>CM054060.1:81115001-81520001 GCA_028641055.1 Alopecurus myosuroides | reverse complement strand
TGCACCAGAATATTAACCAAATCAGATGTCAATATATGGGTACCTGTGATGCGCAATTTTCTAGCAGCACGCGTGCTACTCCTACCCAATGTTGCTATTTCAGTGACTAGCTTGATGCGACTAACCTGTGGAGATAATGGAAATTCGCTTGGAGAAGCTTTACTTGATACTGGCTGCGGGGGTGAAGAAAACCATGCTCTCTACACTATCCATTATGTGCACTGGGCTTCTTTCAAGTTCAGTGTAATTTATTGTTGATCATGCTTGTGACCTATTTATTCTCCTCTTTGAAAACCCGTGATGTTTCTTTTGATAACGAAATGTGTAAAATCATATGTAAAAACATTGTGTAAACATTTGTATATCTTTTGGAACTCTAAAGTCGGACCCTTCTCACCAAAAGATTAGCATTTAGTTTCTTTTCATCAGGTGTACGCAATGACACGCGTCGTCTAAAAATTACCAACACTATAATTTGACTATTTTCTCTAAATTATATTTCAATGTTCCTCCATTTTAAAATCGTTTGTGACCGTCTTTAATTTGCTTGCATTCCATTCTATGTGTAAACTATTGCCAATATGTCTTGTCTACTTCTGCTTGTAAAAATATTAGGTTTTTGAGTTAGTTTGTAATTACGGGTTTTTTCTTCCACCCACATTCCTTCTACCAAATAACATCCTCTCAAGGTTATGTGTTCAACAAACATCCTTTTTGTAGATTTTGTGCCCAAGCTTTTATGCTCTGATTACCAAACAAGCACCCGGAGTGGGCACATAAGACATTTGACTTGGAGGGGGGGGTTGAATGCTATATAGCAAGATTCAAGATAATGGCAAGATAATTTTCATAACATAGTCCCGGATCACATGCAAATTGTTCTTGACACGCATATTCGGAAAATCGAAAACCCAGTTAACCCGTTTCTCTTCAAATTTTATGTGTTATCCCGTGGCAACGCACGGGCACGTAACTAGTAAAAGTAAAAAAAATGTCTCCGTTATGTGCTGCTTCTTCACTGCTCGGTGCCCCTCCTCGGTCTTTCTTTCCTGTTTCGATGCCTTCTCCGATGGCATCCGCATGTCGCTCTTCACCGACTCTCGCGGCTTCTGCTAGAGGTTGTGGACCTACGTCGACTCTTGAGGCTTCTAATCGCGGTTGTGACCACTTTACATCGACTCCGTCAACGTCGACTCGTCGCTCTACGTCGACTCTGTTTGTGTCGACCCACCTCTCTATGTCGACTCTTGGGGTATCTGCACATGGTTCATGTCGCTTTTTGTCGGCACCTCGCGTGGCTTGTGCACGCACTTGTGACCTCTATTCGTCGACTCCCTGTGTGACTACCACGTGTGTTGGTGATTGGTACTCCTTGGTTGACGCGTCTACCTCGACCTCTTCGGTTGCGTCTTTGACCGAGCATGAGATTGCGCAACTCGATGCCTGCTTGCTACTTCAGATTCTTCACTGACAGGTACTGCCAGTTATGCGGCTGACTTTTCTGGCATTCAGAGACCACCTTCTTATCATTCAGGTACATCCTCTTGGATTCTTGATACCGGAGCATCTTTCCATATGACTTACGATTCTTCTTCTTTAAGCTCTGTTCGACCTGTCGAGCCTCCTGTCTCTGTTCGTACTGCTGATGGTGAAGTGTTCATTGCATAGGAAACAAAAGAATTCCTACACGAGAGACACCCGAAAGGCCAAGATCTAATCTAGGAGATGAAAGCAACGAGCATAGAGAGAGTCTTAAGAAAACATACCCTTGAATACTCTAAGTGTTACGAGATCGAATCTCGTTGTTGGTGTAGCCGTACTCACACCGATCTCAAGACCGAGAAGATGTGCATCGCAATCCGGCTGTGCCTCGGTGATCGGTCACACATACGACTTGATGACGACCTCCGTTCCCTCGATCCAGCAGGGCAGCGGAAGTAGAGGTTCCCTTGGAACTCCAGCAGCACGACGGTATGGTGGTGGTGAAGAATCCCAAAGTCAGCGCTTCACGAAGCGGAGGACAACGGAATGGAGCAGCGGGTGGAGAGAAAGGGGGGGTGGGACAAATGTGTGAGGAGGGGGAGCTCTCATCCTCCTTTTATAAGGGAGGGGGAAGCCCAAAAGGGGGTTGCGGCCAGCCATAGGGTGCCCCCACCTCCTCCCTCTTCATGTTAGTGGAAGCTCCACTCGCACCCACTCATGCTACCTTAAAACTCCACTTAGAAAATCCAAATGTTTTCTTTAATAAATAAATAAAACATTTTTATTTCTTTATTTTAATATATTTTTAATTCCATTAACACAAATTTGCATATAGCACCTCGAATCATTTGATAACTCTATTAACAACCATTCGACAAAAAACCCCTTGAACTATTTCAATTTTCCCCGAAACAATTTGGGTGTTGTCCAAAACATTCTTCAATATTCCGATCCTCTCAAATGCGTCATCGAAGCTTAAGTGTGTCACCCTATGGCTCGCGAATAACATAGACATGACCGAGACACCTCTCTGATCAATAATCAACAACGGGATCTGTAGTTCAGTGATGACTCCTATATATTCAACGATGAATCTCGTGATCGTGTGAATCATCAACGACGTAACTAATTCCCTTTGTCTCACGATATTTTACTTGTCCGAGATCCGATCATCGTATCAACCATACCTTGTTCGATCTTGTTACCGACAAGTACTCTTTTACTCGTTCTGTCATATGACATCCTTGTGACCTAGTCACGTGCTTGCAAGCGGTGTCAATGTGATATCACCGTGAGGGCCCACGTATCTCTCCGTCATTTGGATGGACAAATCCCACTCTTGATCCATGAGCCCCAACTAAAACTTTCCGAATACCTAACGACACCTTTATAGTCACCCTGTTACGGCGTGACGTTTGATGACATCAAAACACTCTTTCGGTATTAGTGATTGACATGATCTCATGGTCTAAGGAATAAGGTTACTTCGAATGCAAGATATAACAATATAAACTAAATGACTTCATCGTATTGTTATACCTAGTTTGGGTGTATATTTATCACATCATTCTCCTAATTACATGACCGCGTTATTAATAACATCCAATGTTCATGATCAGGAAACCTTTATCATCAGTTAATCAACGAGCTAGTTAAACGAGAGGCGTTATTAGGAACCATTATTTGTTTATGAAACACACACGTATCAAAGTTTCCGGTTAATACAATTCTAGCATGAGAAATAAACATCTATCATAAACAAGGAACAAGATAATAAACACTTTATTATTGCCTCTCAGGCATATTCCCTTCGGTCTCCCACTTGCACTAGAGTCAATAATCTAGTCTGTAAGCACTTAACACATATGGCGTTCCAGTGTTATTACCATGCTTCGCATGTGGTAAACATCATCAAAAGATCTGACATGTTCAGGTCCTATTGTATTTGCATGTTCTTTGCGTCTAGACGCATCACACATTCTCTAATGAGATGACTTTGTATATATTTGCTCAACCGGTAAGACCTTAATTTCTCAGCTTAAAGCAATGTTACTAACATTGTGAAAAAGTAGCTTCATAGTGTCAGTATTCTTGGAAATTCACCAAGTTCAATAAAGAACTCCTTGACAAAAAATACTCATATTTATTTGTTGTCAACACAACAATATACTTAGTCTTTGTTGTAGTACCTGTCACAATACTTTAATTTTGAAACTCATTCAAATCCAGCATGAAACTTTCTTCCAGCCTATTATGCTACCCTTCATCACATATTTTAATTGAGATAATTTTTTTGAATAGATGACAAGACTATTAGTGTAACATATTACAACGAATAGTTTGTCATTACTACATAGAAAATATATCCTTAGAATTTCTAAAATTGCATAGGGATCTCTCCCACTATTTTCTAATCATCATATAAATTATCATGCTTAACATTCTATAGTACATGACTCATCCGGTTGTGTACATAGTATGAAACACGTGACTTAGAAATCTTAATTTCAATTATGCTCATTATGTGTCAAAACTTTTGAATCTTGCTCAATTATTTTCCATGTGGTAAGAACTCCTTCTTGTCATTTCGATATTGACTTACTCTAATACTTTATCTATGTAATTTGGCTCAACCATATCAGGCGCTTCAGTCCATCTGTTATAGATATCGATGCCCAATATCTCCTAAGCCTTTCATCAATATGAAAATCTTAACCGTCTTAATTTAAAATATACATATTTTCCAATCAAGCATATGTCATCTACATAAAGCATTGGAAATATGTCTTAGCGCTTCCACTTAATTTCTTGTAACTCTACAAACATGTTTATCGTTCATGATGAAATCAAACTCTTTTGATAACTTCATTAAGGTAAAGATTCCAACTTCGTTATGCTCACGTCAATCATTGAAGTGTGCATACCTTTCTAGCAACCTTTTGAATTTTACAAAACTCTCAGACTGTGTCAAGTACATATCATTGATAAAACTTCCTTGAGAAGAAACTTGGTTTTTCTTATTCAACTGCCATATCATAATATGTAACTTTTGCTAGAACTGTCCGCAAAGACTAAAGCATCACTACGGAAGATCAAAATCTTGTAGTAGTCAACTCTTTGAACTTCGTCGAAAACATCTTTTCGACAAGAAAAACTTTCAAAGGATGTAAAACTTCATGTCTTTGTCGCTATATAAACCCGTTTGCTATCGTTAGGCATCATGCCTTTCGAAAAAACTACCAAGTCACATATTTGATATTGGTACAGGAATACTATCACAGATATAATGACTCATAGCCAATTTTACGAAGTCAGGGCCCATCATTTCCTTCCTTTATAAGTTCTAGGTCATTTGTTGTCAAAGAAACACTTTACTCTTAAACCACAAGTTGGTCTAAGTACAAAGTTTTAGGATTTTTGTGGTTCAGTTCGCAAACTCATTCGAAGTATCTACAACACATGTACTCTCTTCTACTTTGTCAAAATAGGAAACCCAGGAACAACTTCCAGTGCTGCGCTACTCTTGAGATGGTAACGAAGATTCTCTAATCTCGTTGAGTTTGTACTGTCCTCCCACTCACTTGTTTTTCAAGAACTACTTTCTCGAGAAATCAACCCTTTCTGACAAACAACATTTGTCTTTGGTTCGGTGATAGGAGAAATACCCAATGGATTCGTTGGGATAACCTTATAAACATATATGTATCCTATTTTGGTTGTAAACATTTTACATATGCTATGCATACCAAAACTTAAGAAAAGACAATTTGGGTCACTACCCAAACCATAACTTATATGGTGTCAATTTCAACGGATCATGATGGCGCTTTTTTCAGTGTAAAAGCGATTGTTTCTAATGTATAAACTACACAATTATAATGGAAATTTTATTAATCTTACCATATTCAACAAGGTTTCATTTTGCCTATTGAATACTCCAAACTAATGTGGGGTATTCAAAAACTATAAGTTGTAGAATAATTCTGCAACTCCTCAGATGTTTTGCTAAACTTGTAACTCAAACTTTATCCTTTATGATCCAATCATAAATACTTGATTATCTTGTTACAATAATTTTTACTTCATACTAACAATAATTTGAACCAATTCAAAAATGTCAAACTCCGTTCTCTTTAAATAGATATACTCATATATCTACTCCAATCATCGACATAACTTTATGAAGGAAAAATTAATCCACCACACATGACTATACATAATGGACTATATGCATCAATATGTACAATCTCCATTAAATGAGTCGTTCATTCTACTTTGTCCCATGAACGGAATTCTAGTCATCTTTTGGAAGAGGTCTCACAAGCGTCAATTTATTCAAAAATAAAATGACTCCGAAAGTTCATTAACATGGAGTTCCTTTCATGTTTGGGAGTTTTCCTTTCCGACATGAACTAAAATTGTGGTGTCACAATTTAAGTGAAATTTTGTTACGTCTTGCAACGTTTAGCATTTAGTCTTATAGCTGTTTACTTTACCAACACGATTTATATTAACTCATCCATAAATTATGAAATATGGTCATAGTTTGAACAATCTCATTTGTTCTCACAAAAGACCGGAACAAAAGAAAAACTTATTAAGTTCTTAAAATAAATCTTGAATGTTTGGTTCGATACGACATGAACACAATAACAGTTTATTACTGTTCTTGTCATGATCGATTCCACATCTACTACTAGTTCCTTTTAGTCCCTTGTATTTATTGCATTGTTTTTCTTTGTATGAAAACTCATACCAACCAATATGGTATAAAAATACCCAAAAATACTTTGTTAACTAGTAATACATCTATAAATTGTATATCAAGCATATACTCTTGAGCTGTACATTTCCAGTTATATTCTTTTCTGACATATATCCTTTTGTAATTCTATTTTCAATATTCCCTTTTCTTTACAGAAGAATCATTCAACATCAAACAATGCTAGCCGTACTAGCACATTTTTCTTGGCGTGTTAGTCATATACTATCACCATTGAGTCATACTTTGAGTTTGATTGTTCTACTAATATCACCATATTAATAGCATTCTTCCAGATTCCACTCTTAACAATCTCCAAGCAAGATAAATGATTTTACCCATACTTTTAATCCATCCCATCATAACAATTTCGTGATTAAGCTACTATAGCTCGAAGGAAGGAATTTAGAGGATAAATTCCAGCGCCCAACTTCTTGGAAGATTCAAACATCTAGCGTCTTCAATCATTGTATATATTAAAATAATATAAGCACATTGTCATGCTAAATTATACTAAATCATGTTGCCACAAATAAGATCTAGATATCAATATATCTTTCACTTGATTATTTATGAAAACAATTCTTTTCAGTTCCTAAATCACCTTGATCAACAAAACATTCTTTTGAAGATAAAGTATTATAGAAGCAAGCATGACACTAGATTCTAAGTAGGAATAATTTACTCGATAGATCAATCAATCATTAATCATATGGAGTTTAGGTAGGTTATACCGAAAACCTACAATAGGATTCAATTTTAAATTTCACTAATACGGTACCAATCTTAAATGGTTTTATCAGATCATAACAATTATATCTCAATTAACAATCTAAGTGTAAGGTAGTTTGTGGATGCCAATGAATACTACAATTTATGCCAATTCACTTTGATTGGTTGTTCATGATAAAATAAGTTCAAGTTAATTCAAAATTACTACGTGAATTCCCACTAAAAAACAACATCCCTCTAGTTGTTTTAGTGATTACACAAACCAACTTCACTACACCAAAACCGATCATCACGTGAGATGATGTAGCTGCAAAGGCGAACATCGACATGTTCATCGTATCATCCATATGACTCATGCTTTACATTTCGGTTACGTGTTCCGAGGCCATGTTTGTACATGCTAGGCTCTCCAAGTAGAACCTTAGTATTGTGTGTGTTCCGAGGCTATGTCTGTACATGCTAGGCTCGTCAGCACCTGTTGTATGCAAACGTTGAGTCCGTCACACCCGGTCATCATGTGGTGTCTCAAAACGACGAACTTTATTAACGGTGCATACTAAGGAAGAACACATTATTATCTTGATATTAAGTGAAAGGGATCATCTTATAATGCTACTGTCGCGATCTAAGCAAAATAAGATGCATAAAAGGATTAACATCACATGCATGGATAATGTGATATGATATGGTCCTTCTTGCACTTGATCTTCATCTTGTGCATCATGGTATGATCTCCATCATTCCACCGGCGTGGCACCAAGGTCCATGGCACCTCCATCTTGATTATCCATTACAACATATCACATGGATATGATATACAACATGCTGTCCATAATAAGACAACCATATGGATCTTGTCGGTATATCAATAATTTACAAAAGAAATCATCTCATAATCAAATTTGTAACATTGACCATATCACATCACATGCCCTGCAAAAACTAGTTAGACGTCTCTAATTTAATTTTTTATATTTTACGTGGCTTAGGGCTTTCAAGTATAGAACCATTCGTACCTACGAACATGAACCACAACGTTGATAAACAAATTTTTAACAACTCTTCGTAGATTAGATCTTAACTATAGTAGGAGAAAAGGACACCCCCTCGGCCACAAGTGAGACAGGTCTCGCGTATGAACGGACAACGACGTCGCCTAGAGGGGGGTGAATAGGCGATTAAAACTTTTCCGGTTAAGGCTTGCTAAATGCGGAAATAAACTAGGTGTTTAAATTAACAAGCATACAACCTAAATATTCTAGGGTCAACTAGGTGCACCAACAACTTATGCTAAGCAAGACAAGTAACAAGGTGATAGCAAGATATATAACTTCAAGCTCGAAGGCTATCATAATGTAAATTGCATAAGTAAAAAGCTCGGGTATAGAAATAACCGAGGCACACGGAGACGATGATGTATTCCCGAGTTCCTCCCACAAAGGGGAGTACGCCTCGTTGGAGGGGTGTGAGCTCGCCACAAGAGGCCTACTCAACGCCACAAAGGCCTCACCCTATTATCCGATGAACCCCGCCACAAAGGCCTAGTTCACCTTCCACTATTGGCAACCTTGAAACCCGAGGCACGCATCCACACCTTAATTGGAGGCTCTCGGTGTCACCACAATCTTGGGGCACACATCCACAACTCAATTGGAGGCTCCCAAGAACACCACAAGTCTTCTAGGGTCCAAGACCCAAGAGTAACAAGCTCACAAACTTTCAACTTCCATGAATTCTCGTGGAGAGAGAAAACCGATGCAACCGATGCAAATAGCAAGAACACAAGTGCTCAAATCCTTCACTCTCAAATTACAACAAAGCAACAAATGCTTATGGGGGAATAAGAGAGAAAGAACAATGGAGGAGAAACACCGAACTCCAAGATCAAGATCTACTAAGTTTCCCTCACTAAGAAGGAAGATGTATTGGTGGAAATGTAGATCTAGATCTCCTCTAACTTCTCTCTCAAAGATATGCAAGAATCATAGGAGGGATTGGGAGAGGGGCAAGCTATCCAAGGTCAACAATGGTGGGGGAGAGGGAGAAAAACATGCTTGGTGGCTTGGGGACCAATGGGGAAGAAAGCCCCCTTAAAAAGGTCCCCACAAAAAACTAGCCGTTTTGTGTGCAGACTGAGCAGGATATTCCGGTCCAAAACTGGACCTGATAATCCGGTCCGACAGGAATATCCGGTCTAAAGTGAATAATCCGGTACCAATAATCCGGTCAGGTTCTGTCCCGAACAGGAAGCTGAACCGGATATTCCGGTTCCTCCTGAATAATCCGGTTCACTTCTATCAGTTTTGACTCCGGTTCTTAGCCGTTTTCGAGCACAATCTCCACAACCGGAATATCCGGTTTGAGATGAATAATCCGGTACCAAATAATCCGGCTCATCTCTGTCCCGAATATGGACCAAAAAACTATCCTATCCGGAATATCCGGTTGCCCGGAATAATCCAGTTAGAATAATCCGGTTGACTTCAGAAACAAAGAGGCTGAACTAGAAACTTCATAACTTTTGCAAATGAACTCCGAACGAGGTAAATCCAATTGCATTGGAAATATTGATACCTCAAAGTATGAAGAAGATACCACACATGGAAGTTGTGCGAACATTCTCAAAGACGAACGTAATATTTTCACCACCGAAAACGCAACAAGTTTTTCTTACGAAATCCGTTTTCGAGAAACCAAGGGTTGTCATGAAGATCACGACAAGAACTAAAACCCAAAGGATACAAAAGCCAAATAAGAACCAAGAAAGATGATATGCCAAGTATGCAAAGGTTTGAGCTCTCCATAATGATTCGATCAAGTTACTCACTTGAGAGCCCCTCTTGATAGTACGACTATCTATCCTATAACCCGGTCTCCCAAAGACACGAGACCGGTAAAATAGAAAACCTATCAAGATTATACCTTTGCCTTGAGAACTCCACCTTGAGCTAGATGATGACGATCTTGACTCTCTCAAGTTGGATCTTCTTTCTTGATTGCGCTTGCTATCACAAGCTCCGCTTAATGAAGACTTGCAAATTGCTCGCCCATACACCATTATGGGAGACACTAGCTCCCCCATATACCATTATGTGAGAGACTCTTCTCGGCAAATATTCACAAGGCCACAATCTCCAAAAGGGTGGCAAGCATCAAGCATAGGATATCTTATATATGCTTCACTTGAGATTCCACGTCAAGCAAGATGATGAACACCGCTTGACGACGACATAGACCATATGCTATATGAAATCTTCCTTTTTGTTCATGCCCATGGAAAGATACCTAACCACACATAGAGATGCCACACACACATATATGGGTTAGATCTCAAAGCCATATTGGCAATTGCTTATCATACCATGAGATACATAATCCCACTTGGTATATCGTGTAGCTTTGTGTGTTGATCACTTGCTTGGTCAATCTTGTATCCTTGCTTCTTACTTCAAATGATGATGTCTTGAAGATGATAATTAAAGATCACCTAATCCTTTTCTTCAAGACACAGTAGCAATAAGCTCAACTCAAATCATGACTATTCTTCATATAAATCCTTGCATATAACAATGACCATCAAGGAAGCTAATAGAGTTAGACACATGAACTCCATTATTTCCTATGGACAAGATCTATAAGGATAACTCAATGCAAACATTAGTCCATAAGGATTGTCATTAATTACCAAAACCATATATGAGGGCACCATGCGCTTTCAGCGTACAAAGTACACGTAAAGTTTCTCTAGGGCAGCTTCATCCTACTATGCCACTAAGATCATAAAATACTCAAGGAGGCAATAACATGATCATCAACGCTCACATACACCTATGTGTTCTACCCGTACAAATCATCTACGCATAGATCCGGCTCTGATACCACTGAAGGGTTCGTTGCATAGAAAACAAAAAAATTCCTACGCGAGAGACATCCGAAAGGCCAAGATCTAATCTAGGAGATGAAAGCAACGGGCATAGAGAGAGTCTTAAGAAAACATACCCTCGAATACTCTTAAGCGTTACGAGATCGAATCACGTTGTTGGCGTAGTTGTACTCACACCGATCTCAAGACCGAGAATATGTGCACCGCAATCCGGCGGTGCCTCCGTGATCGGTCACACATACGGCTTGATGACGACCTCCGTTCCTTCGATCCAGCGGGGCAGCGGAAGTAGAGGATCCCTCGGAACTCTAGCAGCATGACGGCGTGGTGGTGGTGAAGAATCCCAGGGTCAGCGCTTCGCCAAGCGGGAGACCATGGAATGGAGCAGCAGATGGAGAGAAAGGGAGGTGGGACAAGTGTGTGAGGAGTGGGAGCTCTCATCCTCCTTTTATAGGAGAGGGGGAGGCAGCCCAAAGGGGGGGGGTGCCCCCACCTCTTTCCTCTTCATGTGAGTGTAAGCTCCACCCACACCCACTAATGCTCCCTTAAAACTCCACTTAGAAAATCCAAAGGTTTTTCTTTAATAAATAAATAAAATATTTTTATTTATTTATTTTAATATTTGTTAATTCCACTAACAAACATTTGCATATAGCACCTCGAATCATTTGTTAATTCTATTAACAACCATTCGACAAAAAACCCTTGAACTATTTCAATTTTCCCCGAAACAATTTCGGTGTTGTCCAAAACATTTTTTGATATTTCATATCCTCTCAAATGCGTCGTCGAACCCTAAGTGTGTTACCCTACGGTTCGTGAATAACATAGACATGATCGAGACACCTCTCCAATCAATAATAAACAGCGGGATCTGGAGATCCGTGATAACTCCTATATATGCAACGATGAATCTCGTGATCGTGTGAACCATCAACGTCGTAACTAATTTCCTTTGTCTCGCGATATTTTACTTGTGCGAGATCCGATCATCGGTATCAACCATACCTTGTCCGATCTCATTACCGACAAGTACTTTTTTACTCGTTCCGTGATATGACATCTTTGTGACCTAGTCACGTGCTTGCAAGCGGTGTCGATGTGATATCCCCGAGAGGACCCAGAGTATATTTCTCCGTCATTTGGATGGACAAATCCCACTCTTGATCCATGAGCCTCAACTAATACTTTCCGAATACCTAACGGCACCTTTATAGTCACCCTGTTACGGCGTAACGTTTGATGACATTAAAGCTTTCTCTTCTACCCCACTCTACCCTCTAGATGTGATAATAAAATACAGGGACCAAGTTTTACTCAACCTTAATTCTATCTTGTCTATAACCGTTGATTAATATAACATCTTTTCTTGAAAAATCAATAGAAGAAAATTGGAACATGGACCGGCAAGTTGCTGCCAAAAAAAGTTGAAGGCACTTGTTCATAATTATAAATAGAATCGACGTATTTATTAGGGAATATGATACAAATTCACCTGTCTCTACAACTTTATTAGCCTCCTAGAAGCGTGGGTGTCTTGGGTCAGCTTAGAAAGAGAAAAATTCATCAACAGTACATAAACTTGGCACGTTGTTTCACGTTGGTTGCTTGATTTTAGTCTTCCCAAAATACGGTACTAGAACTTGGCGCATACGGTCAGTTCAGTCACCCCGCAGTCTTTGGTACTGTATTTTGCTTGTGTGGCATACGTAGAGCGAAAAGTGGCTGGCCATGTGTGGGACAGCGTGGCACTGGTTTGTGGGCCTTTCAAACAACGTGGCGGAAGACGGGGAGGGCATGGTTATTATGCAGGGGGATCCTCCCTTTCGGATAGAAACCCCAAATCTCTCTCTCACTTTGGTCGAAGTAGAGGCGGAGCGATCACGTAGCCGCGGAGGAGCCGAGGTGCCCACCTCGTCGTCGATCAACCGGCGGCGAGCGATGGCCTCTTCGTCACATGGTCAACCGCCACCTTCTGCGCCGGATGGGGGAGGGACGAGCGATTCCCCACCGCCGGATGGGGCGGCACGGCGGCGGGCATCACCGGGCGCAGATAGTGCACTTCCTTGATCAAGGCTCGGCGTTTCTGCTTCGTCCTCACCCTGGTCGGCGGCGCCACTGTCGAGGGAGGTTGGTACAGGGCTTCGCGGCCGGTTTTGGACTACGGTGCGGCGGCGCGAGGAAGCCTCGCCGCCCCTGTATGGTACGTTTCCTTGTTGATTCCCCCTCTCTCGCAGTGGATTTTCCTTGTTGTAGGTCAGCAATCGTTTTGATTGAGGGTGCCACCATGTTTTTGGGTTTTTTTGGCCTCGGTGAAATTGGTGGCTTTGATAAGGTTTAAGAGATATGAACTGTCAAAAATTCATAATTTTTGGTGAAATTGGTCGATTGGGTAGGGTTAGAGAAGTAATGTTAGGTTATTCGTAGCGTATTGTGGTGAAAGATCAGATTTTTAGCTTGAGAATGTTGAAAATAAGGTTGCCCTGTATCTCAGATTTTTACCTTGTGCATGTATATTGTGCCGATAAAGATTTTTACTGGATTGTGCTGTATTGTGGTGTATTGTTAGAGCATGTGCTAGCAACTCTTTGTCGAAAAAATAAAGCATGTACTAGCAACTGTTTTCTTTAGTACAAGTTGAAGCTGTGCATTGTGCTGAATGTTTGCATCTGCTTTTGTTTGCAATGTAGCTACTGGAAGTGACCACTTTTCTGTGGAGGTAAATCATGGTGGTTATTTTCTTGGGACTGGTCAATACAGAGAGTATGTGAAGGGACAGGCGCAGTGGTATGACTTTTTTGACACAGAGAAATGGACAACAAATATGATTGAAAACCTGGTTGAGGAGATTGGTTATGAGTGTGGGGGCAGAATTAGAGTTTATTGGTGTGTTCTTGGCATTCCAATATGGAGAAATGGACTAAGAGAGATAAAGTTGGGTGATGAAACAATGCCTACCAACATGGTTGCATGTGTTAGAAGAGGAGAGAATTTCCAGCAGCTCTACCTTGATCATGATAATAGCCTTCACTCATTCTGTTCACCTGTCCAAGTACACTCTGATGATGAAGACCTACCTATTGTTAAGTATGCACCTGTGAAGATAGATTATGATGATGTAGTGAACTTTCCAGTTGCCTCATTGCCTGCAGTAATCAGTCCCATTAGGCCATTACGAACAATTATTCCAGATCCACAGAGTTCATCACATGAAGAAGATGCAGAGTCTGTGGAGAGCATACCAGAGCCACCTCGAGCAGGAGAGTTTGAATATCCAATTGATTATTACTTATCTAAAGGGAGGAGATCAATCAGAGCATTGGACATGGATACAGCAGATGTAGATGAAGATGCAGGTGAAGAACATAGTGACTCTGATGTTGACAGTGATTACACACCATAATTGGATGACTCTGACTTTGCAATTGATAAAGGAGATGATGATTTATATGAGAGATATGTATATGAGGGCAAAGGTAAATCAATCCATGAAGAGCCTGATGAGAATGCTGAAGGAGATGATCTGTACTTGCCTGACTCTGATAAGGATGAAGTGAGACTTAATTTCAAATCTTTCAGAACTGAAGACATGAGTTGTCCTGCATTTCACACTGGCCAGACATTTCAATCAGTTGAACTGCTTAGGAAAGCCATTAGGGAGTACAGTTTCAAGGAGAGAGTTGAGATTAAACTTCCCACCAATGACGAAGGTAGGGTGAAAGCAAGGTGTTATGAGGAAAAGGATGTTGAGTGCAGTTGGTACTTGTGGGCCTCTTATGATAGCAGGAGCAAATGCTTCATGGTTAAGAAGTACTTTCCACAACATACATGTGCAAGGAAATGGAGAGTGACTGCATTCAGTGCTCCATTTGTTGCAGAAAAGTACATAGATTCATTCAGAGCTGATGAGAATATGAACATGAGAAACTTTAGCAGAGTTGTGGAGAAAGATTGGAACATGACTGCATCAAGGAGCAAGCTTAGAAGAGCAAAGAGGCTAGCCAAGAAAGTAATAGAAGGTGATGAGTTGGAGCAGTACAATTGCTTGTGGGATTATGCTCAAGAGGTTAGGACATCTAATCTAGGATCCACCTTCTTCTTATCTGTTGATCAAGGTATCTTTTCAAAGGCTTACTTAGCATTGGATGCTTGTAAGAGAGGTTTCATGCAAGCATGTAGGCCAGTTATTTGTCTAGATGGGTGCCATCTTAAAACCAAATATGGAGGTGTTCTTCTTACTGCAGTTGGGATGGACCCCAATGACTGCATATACCCAGTTGCAATTGCAGTTGTTGAGGTTGAGAACACAGAATCTTGGAAATGGTTCCTTTCTACATTGAAGAGAGACCTGGGTATAATCAACACTAGGCCATGGACCATCATGTCATACAAGCAAAAGGTATGTAGCTTATCTGACATTTAGCTTAACTGACACTGAAACTGAAACTGAATAACAAAAGGTATTTAGCTTAACTGAAACTGAAGAACCAAATATTTTTGTAGGGACTGATTAAGGGGGTGAGAGAGTTCTTCCCTGATGCAGAACATAGATTCTGTGTCACGCATATGTGGCAGAATTTCCAGCAAGTACACAAAGGTGATGTTCTCAAGAACCAGTTGTGGAAGTGTGCTAGGAGTACAACGGTTAGAGAATGGGAAGCCAACATGGAAGCAATGAAGGCTTTGAGGATTGAAGCTTACCAATGGCTTGATGAACTACCACCAAACACATGGGTTAGGGGGTTTCAGAGTGACTTCCCTAAGTGTGATATCCTTCTCAATAACAACTGTGAGGTCTTTAACAAGTAAGCCACTTTCTCAGCTCTAGCTTCTCATTTCCTTGTTAAATAATCTCATGTACTCACTGGTTGGTACATCTAATGCTTGTTAGGTACATACTGGAAGCTAGATAGATGCATGTGAAGGCTATGCTTGACAGAATCAAAACCCAATTGATGGCAAGATTTTATAGCAAGAAATCAGAGGCAGACAAGTGCACAGGGAGGAACTGTCCCAAGATAATGAAGAGACTTGAGAAAAGCATTGAGCTTTCAGCTACATGCATGGTGACAAGAGCTGGAGATGGCCTGTTCCAAGTTGAAAACTACAGCAAAATCTATATTGTGGACTTAAAAGATAACACTTGTACATGCAACAGATGGAACCTGAGTGGGATCCCTTGTCACCATGCAGTGGCATGTTGCAGAGCAGAGAGGAAATGCCCTTAGGACCTTGTTGATCCTTGCTACAGCATACAAGCATTGAAGGCAGCATACAAACCAATAATCAAACCTTGTAGAGATAGAAGTGAGTGGGAGAGGATGCAGGCAACTGAGATCAAGCCACCAATATATGAGAAGAAAGTTGGGAGACCAAGTAAGAGGTGTAGAAGGAAGCAGCCATATGAAGTTCAAAACAAAGATGGAAGCAAAAGAATCACTAGACATGGGGTCATGATTACATGCTCTTACTGTCATGAGGCTGGACATAACAGGAAAGGTTGCTCAAAGAGGAAAGCTGCTGAAGGGCAAGGAGAAGGCCAAGGTGAAAAACCAGTGGTTACTCAAGAACCAATGGTTACTCAAGAACCAGTGGTTACTCAAGAACCAGTGGTTACTCAAGAACCAGAGGTTAATCAGGTTTGTGACACATTCTTATCTTCTTATCTGAATTTTGTGACACCTTCCTCTTATCTGAATTTTCTCCTAGGTTGACTATGGGGTGACCATGCTACAGATGTTGCAGCAGAGAAGGCCACCTCCTAGAGTGGAAGACAGTGAGGTGCAACCTGAGTCAGCATTCATACACAATGCAATGACCACAGGTGATGCTACCAGCTCTACAACGGCAACAAAAGATGCAAACTTGTCACTTAAGTTGGCAAAATTGAAGAGAGATAGGGGAAGAGACCAAGCTGCAAGAAGAGATGATGTACTAGAGGCCATGAATGAAAAACTTGAGCAGAGAGCAGCAGAAGCTGAAGCCAAAAGAATTGAAGCACTTGAGAAGAGAGAAGAGAAAGCTGCTAAGAGAAGGCAACAAGCTCAGGAGAAAAAAGCTATGGAACTAGCTGCAAAGGAAGAAAGAATGCTTAAGAAGAAACAAGAATCAGAGGCTAAGAAAGCACAGCTGGAGGAGGCAAAGTTGCTTAGACTGGTCAAGCAAGCAGAAGAAGCAGAGGCTAAGAAAACTCAGCCGGAGGAAGCAAAGAAGCAGAAGATGGCCAAGGCTGCACTGGAAGCTGCTGTGAAGAAGGCTCAGCTGGAGGAGGCAAAGAAGCTCAAGATGGCCCAGGCAGCAGAGGAAGGAGCTGTGAAGAAAGCTCAGATGGAAGAGGCAAGGAGGCAAAGAAGACCAATGCCTGATGCTACAATGCCTGCTACCAAAAAAACTAAGAGAGTTAACATGTTTGATGAGCTGAGAGGTTGATTCCATGTAAAAGTTACTGAAACTATGCTACAATGCTTATTTTGTATCAGTGAACTATGGCTGATGTAATTCCAAGTTAGTGAACTATGCTACAATGCTAATTTTGTATCAGTGATTTTGTATCAGTGAATTATGCCTGATGTATCAGTGAACTATGCCAGATATAATTCTAAGTTAGTGAAACTATGTGCACTCATTTTGTATCTGTCATTTTGTATCAAGTATCAGTTAAATTCACTTCTGTTTGTCTTCTGTTTGAATTCTATTTTGTCTTCTGTTTGCACTCATTTTGTATCAAGTATCAGTCATTTTGTATCAAGTATCAGTCATTTTGTGTCAAGTATCACTTATTTGGTATCAGTAATTTTGTATCAAGTATCAGTCATTTTGCACTTATTTGCCTGATAACAACAAAGCTTTATTGCATAGATAGCACAACCAGAGCTAACATAGACAATATGGTTCTTCAGTACATACCATACATAAGAAACACTACAACCATTAGTTCATAGACAACAACACTACAACCAGAGCTTACATAGCATTATCTTGCACCATTACATAGCTAACAGTAGCATTTTCTCTTGCACCATTGCATCACTTCTTCATAATTAGTGCAAGAACAGCACACGCATCACCAACACACTAGCCATGATAAACTTCATCATCAGGACTATTTCCCTACCCACTGCAAGCATTGCAGCTGCTTGGAGCTTGGTGATGGTCAAAGAATCTCCACTAGCAGTCAGTGCAGGCCCATTCCTCTTGATGATTTTGCCTCTCATATCTTCATTGGTTCCAAATTTTGTCTTGGCCTCCCTTATCTTCTTGAGCTGTTTCCTCTTCCCATCTGCTGCACATAATGCTTCAGGAGCATCATCACCAACAAGAATGCGCTGGTCAATCAGGTACTCAACATACTCGAGCTCCCACTTCCAAAAGCCACACGTGGTCTATGAATCAAAAATTTCATAGTGAAATTAGTACCAAACAAGGCACAATGCTTAATCTGACAGTCAAAACGAAACAACAAGTTCATACTGAAATTACTACCAAGCATGCTTCATCTGACAGTCAAAACGAAAACTTTCGTAGCTCAAATGCCAAACATTACTTACCCCATGATTGCGACAGGAGTAGAACACCCATCCGTCGTGGTCGTCGGTGTTCGACACCCACTGTTTCACCGGCGAGCCGCAGTCTGGCCACTCGATGATGGGGACTGGAACTGATCTGCGGCGGATGTAAGAACGGACGGAGCTCGTGGTCGACATTCCTCCGTGCGAAGCAGAGCGCATCCGCATTCCACGGCGGCGGCGATGCGAGGCGGCGACGGCGATGCGAGGGGAGATGGGCGAGGGAACCTAGGGATTTGGTCGGGAGGGGAGGGAACTTGGTCGGGGAGGGGATTTTGGTCGGGGAGGGGAGAGAACTTGGTCCGAGCGAATCGCTCCAAATACGGCTCTGCCGATTTGCAAAAAACCCCTCCAAACATGACTGTACAGACGCTTAGGCGCCGCGCTGCCACGCTGTCCCACACATGGCCAGCCACTTGTCGCTCTATGTATGCCACACAAGCTAAATACAGTACCAAATACTGCGGGGTGACTGAACTGACCGTATGCGCCAAGTTCTGGTACCGTATTTTGGGTAGACTGAAGTCAAGCAACCAACGTGACAGAACGTGCCAAGTTTATGTACTGTTGATGAATTTTTCTCGCTTAGAAAATCCCTCGTCAAAGGAAAAGAGAAGAACCTCCCTACAAACAGTAGTGGAAACAGGGCCTTTTGTCCCGGGTCGTAAGGGCCAGTTGTCCCGGTTGTGCAACCGGGATGGGCTGGCCGGGACAAATGGCCCGTCCCATTGGTCCCGGTTGTGCCAGGACCCGGGATGGTAAGGATAGGCCACGTGGCGAACCTGGGCCAGGGAGTTCGTCCCGGTTCGTTCAAGGGACCGGGATGGATACTTTTTTGACAAAAAAAATATAATCGTTCAGTTTTCGCGTCCAGGCCCCACGTTTTTTTGGGCTCCTGTCTCCCAATCCCGAGCCGGCCTCCCCTTCCCCAACCGCGTCCAGGCCCACGTCTTTTATTAAGCCCGCTGGTCACATTTTTTTGTCAAAAGGGCCCACTGGCCCGCGTCTTTTATTATGGTCAGTCAACGGTTCGAAGGGCCCACTGGCCAGCGTGGTCAGTCAATGGTTCGAAGGGGCCACTGGCCAGCGGCCGTTGGCTGGCTCGCCTGGTCCCTTAAATTAAGACTACAGGACGGTCAAAGGGCCAGTCGCCTCGTCTTCCCGCCCCGCCTCGGCTTCCCGCGCCCCCACTTCCCCACGCGCGCGTGCCACGGCTGCAACCGCCGCCACGCCTCGGCTCCTGCCCGCATTCATGGCCGCCTGCAACCGCCGCCACGTCCAGGCCGCCGGTTGGCATGCCAGCCCACCCCGGGTCCTTTTTAAAGGCCCCCCGCCGCCCGTACAACCCATTCACCCCGGCCGCGCCCAAGGCAGACCAACCATAGCCACCATGTCCCGCTCGTTCGGCAGCGGCTCCGGCAAGCGCCCCAGGAATGAAGGCTCCTCGAGCGGCGCCGGCCGCGTCCCACCACCGCCAGCGGAGGCCTTCGGCTACGGCCCAGGAGGTGTCCGCCTCGGCGGGACGCCGCGCGTCCCCGCGCCACCTCCGGCTGCACGCCCGCCGCCCAGCGCCGCGCCCAAGGGCAAGAGGTTCCGCCGGTACGTCCGGGTGGACGAGGCCGAGTGGCACTGGAACAACGCCACGCCGGTGTTCTATGCCGACGTCCACCTCCCGGACGGCTGGCACCTGAACCCCCAGCGGATCCCTGTGCCGCCGGTCCCGACCGCCAGGCGCTGCTCGAGGAGATCGACCGCCGGCGCGAGCTCCTGCCGGCCCACGTCCGCAGGGAGCGCGTGTACGCGCGCAGCTCCCCCTACTGGGACGCCTGGCTCGAGCAGGAGCACGAGCAGCGCCGGCGCTCCTACATCCCCGCCCCCCACGAGGTGGACGTCGAGGACTACCCGCCGCCACCGCCCGGCCGGGAGAGGGAGCTGTGGCTCCTCGAGGACATCCCGGAGGACTTCTCCGGGGAGGAGGACCCCGTGCTCCGGGCCGCCATGGAGGATGCCTGCGAGGCCTCCCGCCGCTCACTCGTCGAGGACGAGATCAAGCGGTGGGAGCGGGTCGTGGCCGCCGCCCGCGCCGACGCTGCCGCCATGCCGCCGCCGCCGCCCCCCGAGCCTACCCCCTGGTGGCACGCGCTCTACGCCGAGTATGAGGCGTCCGAGGACCAGCCGCCGCCGCAGCCGCTCCCCCCCGGGCTGGAGTACGGCATGTCCTGGGCCTGGACCGGCGGCGTTTGGGCGCCGGGGTCGCCGGAGCAGGAGGAGGAGCTGCCCCCTCCGCCGCCGCCGCCGCAGGAGGTGCTGCCCCCGCCACCGCCGCTGCCCCCGCCACCGCCGTACGCGCCTCCGATTCCCCCGATGCCTGCACCCCCGGCCCAGCCGCCTGCCCACCTGTGGCAGCCGCCCCCCTACCAACAAATCTCCTCCGACGAGGAGGACTAGTAGATCGGCCGGTCGCCTGTGGCCGCGCCGCCGCCCCCTATTCTATGTAAGCAAGGCCCCTAGCTACCCCCCAAGAAACGGCCGGCCGCCTGTGGCCGCGCCGCCGCCCCTTTATGCAAGTACGGCCGGCCGCCTGTGGCCGCGCCGCCCCCTATCTATGTAAGCAAGGCCCCTGGCCTTTTTTTAATATAAGTTGTGTGCCCCCTAGTCTACCGTGTCCCTAGCCCATACCCGCCGGCGGTCCGCCGGCGGGATCTGTCTACTCGTTCCCGCCGCCGGCAGGGCTTCGCCCAGCCATGTCCACTCGTACCTGTCCCTGGGGTGTTCGTTCGGCCTGGAGAGAGGGCCGCGATACTTATACACCTGGGCCTCTAGTCCCGGCCCGTGTAACCAACCGGGACTAGAGCCCCTTTGGTCCCGGTTGGTACCACGGCCCGGGACCAAAAACAAATTTCGAATTTCGGTGGCACCCCTGCGCGCCCAAAATTTTTTAGCGCCAAAATTTGAAAAGGGTTAAGTTTGCACATTAACAACTTCTATATACTTTCAAATTTGACAAAAATTCCAACATGAAAAATGCTAGAATTTGCAAAACTAATTTAAATCCATTTTTCGTTTAACTAAATAATTATTCTAACTATTGAAACTATTAATTATTTTTTCATTTGTATATAATTTGAATATAAAAATGTTACAATTTTTTATTTCTCTCGTGATCTTCCTAATTCAAAGCGAGTTGTACCTTATTGACACGGTGAATTTGAGATCTTCGTCTACAACAGAAAAACCATAGTTTTTCTTCGAAGTTTTACTCTGCGCATCCACACGTATTTTCCCTTTATTCCGACCCCCGCTTGAAAACATAGTAACTTCCGTGTAAGCTATCATTAGTGAGAGACTTCACGTCGGCAATCTCAATTAAAGTGCCAGTTTGTGTCTGATCCCACCAACCCCTCAAAATCCTCCTATTAACTTCACCTATCTCAACTGAAATCACTGTCTTCATGTGGATGACAAGCCTGTGCAAAGCTATCTCTCCTCCTCCAATACCGGAGAATAAGAACACCACATTAACACCATTGGGAAACATGTTCTTCAACACCGACAAGTGGCAACCCACAGTATCAATTTGGAATGAATTGCATTCCGTGTACGCTATCATTAGTGAGAGACTTCACGTCGGCAATCTCAATTAAAGTGCCAGTTTGTGTCTGATCCCACCAACCCATCAAAATCCTCCTATTAACTTCACCTATCTCAACTGAAATCACTGTCTTCATGTGGATGCCAAGCCTGTGCAAAGCTATCTCTCCTCCTCCAATACCGGAGAATAAGGACACCACATTAACACCATTGGGAAACATGTTCTTCAACACCGACAAGTGGCAACCCACAGTATCAATTTGGAATGAATTGCATTCCGTGTACGCTATCATTAGTGAGAGACTTCACGTCGGCAATCTCAATTAAAGTGCCAGTTTGTGTCTGATCCCACCAACCCCTCAAAATCCTCCTATTAACTTCACCTATCTCAACTGAAATCACTGTCTTCATGTGGATGCCAAGCCTGTGCAAAGCTATCTCTCCTCCTCCAATACCGGAGAATAAGGACACCACATTAACACCATTGGGAAACATGTTCTTCAACACCGACAAGTGGCAACCCACAGTATCAATTTGGAATGAATTGCATTCCGTGTACGCTATCATTAGTGAGAGACTTCACGTCGGCAATCTCAATTAAAGTGCCAGTTTGTGTCTGATCCCACCAACCCCTCAAAATCCTCCTATTAACTTCACCTATCTCAACTGAAATCACTGTCTTCATGTGGATGCCAAGCCTGTGCAAAGCTATCTCTCCTCCTCCAATACCGAAGAATAAGGACACCACATTAACACCATTGGGAAACATGTTCTTCAACACCGACAAGTGGCAACCCACAGTATCAATTTGGAATGAATTGCATTCCGTGTACGCTATCATTAGTGAGAGACTTCACGTCGGCAATCTCAATTAAAGTGCCAGTTTGTGTCTGATCCCACCAACCCCTCAAAATCCTCCTATTAACTTCACCTATCTCAACTGAAATCACTGTCTTCATGTGGATGCCAAGCCTGTGCAAAGCTATCTCTCCTCCTCCAATACCGGAGAATAAGGACACCACATTAACACCATTGGGAAACATGTTCTTCAACACCGACAAGTGGCAACCCACAGTATCAATTTGGAATGAATTGCCAAGAGATTTGTACCTCTCTCTCTTCGCGACTCCCCTTGTGTGGTTTCTTGGGAGACCGAGTAAAAATTCCATCTCATCTGGCTCTAGAGGGGCAACCTTGTTATTCTCAATTGGCAAATTATGGATGTAGCCTCTTTCTTGAGCAGCTGCACAGAAGTGCTTAGAATCCACAAACTCCGGCTCTATGTCATACAAATTTCTGGAAATTTCCACCCATACACTTTTTGGAGCTAGGGCCTCATTTTCATAGTAGAAGTAGGGTGGCTTGTTCATCCTCTAGAGTCGATGTCATGTGGAATAATAATGAAGTCAGACTGGTCATAGTTGTCAAGCACTCAATGCTTGCCAGCTTTTGACCGATCAATACAAATTATTGGTCAAACTTGCACCTACTCCATTCATAATCACATAATATGTATAAATATCATTTTGGCTAACAAAATCTCGTTCATACTACGTTATAAGAACTATGATCATGTATTCCACGTTTATTATTACACATCACCAACAACATCCCTATCTAGTCTTCTGAATTTTCTTCGTGTCCCTTGCTTATGATCGCTTCGGCCGTAACCATGGAGCATCTTCATTATTTAACGGGATGGTGGGGTCAGCTTTCACTGTGAAGGGTGGAATTTCAACAAACTTATTATAATCTTCTGACATGTCTGTCGTGTCCTCGATTCCCACGATGTTTCTTTTCCCTGAGAGAACTATGTGACGCTTCGGCTCATCGTATGATGAAATTGTTCCCTTATTTTTTCTTTTCTTCGGTCTGGAAGACATGTCCTTCACATAGAAGACCTGAGCCACATCATTGGCTAGAACGAATGGTTCGTCATTGTAACCAATACAGTTGAGATCCACTGTTGTCATTCCATAAAGCGGGTCTACCTTTACCCTTCTCCATTCAGGTTGACCCATTTGCACTTGAACAAAGGGACCTTAAAAGAAGGTCCATAGTCAAGTTCCCATATCTCCTCTATGTAACCATAGTATGTGTCAGTTTTTCCATTCTCGTTTGTTGTATCAAAGCGGACACCACTGTTTTGGTTGGTGCTCTTCTTATCTTGGGAGCTCGTGTAAAATGTATTCCCATTTATCTCGTACCCTTGAAAACTCCCAATAGTCGAAGATGGTGACCCTGCCAACATGTATAGCTGATCTTCAACAGTGGTGTCATTTATAAGACGTGTTTGCAACCAACTTCCGAAAGTCTCCATGTGTTCGTGTTTAATCCATGAGTCATCCTTCCCCGGGTTTGCAGACCGTACAATATTCTTGTGTTCCTCGACATACGTAGCCATGAACATAGAATTTTGTAGAACTGTGTAGTGTGCTTTGGTCAAAGAATGCCCGTCCCTAGGTATCATTGTTTTCTTTCCCAGCGTTCCTTTTCCCCTCAGTCTCCCCTCATGCCGCGATTCAGGAACACCAATTGTCTTAAGGTCAGGAATAAAGTCAACACAGAACCCAATGACCTCCTCTGTTCCATAGCCCTTCGAGATGCTTCCTTCTGGCCTAGCACGGTTATGAACATATTTCTTCAAGACTCCCATGAACCTCTCAAAGGGGAACATATTGTGTAGAAATACCGGACCGAGAATATGAATCTCTTCACATAGGTGAACAAGGAGATGAGTCATAATGTTGAAGAAGGATGGTGGGAACACCAACTCAAAACTAACAAGACACTGGACCACATCCCTCTGTAATCTTGTCAGAATTTTTGGATCGATTACCTTCTGAGATATTGCGTTCATGAATGCACATAGCTTCACAATGGGTACTCGAACATTTTCCGGTAGAAGCCCCCTCAATGCAATCGGAAGCAATTGCGTCATAATCACGTGGCAGTCATGAGACTTCAGGTTTTGGAATTTTTTCTCTGCCATGTTTATTATCCCCTTTATATTCGACGAGAAGCCAGACGGAACCTTGATACTGTAAAGGACTTCAAAGAATATTTCCTTCTCTGCTTTAGTAAGAGCGTAGCTGCTTAAGGAATGGCGCCCTGTATCTGTGTGCTTGTTGCTTGGGTCTTTCATACGTTGCTGGTCCTCCCGTGCTTCAGGCGTATCTTTTGACTTCCCATACACGCCCAGGAAGCATAGCAGATTGACACATAGATTCTTTGTCACGTGCATCACGTCGATCGAAGACCGGACATCTAAAACTTTCCAATAGGGTAGCTCCCAAAATATAGATTTCTTCTTCCACATGGGTGCCCGCTTATCAGGGCCGTACGGAACTGGTTGGCTGCCAGCAGCCTTACCAAAGATTACTTCTAGGTCCTTGACCATATCGAATATATCATTACCACTACGGAGCTCAGGCTTCTTTCGGTTATCTGCCTCACCTCTGAAATGCTTCCCTCCTTTTTTCCTTAAGGGATGCTTGATCGGAAGAAATCTACGATGCCCCAGGTATACAACCTTTTTACATTTATCCAAAAAAACACTGTCAGTCTTATCTAAACAGTGTGTGCATGCATTGTATCCCTTGTTTGTATGACCGGAAATGTTACTAAGAGCTGGCCAATCATTGATGGTCACGAAAAGCAACGCCCGTAGGTCAAATGGCTTTTGTTCGTTCTCATCCCACACACGTACACCTGGTTTGCCCCACAGTTCTAAGAGTTCTTCCACTAATGGCCTTAGATACACATCAATGTCGTTGCCAGGTTGCCTCGGGCCTTGGATGAGAACTGGCATCATAATGAACTTGCGCTTCATGCACAACCAAGGAGGAAGGTTGTACATACATAGAGTTACAGGCCAAGTGCTATGACTGGAGCTCTGCTCCCCAAAAGGATTAAAGCCATCTGTACTTAGACCAAACCATAAGTTTCTCGCCTCTCCTGCAAAGTCTGGAAAGTCTCTCTCGATCTTTCTCCACTGCGATCCATCGGCGGGGTGCCTCAACTTTCCATCTTTCTTACGGTCTTCTTTGTGCCATCGCAACAACCTAGCATGCTCTTTGTTTCTAAACAGACGTTTCAGCCGTGGTATTATAGGAGCATACCACATCACCTTAGCAGGAACCCTCTTACGGGGGGGCTCGCCGTCAACATCACCAGGATCATCTGCTCTGATCTTATACCGCAGTGCAGTGCATATCGGACATTCATCCAAATTCTCGTACTTCTCACCGCGGAAGAGAATGCAGTCATTAATGCATGCATGTATCTTCTGCACATCTAATCCTAGAGGGCAGAGAGCTTTCTTTGCTTCGTACGTACTCTCAGGCAATTCGTTATCCTTTGGAAGTTTTGGCTTCATTAGTTGAAGTAAACTCTCAAATGCCTTGTCAGTCACACCGTTTTGTGCCTTCCATTTCAGCAACTCCAGTGTGGTACCGAGCTTTGTGCTACCATCTTCGCAATTTGGGTATAACAATTTTTTGTGATCCTGTAACATGTTGTCCAGCTTCAACCTCTCCAATTTATTTTCACAGTCTTCCCTTGCATCAGCAATAACTCGGCCAAGATCATCATCGGGCTCTTCTGATGCCTGTTCTTGATCACCTCCTTCTTCTGCATTCTCTTCCATTGCAGTATCGTCGTATTCAGGGAACAAAGGATCTTCTTCTTCTTCTTCATCGTCTTCCATCACAACCCCTCTTTCTCCATGCTTGGTCCAGCAATTATAGCTGGGCATGAAACCTCTCCGAAGTAGATGGCCGTGAAGGATTCTTTCGGAAGAATGTTCTCTGACGTTCCGACAATCAACACATGGGCAACACATGAAGCCATTATCTTTGTTCGCCTGAGCTACAGCAAGAAATGCATTCAGGCCTGCCATATACTCGGAGGTGCGTCGGTCACCGTACATCCATCGCTGCCGTGCATCCATCTGCATCATATAATTAAGTTTATCAAAATACATATTAATACAGAGATGACCACAGTACATCGACAAATAATACTTTTTTATGTATCAGTTACAGATGAAAAAGATAATTTGTTAACCTCGGTCGAAGATACCATTTTCAGTGAGCTTGTGTGCGTCTCGGGAATTTCGTCGAACACCTCGTGTGCATAGTAAAAAAAACACACTAACACCACACTCTCTCACACCTCCAAGCAAAAAAAAAGATGGAAGGAGGGGGGGCTGGGGCAGTATATATAGGGGAAGGGGGCATTGGTCCCGGTTCGTGGACTGAACCGGGACAACAGGTCATGCGCGTGCCACGTGGCCTGTGGCTAGGCATTGGTCCCGGTCCGTGGCACGAGCCGGGACCGATATGCCCCCCACGAACCGGGACCAATGCGCCCAGGCGATTCCTGTTGCCCCGGACGCACGAACCGGGACCAATGCAGGGCATTTGTCCCGGATTTGGTTGCAACCGGGACAGCTGCCCCCCGGCCCCCTGGACGAGAGGGGTTGTTTCCACTAATGAAAGTGACGCCACGACTCCACCCCTCTCTTCTCCGGCCTAGTGTCGTGCCTTTTATTGCTCCTTCCCGGCACCCTACCACTCATTTCTTTCTCCCAGTTCTCCAGCGCCAGCTTATCCGCATCCCCTTCCAACGATATTTGTCCACGATTTACACCTAGAGTCAGGGCGCCACGATAATATTTGTCCACATAAATTACGTCTAGATACATCCACTTTTGTCAAACTTTGTGATACTTAATTTGAGACGGAGGGAGTACTTCTAAAGTCGTCCGGTGCTCGTTACCAACTCCAAATATGCGGGAAGCAAGAAATTTTAAGTGTATATGAAGTAAGCGGAATCAAATCATGCAACCGCTATTATAAAAGGCACAGGTCCCAGGTAAGCTTTGCATACTTTACAAAGTTAACAATACAATATGTACACATATTTTAAATTATTTTTCTACAGGGAATTTTCTGAATAAGAGGCACGTACAAAATTGTGAATAATAAAAATGCAGGGATTAATATATTTAGCTCCTATAGAGGATACTTCGGTGATTGAAGTGTGAATAAGAAGAATGCCCGATTTAATCTGTCCGTCTGGATCAATATTGTTAATACGGAAAATAGAAACATTTTTGTTGGATGAAAGATAGTTAAGGGACTATCGGTGTATCACTTGAAAGGTTTACAGATTGTACATAATCTATATGCCTTAAAATATTGCAAAAATCAAACTCAAGCAAAAACAATTCCTTATTAGCTGGTGTAAGTTTCTGGATAATAGAAGGCTCATTTTCGAGGCAATCTAAATGACTACAACTGGGTAGCTATTAAGAAGATAAACTGATATCATGTCAACAAATTTCACACAGCCTATTACGACAAAAATGCAGTGAACTAGAACTTTAGTTGGGGAGTATACCGAAAGTTCATATCTCATTTATTATTTGCATTTGGAAATTACAGGCTATGCCCTCACAAAGATGTTTACCGGCAGCCGCGGCGCTGCTCGTGTCGGGGGTCAAGAAGCTGGCGCCGTCCATGCTCCTGGCGCGCTTTTGGTGGCCGCTGCCGTTGCCCGCGGCGGTGCTCGCCGCGGCGCCGTCCCCCGTCCTGTTCCTGCTCCTCAACGTCACCATCGCCTCCATCATCGTGGTGTCCGTGCAGCCCGTCCGGGCAGGGCCGGCCCATATGGGTGGGCAAACGGGGCGCCCTCCCTGGCCCCCGAAAGGAAGGGGGCCCATCCTAGGTACTACTTCTATAATATAATTAGTGTAAATCATGTGTTAGGACTAAGTATTTAGTAAAATCTAAAAACTATACAATCTTAGGAGGCCTAAGTCAAACAATGCAATGCCAACCCCCTAGGTCACCGCGTTGCACTCTCACGAGGCACAGTGTAAATGTATAGACAAAAAAGTTCCCCCATAGTTCGGCTTTGTACATGTACATATCGTTGCGGACTATTTCACATAAAATTTTCAAATCGCCTCCTCTGGTAACAGCGGCTTCACTCACGTCGTTTCTAGTTTCGATGTCATGTGAACCAACTAATAGATATTACCAACGCAGCGGATCGCACCTAATAAGCTCTCCTTCAATCATCTACTTTCAGGTCACTCCCCGCCAACTAGACATTGGAGAGATGTTGTGTTCATCCTTCCCATTAATTCCTCACTTTAAATACTTACCCTCTTTGGCTACCATGGCTCCAAAAATATTTCTAGGCGTTCCTCTCTTCATATAATGGATTGATAAGAATAAACGGTTTGTGTTGCCAATTTTAGAGCGCATAGATAATCTGTCTATATCATGTAGTGGTTCATGCTTTGTATTTTTTTTATAAAGACACCATATTTCTTTTATCTGTTTGTAAGGGCCTCTAATTGTCATCTTGCCCCTGGGCCCCGTAATTGTATGGACCGGCCCTGAGTGCATTGAAATATGTGATGTGATGCTAACTACCTATGTTACCAGCACTATCTCTCTTCATATTAATTACTTGCCACGTCGGAGTTTTTGCATACGTGGCGTTGATGTTACTACTTAGTTATTTCCCACTATGACTAGCCTAAGAAAGATATTATTTATACGACAAGCAGTCTGCCAGTACAACCAGCATGGAACATTCCATTATAGTAGCCATACGTCTAAGTCCCTAGAGATTGCGAAATACTCCATCCATTCAACAATAGATAACTTGTATTTGTCTACATATAGATATATCTAGACATTAAAACATGTCTAGATACATCAATATCTAGATAAGTGGAAGTCATCTATTGTTAAACGGAGGGAGTAATTCCTTTTATAGAATTAAATGCATAAGATTTGCTACAACCTTGGACTTGCATCCGTTGTTTCATGACTTTCACACGTCACTTACATGAAAGATCCAACTGTATCTCCTGGAATAAGCAACGAAAAATTATGTGGTGTAAGGAAGCAGCACAACAAATTTTCTTGAGATGCTAGTAGATATTCTAATTGAAAGGAAAATTGCATCGTACACTATGGCATGAGAGGCAAAGGAGAAGACAACAAAACAGGGAACCTCATTAAATAGGGTAGCCCAATCATGCTTTAGCAACTATCAGTACTGTTTCTGGGTATAGTCTGTGATTATTTGACAGTCAAATTTGATTCATATCCTGAGTGTTCTCTGAAATTAAGGTCCATTCATTAAAAAAAAACAGGTTGACCACCCGGAGCGCGCGAGGTCGCTGAGCTTCCTGGCGAACATGGCGGGGCAGGTGTCGGCGCATTCGGAGACCATGCCGCGCCACCTGTCGCCGTTGACCTAGACGCAGCGCAGGTTGAAGGTTCAGGTCCCCCGCCAGCGCCGCCGGCACGCCGTTTAAGGTCAGCCTCTCTCGTATCTTCTCCGCGGTAGGGTGGGGAGTTGGAGGTAGCGAATGGAAATGCGGATTTGACCTCTGCAGAGGTTTGGGGGGCTTCAGGAATGGCGACGGAAGAAGCCGGAAGGAGGGAGGGGGCTGTGGTCTGTGGACCTGTGGTCGTCAGCACGGGCTCCTTCCAGGGAAGGCACGCTCGATGAACCGTCGGATAGGTTCTGAATGGGGAGATCGAACGGATGTGAGCGCCCCACATAACGTGAGCGCACGCGGCATGTGGGCCAAGTGGGGGAGCAAAGCATGTAGACGGTCAATTTTGCTTTACATTTTCCGTCCTGCCTTCACTCGGAATTATTAAATCTACTCAAATGAAAACTTAGAATTATTGAAGACGTGTGTAAATGTGATGAGACGGTAGTCCAAGATAATTATTTGTTTGCCAAAAAGCGATGTGAAGCACAAGATTATTTGAATTTGTTTTCCTCTTCTTTTCTTTAGGCCATGTAGAAATATGATAAGCACGTCCGTGGACTACTCGCATTAGGATAGGAGCACCTCGCCATTCTTGCGTAATCTCACAGTTTTTGCTGTAATGCCAAAAGAGAGTTGACTACTTGTAGCCTGTTCAGGATTATGTTAAGCTTAAGAGGCGATTCGAGATCAAACTATTCATAATTGATCTTCCAGAGTTATAATAATATCATTTCGTGTCTAGAAGGTTAAACACAAACCCCAGGTGTATGTAGAGATTAGAGAATCCGCTGCTCCTGTACCTCACTATAAATCTTCAAATCAACAGAGCATGATAAGGAGCTGTGATTTGTGCAGCAGCAACAATACTGTTAACGCGATACAAAAAAAAAAACACTTACAATGTTGTTAATGTCAGAACTGCTCTCAACGAAGTTCTTCCGCACTGCACACATCATATAAGGTGAGACCTGGGAGTTGTTAAGATAAGCTATTTTGTTGCCTATAAAAGTACATCAACAACAATATAGGTAGCATTTGAACCTGAATCTCCTGAGAAATGAAAATCAGAAGCAGTTGCCAACGAACGTGATCGAAGACACTACTGGATGGCGAAATCTGGTCATCCCTCCGGTTCTCCATTTATTTCCACTCAAGCTCACCCAGCTGTTATTGGCACGTTGGGCAGTTCTCCATGTGTTTCTTGTTGCTCCTTGGAAATGTAGGATCGCACTCTGCTGCTTGAACAGCTCTGATGGCAGCGTTCCAACATTCAACTACTCATTTGAGACACTACTGGATTAGCAACAAATCCTAACCGTTACGTGAAGTGGAATGTTCAGTGCCTCTATAATGTGCATTCTTATCAATAAAAAAAATTAACAAACACAACTGCCAACAGAATAAGATACCGGTATTCACACTTCAGTGCCACATTTTATTTGGATTTGCACTATTCACAAATATTCCAATCCACAACTATAATTATGACAGCACATCGTTTGACAAATACTAATGCTACATTCTTCCAAGCTGGCTTGGACCAAAGTCAACATGAAGCTGGCTTGGTTCAGCCAATGCCCCTTAACTTACACAAGATTATATGCACGAACCAACATTATATGCACACATTTACAGACCCATTCAATTGCACAGTCGCAAACAGCAAATCATACAAACCCGGTATACAAGTTATAATTATATAATAATAATATGGTACTCGTCACAGGGGATCAATTCCAAGTTAACATAACAAGACAGAAAATCTAAACATGTGAGAAATCTGAACATTTGTTCATCAGAAGGCCTTCATAGCCAGGAGTTACAGTTACAGGCGATCAACTCCATCACCAAAACTTCACCTAAAAGTTACAGTTACAGGCGATCAACTCCATCACCAAAACTTCACCTAAAAGTTCAGAGGGCCAGGAGTTACAGTTACAGGCGATCAACTCCATCACCAAAACTTCACCTAAAAGTTACAGTTACAGGCGATCAACTCCATCACCAAAACTTCACCTAAAAGTTCAGAGGGCCAAAGTTCAGAGGGCCAGGGTAGCCAGCGCGCCTCATGAGAATAGGGTCGAACAGATCAGGGGCATTCCTTAAGAGCAGAAGCTGCTTGCCAGCTAATTTATAGAGCAGAGTTTGATCAAGAGTTTCACCTTTCTTGTACAGCTGCAAGTGACTCAGATCTCTGTTCGCTTTTTCCCACTTCTGAATAACCTTGTCCTTCGTTTCTTTAATGAGCATTGCAACTCCAAATCCATTCTTAAGCAGGAACTTTGCAAAATCATCCTCAAGGAGGTACAGATACAGATAGAAAATGCACCTTGAAGACTTCAGCCAATAGACGATAAGATGCACGAAACGATCAGGAATGCGGCCTAGGAATCTTATAATCCAGCGAGCTATCTCAATAAAACGCCTGCCTTCTGCTATCAAAACATACAGGGTGTCAAATAGAAACCTTCCTAGGGTCGTACCGCTTTGCCGATGAGATTTGTCTTCAAGAAATTGCTTAGATTTGACATCCAGACCCTTCTTTCGGAAGGTTTCCAAGAAACCAAATATCTGGTAGTTGATACCTTCCTCAACTTCTACATCTGCACTGTAAATATTGAATTATGGATTAGACATTCGTTTTCACACTGATTGCAACTTCTACTACAAACTTTGATGTAATAGAAAAGTAAGTACTATTCCTTTTAAGTACACTTACACAGCTGAATACGAAGATCTATATCTTATTCTGTGCCATGGCTCAAAACGATCAGGAAGAGTGTGATCAGCAAGGACACACCAAGGTATCAGCTTGGGATCATCTCCCTCATACAATACTCTAAAAGCGCCACAGTAGCCGGAATATTCCACTACAAGAATTTGTGCAATGGCTTTCTCAGTTGTCATTTTGAGATTCACAACATGATATCGTCGATCCTCAATCTGTCAGAGTAAAAAAAGAAACAGTAAGGGCCGATCAAAAATACAAGACAAATGAAGAAACGCAGGAATACCTACATCTGTCTCCATTTCAAGTGCCATAGGAATTTTAGCCTCAATGCCATCCACCATTCCAGGAATAATGAGGAAAGGATACGTCTTCATGTAATATTTCCTGCTTTCTATATAGAACTTCCGTAATGCATCACGGGGGTTTTCCCAATCAAGAGTGAATTCTTTGAGATCAGTGGCTACGTTTGACCATGGATCAGTGGCTACATTGTTCTGCTTTGGTGGCCTTTTCCATCTTTTGAGATCAGCAATGAATTCCTTTGCTTTACCGCAATCCTTCCGTAACTGATCCATATCAAGACCAACAGCAACTTTGTGTTCTATTGCTTCTTGATGAGCACCACCTTCTTTTGTTTCTTGATGAGCAACACCTTCTTGTTCTATTGCTTCTTGATGAGCACCACCTTCTTCTCTTTCTTCTTGATGAGCAACACCTTCTTGTTCTATTGCTTCTTGATGAGCACCACCTTCTTCTCTTTCTTCTTGATGAGCAACACCTTCTTCTTCAGTTTCTTCTAGATGAGCAACACCTTCTTCTTCAGTTTCTTCTTGATGAGCAAGACCTTCTTCTTCTATTTCTTCTTGATGAGCACCACCTTCTTCTTCTTCAGTTTCTTCTTGATGAGCAAGACATTCTTCTATTGATTCTTGATGAGCACCACCTTCTTCTCCTCCTTCTCCTGGTTGCTGTTCTTGCCCCACTGGCTCATACCAGCTATATGCACAGAAAAATTCCAAGACAATAAGTTGCAGCCCACAATCCAAATAGAACATGATGAAAAATAGGCAAGTAACAGCTACAGAAGCACAGTAATATTGGTACTACCCCTGCACATTCCAAACACAATTGGTTCACAATTAGGTCGATGTTTCATCACGTAGAATAGGAAGTGTCACAACACCACTCTAGCAGCCAAATTGAAAAAATATATGCAAGACAATCAGTTGCAACCCACAATCCACATAGAACATGATGAAATTGGGTAAGTAACAGCTAAAGAAGCACAGTAATATTGGTACTACGCCCTGCACATTCCCAACACAACTGGTTCACAATTGGGCAAGTCAACGTTTCATCATTGAGAATAGGAAGTGTCACAACACCACTCTGGCAGCCAAATTGTAAATCTAATTTAGGTAAAAACTAAGCTACCAAGGGGAGGAGAGAACGTACTCTTTCATGTTTTCGGGGTCGAGGTACTTCTTCTTTGACTTCCGCCGCTTGCCTTCGCCGACACCCACGCCTCCACTGCCTCTGCCCCCACCTGGGCCCCCGTTCATGTCGACGCGACCACCTCCCGCACGGCCTAGGACCCCGTCCATGTCGACGCGACCACCTCCCGCACGGCCTGGGCCCCTGTCCATCTTGCCGCTACCCACGCCCCCACGGCCTCTGACGTCACCACGGCCCCAATTCACCGCGCCGCGACCCTCGCCCTGGCCTCCGACATCCTCGCCGTCACCGCCGATACCCTCGCCGTCACCGCCGACACCCTCGCCGTCACCGCGGGCACCACCTCCGCCCTTTCCCCCTCCGCCGCGGCGCCTGTTTGCCTTCCTCGGCATGGTGTTGCCAGCAATTTCGGAATGGAGAATACGGAAGAAACCCTACATAAACCTCTGTGGCAACGGGCTTTGGGCTCGGGGGGTGAGCAGCGATGGTCGTGACACATGGGACGGGCTTTAATAGGCTGAGCCAGCCGGGGCTTTTGCGCCGAGAAGGCCTGGTTGAGGCGTTGCAGTGACACATGCCATGGCAGGCCGGGCCTACCGGCTGGCCTTGCAATTGCATCGATCCGTGGCAGGGGAAATAAATCGAGTCTCTTCCCTTTTGGATTTGGATCTGGAGTGATCATCTGCAAACGAAAATCTGTAAGTGTGAAATCATCTAGGTACATGGATACGATGCTTTGACGATACATAAAACAGGGCTTACTCCGTTCTCTGGTGACACATGAGGCGAGGCGCGGCGCGTCGTGGTACAACTCACCGTTCCTCTTCCGGTGCGCTCGTCTCCGTTTCTCTCCCGGTGCGGCGGTGGCGCTGATTAGGAGAAGTATTAGGACGAGGGATTAGGTTTAGGTTTAGGTGCGGCGGGGAGGGGACTGATTATAAATGACAAAGGAGGAGGTTTCCTTTCCTTCGGGGTTAATTAATTAAACGTGGCCCCACAGCCGTAAATGCCGGTCGCACGCAGAGATCTCGCAACGATATTCAGCGCCGCGCGTTGCTGCCGGTATTGTAGGGGAAAAGTTGCCGAAAGAGGTGCACGTGACGACAAAAAATAGATAGAGCCATATTCCGGTTTTCATGTTGTCATCAATGAAATAAAAACTTACATGTAAACATAAGAATTCCTCGGCTTGTTACAAACATACGAATTTTCTGCAAGAAGTTGTAATATCAAAAGGAAGCTCACCCATAGGAATGAATATGTGTAAAATGTCATATTGGAGTGTCAATATTGTCTAATCAGTCTACAATTTATACACAATTGACACGATAAAAACGTTGTCATTATCAAGCCGACAAACAAAATTGTACAAAATTGAATGATGTATAAATGGAGTTCAGCTATCGGCGTTTGGAGTTCCTGTTCAACAAAAATAGAAAAAGATAATGCCATCCTTCAAACAAATTAGACAAAGAAATTCTCCGACATAACTACACTGGTCCAAAAAAAGAATCATGTGTGATGGTTGTTAAACAGGATATTTGCTCTAGGGCGTGCCCTATCTCATTATATAAAAGTACCAAGGGGTACGTATAAAGTACATGTTACAATATACAGAATATACAGTCTAACACCCTCACTCAATCTTAACTGTGGCCTGAAGTAGTCAGCAAGTTAAGATTGCGTCTACATCCTGTGAACAGCGGAAGCGACAATGGTTTGGTGAACGTATCAGCAAGTTGATCTTTGGAGGAGATAAACTTGATCTGCAGGAGCTTCTATGCAACTCGTTCTCTCACGAAGTGATAATCAATTTCGATGTGTTTCGTTCGGGCATGGAATACTGGGTTTGAGGACAGATATGTAGCACCGATGTTATCACACCATGTTACACGCAATAGCAAAACAACGATAAAGTTAAGCAAAATCGAACCAAGGGGGACACGAGATTTTAACGTGGAAAACCCTTCCAACAAGGAAGAGAAAAAACCACGGGCGCCAGCCAGCAATACTTCACTATTTCGGGTGAGGTTACAAACGCGCCGGGATTTACAATGTGTGGTTTATCCCGTGCGGCGGCTTACAAGAGGTATATAAAGGCGGTCCTGACCTAACTAGGTCGGTAACGGTGAATCCAACTCGAACTCGGTAACAAATCGTACCGTACCGCGGGGGGCTAACGCCCCCCGCACTCCCTGTCGTGCACGCCACGCGACAGGTGGGAACCAGGATGGGAAAGTTCGGCTCCGCTACGCTTCGACCCTAAGCCTCCCGCGACGGTGAATTTGGATCACCCAAAAATAACACTCCACCTTGAGACAAATTCCCTCTTGTAGCATGAACGAGAACCTTCACCTGAAACACGCAAATAAAACACCTTCAGCGCCAAATAGCCTCTTGAGCTAAGCAGTGATACCAACTAAGGTTGAGCAAAGCTTAAACTTAGCAATAGGAACTGGCTTTGTCATCATATCAGCAGGATTATCATGAGTACTAATCTTGCATACCTTCAGCTTATCTTGTGCAACAACATCACGCACGTAATGGTACTTGATATCAATGTGCTTTGTTCTCTCATGGAACATCTGATCCTTAGTAAGGTAAATAGCACTCTGATTGTCACAAAATAGGTTAATGCAAGTATCATCTCCACAAAGCTCAGCAAACAGGCCTTTCAACCAAACTGACTCTTTGCATGCTTCAGCAATAGCCATATACTCAACCTCAGTATTAGATTGTGCAACAACACCTTGCAAGGTAGCCTTCCAGCTAACAGCATATCCACTAACTGTAAACACATAACCTGTGAGGGATCTCCTCTTATCCAAGTCGGCACCACATAGCCTGCGAGTCCCTCACCAGTCTTGCCAAACTTCAAGCAAGCTTTGGATGTGGCGCGAAGGTACCCGAAAATCCACTGAATAGCTTTGCAATATTTTTTTCCAGGATTATCTATGTATCGACTGACCAAACTCATAGCATAAGATAAGTCAAGCCGAGAACACACCATGGCATACATTAAGGAACCAACAACACTAGAATAGGGAACTTATGACATGTACTCAATATCTTTGTCAGTAGTAGGACAATACAATGCTGACAATTTGAAGTGTGAAGCAATTGGAGTACTAACATACTTTGCATCATGCATATTAAAACGATGAAGGACTTTCTTAATGTAATTCTCCCGACTAAGAATTAGCAATTTAGATTTTCTGTCTCTTGAAATTTCCATACCTAGAATTTTCTTAGCAGGACCAAGATACTTCATGTCAAACTCACTACTCAACTGTTTCTTCAATGTAGTGATTTCTTTCATGCTCTTGGCATCAATTAACATATCATCAACATATAGCAACAGGTATATAGGTGATTCATCAACAAATATGATATACACACAGCTATCATATTCAGGCCTCTTAAAGCCATATGACATCATAAAAGAATCAACCCTTTTATACCATTGTCGAGGAGACTGTTTCAAACCGTAAAGGGACTTATTTAGGTTGCACACGAAATCCTCTTTACCAGGCACTATGAACCCTTCAGGCTGGTCCATGTATATCTCCTCCTCAAATTCTCCATGCAAAAATGGAGTCTTCACATCTAAATGCTCAAGCTCAAGATCATGCATAGCAACAATACTAAAGAAAGTACGAATAAAACTATGGAAAACAGGGGAGAACACATCATTATAATCCACTTCTGGAATCTGGCTGAAACCTTTTGTTACCAACCTTGCCTTAAACCGTGGAGGCTCACTAAGAGATAAACCCTCCTTTCTCTTGAATATCCACTTAGAGCAGACGGCTTTCTTTTGTTTAGGCAAGCACACAACATCTCATGTGCCATTCTTTTCAAGTGAATGCATCTCCTCGTGCATTGCACCAATCCACTTGTCACTATCAACCGAAGCAATAGCTTCATTGTATGTAGCCGCTTCAGCATCATTCTTCACCTGTTTTGCACAATTTAGAGCAAAATAAACAACATTACATTCCTCAATTAAACGAGTACGAGGTCCTTTATTCCTCTTCTCTATGCGCTCTACATAGACAAGATTTCTTGCTGCACAATAGGAGGTGAGGGTGGCACAATATCCTCCCCATCCATTTCAGTTTCCTCCTCATCTAGGTGTTCAAGCTCCACCTGCAAACGAACTCGTGGTTCGTCCTCATCAGAAGAATCTGGCACAATATCAGTCGACAAACTGTTCTCATACATAACAGATTCATTAAACACAACACTCCTGCTAAAGAAAATCTTTTTGGTATCCGGGTTCCACAACTTATATCCTTTTAATCCAGAACCATAACCAAGAAATAAGCACTTAATAGCTTTAGGATCTAACTTTCCATTATCAACATGAGCATAGGCAGTACAACCAAAAACTTTCAATTGTGAATAATCAGCTGACTCACCATACCATACCTCAATAGGAGTTTTCTTGTCAAGAGGGATGGATGGTGACCTGTTGATCAAGTAGCATACAGTGTTGGCAGCCTCAGCCCAAAAACGCCTATTCATGCGGGCGTTAGACAACATGCAGCGAGCTTTGGAGATGATCGTCCCGTTCATCCGCTTGGCTACACCATTCTGCTGAGGTGTGTACGGGATGGTGTGATGCCTGACAATGCCTTCCTGCACACAATAATCATCAAAAGCATGCGAACAAAATTCGCCACCATTGTCAGTATGAAGCAACTTCACCTTTCTCTCAGTTTGCTTTTCAATCATAACTTTCCACTCCTTAAAAGCGGCAAAAGTATCATTCTTAGTTTTGAGGAAATAAGGCCAAACTCTTCTAGAGTAATCATCAATGATAGTAAGCATATAACGAGCACCACCATAAGATCTTTTGTGAAGGCCCCCACAAATCAGCATGTACATAATCCAATGTACCTTTAGTGGTATGAACGGAAGCATTGAACTTAACTCTCTTATGCTTACCAAACACGCAGTGTTCACAGAACGACACCTTACTCATATTGCAGTTCTTCAGAAGTTCTCTCTTCACCAATTCTGCCATACCATGTTCACTCATGTGTCCAAATCGCTTATGCCAGAGGTTAGTCGTGCTTGGATCATCATTAGTAATAACAGCAGTAGTACCAGACAAAGTGCTACCTCTAAGGATATATAACTTGGCAGAATTCATATCACCAATCATAACAATGAGAGAATCTTTTGATACATTCAGGCGTTTATCCCCTCCGGCATATTTGTACCCGTCACAATCAAGGGTACTCAACGAGATCAAATTTCTCGCCATGGATGGTATGTGTTTCACCCCGTCATTGTACGTGTCATCTCACCATGGGTCTTGATCTGAACAGGTCCAACGCTAACAATGTGACATTTGTTGTCGTTCCCCACACGCACAAAATCTTCAGTCTGCACAGCCTCATAAGAACTGAACTAATCTTTGTTACAGAAAATATGAAACAAACAAGCAGTATCAAGAATCCACTCATCATCACGGGTAACACACGCATCAAAAACAACTAAGCATTCACCATCCGAACTATTATCACCAGCAACAACAACAGCCTTACCAGTACCATTACAATTACCGTTAGATTTATTTTTCAGTTGGTATGTGTCGTTCCTTTTCTCCCTGTTCTGCATCTTCCAGCAATCCTCAATGGTGTGATTGGTTTTCTTACAGTATCTGCAGAACTTGTCTCGTCCTTTGGACTTTGAACGGTCCCTGCTCTTGTCTCTGTTGTTGCTGTTGTAGTTGTTATCTCGCTGCTCAGGTCTGCCTCGTACCTGCAATACATCGCCTTTGGAGGACGATGTGTTAGACTGCACCATAACTTTCTCTTATTTTTTTGCCTAGTCTGCAGGGCCTCACAAACTTCCGCGAGGGTTAGTTCATCACGGCTTAACAGTATGGTATCCCGCAGGTTTGTAAAAGAACTATGCAGCGAATATAACAGCAGAAGAGCTAAATCTTCATCCTCATATTTTACCTCCATCGACACTAGGTCAAACACGATCTACTTAAAGATCGAAAATTGGCTCATGACAGAACCACCATCTTGCATCTTGAGCGAGAACAACTTCATCTTAACGTGCATCTTGCTAGTTAGATCTTTTGACATGCAGAACGATTCCAGCTTGAGCCACAACACAGACGCGGATTTCTCCTGCAGCACCTCTTGCAAGATATCATTAGATAGATGAAGTTGAATCAACGACAAAGCCTTTCGATCTTTGCGCTTCTCCTCGGGAGTCCACTCCCTCGCTTCCTTATTCCCGAAAGCATCCAGCGCCTCATCAAGATCCGATGATTGCGACAGAACCGCGCGCATCTTTACTTGCCACAGAGAAAACCTCGTCTTGTAGTCCAGCAACGGTAGATCAAACTTCATCGATGCCATCACGAATCCCTAATCTGAAACAGGGCTCTGATACCACTTGTTACACGCAATAGCAAAACAACGATGAAGTTAAGCAAGATCGAACCAACGGGGACACGAGGTTTTAACGTGGAAAACCCTTCCAACAAGGAAGAGAAAAAACCACGGGCGCCAGCTAGCAATACTTGACTATTTCGGGTAAGGTTACAAACGCGCCGGGATTTACAATGTGTGGCTTATCCCGTGTGGCGGCTTACAAGAGGTATATAAAGGCGGTCCTGACCTACCTAGGCCGGTAACACTGGATCCAAATCGAACTCGGTAACAACTCGTACCGTACCGCGGGGGCTGCCGCCCCCCGCATCCGCTGTCGTGCACGCCACGCGACAGGTGGGAACCAGGATGGGAAAGTTTGGCTCCGCTACGCTTCGGCCCTAAGCCTCCCGCGACGGTGAATTTGGATCACCCAAAAATAACACTCCACCTTGAGACAAATTCCCTCTTGTATCATGAACGAGAACCTTCACCTGAAACACGCAAAGAAAACACCTTCGGCGCCAAATAGCCTCTTGGGCTAAGCAGTGATACCAACTAAGTTTGAGAAAAGCTCAAACATAGCAATAGGAACTCGCTTTGTCATCATATCAGCAGGATTATCATGAGTACTAATCTTGCATACCTTCAGCTTATCTTGTGCAACAATATCACACACGTAATGGTACTTGACATCAATGTGCTTTGTTCTCTCATGGAACATATGATCCTTAGTAAGGTAAATAGCACTCTGACTGTCACAAAATAGGTTAATGCAAGTATCATCTCCACAAAGCTCAGCAAACAGACCTTTCAACCAAACTGACTCTTTGCATGCTTCAGCAATAGCCATATACTCAGCCTCAGTATTAGATTGTGCAACAACACCCGGCAAGGTAGCCTTCCAGCTAATAGCATATCCACTAACTGTAAACACATAACCTGTGAGGGATCACCTCTTATCCAAGTCGGCAGCAAACTCTGAATCCACATAGCCTGCGAGTCCCTCACCAGTCTTGCCAAACTTCAAGCAAGCTTTGGATGTACCGCGAAGGTACCTGAAAATCCACTGAATAACTTTTCAATTTTCTTTGCCAGGATTATCCATGTATCGACTGACCAAACTCATAGCATAAGATAAATCAGGCCGAGAACACACCATGGCATACATTAAGGAACTAACAACACTAGAATAGGGAACTCGTGACATGTACTCAATATCTTTGTTAGTAGTAGGACATTGCAATACTGACAATTTGAAGTGTGAAACAATTGGAGTACTAACAAACTTTGCATCATGCATATTAAAACGATGAAGGACTTTCTTAATGTAATTCTCCTGACTAAGAAATAGCAATCTAGATTTTCTGTCTCTTGAAATTTCCATACCTAGAATTTTCTTAGTAGGACCATAATCCTTCATCTCAAACTCACTACTCAACTGTTTCTTCAATGTAGTGATTTCTTTCATTCTCTTGCAGCAATTAACATATCATCAACATATAGCAACAGGTATATAGGCGATTCATCAACAAATTTGATGTACACAAGCTATCATATTCAGACCTCTTAAAGCCATGTGACATCATAAAAGAATCAAACATTTTATACCATTGTCGAGGAGACTGTTTCAAACCGTAAAGGGACTTATTTAGCTTGCACACGAAATCCTCTTTACCAGACACTATGAACCCTTTAGGCTGGTCCATGTATATCTCCTCCTCAAGTTCTCCATGCAAAAACGCAATCTTCACATCTAACTGCTCAAGCTCAAGATCATGCATAGCAACAATACTAAAGAAAGTACGAATAGAACTATGCTTGACAACAGGGGAGAACACATCATTATAATCCACTCCTGGAATCTGGCAGAAACCTTTTGCCACCAACCTTGCCTTAAACCGTGGAGGCTCACTAGGAGATAAACCATCCTTTCTCTTGAATATTCACTTACAGCGGACGACCTTCTTTTGTTTAGGCAGGCACAGAACATTCCATGTGCCATTCTTTTCAAGTGACTGCATCTCCTCGTGCATTGCACCAATCCACTTGTCACGATCAACCGAAGCAATAGCTTCATTGTATGTAGCCGGTTCAGCATCATTCTTCACCTGTTCTGCACAACTTAGAGAAACATAAACAACATCACATTACTCAATTAAATGAGTACGTGGTCCTTTATTCCTCTTCTCTCTGTGCTCTGCAATAGACAATATTTCTTACTGCACAATACGAGGTGAGGGTGGCACAATATCCTCCCCATTAATTTCAGTTTCCTGCTCATCCAGGTGTTCAAGCTCCACCTGCAAACAAACTCGTGGTTCGTCCTCATCAGAAGAATCTGGCACAGTATCAGTCGACAAACTGTCCTCATACATAACAGATTCATTAAACACAACACTCCTCCTAAAGAAAGTCTTTTTGGTTTCCGGGTTCCACAACTTATATCCTTTTACTCTAGAACCATAACCATGAAATAAGCACTTAATAGCTTTAGGCTCTAACTTTCCATTGTCAAGATGAGCATAGGCAGTGCAACAAAAACCTTTCAGTTGTGAATAATCAGCTGACTCACCAGACCATACCTCAATAGGAGTTTTCTTGTCCGACGACGGGCCTCACGTAGCGGAGGCCGAACTTTCCTTTATCTTCATATGAATTTCGATCACCCAAAGTAACACACCAAAGGACAGGTGGCTGGTTTTGGGCAATCTTCAACTCACGCAGCAAATACTGAACCAAAATGAGCTCCGCGGTGGCATTGGCAACAACCTTGTATTCAGCTTCAGTACTACTCCGAGACACTTTAGCTTGTTTACATGCACTCCAGGTATACCTGGCCAAAATTCGGGCCGGGCCGGGCTTCGGGCCGGGCCTAAAAAAATTTACCGGGCAAAACTCAGGCCCGAGCCCGGCCCGGCCCGACCGTCGGGCTGCAGAAATCGGGCCCGAACCCGGCCCGAGCCCGAGAAAGCCCGCCCAGGCCCAACCAGCCCGGCCCGACTGCGTCTATAAACGTGATTTCGTTGGGCTCGAGCCCGACCCGGCCCGACCACCGGGCTTAGATTCCCAGGCCCGAGCCCGGCCCGATGGTGCTGTCGGGCGCAGCCCGGCCCGGGATTTTCGGGCCGGGTCGGGTCGGGCCGTCCGGGCCGGGCTGCCCATGGCCAGGTATAACTCCAGGCGATCAAGTTAGGACCAAAGAACACTGCATAACCCCCCGTTGATCGCCGGTCATCTGCGTTACCAACCCAATCCGCATCATTGAATGCCGCAAGCACGACAGATGGTGCCGGCCGAATGTGAAGTCCAAATGTCAAAGTAGAGCTAATATAGCGCATACTGCACTTACCAACATACCAATGAGTACCCCGTGGTGCATGGAGATATTGACATACACGGTTAACCGCATAGGAAATATCAGGCCGAGTGACACTGAGGTACTGCAGACCTCCAACAACACTCCTGTACTTGGTGGCATCGTCAGCAGACAGCAGAGTACCAATAGTAGCAGATAGGGTCTCAGTGGAGGACATGGGCGTAGTAGCAGCCTTACAGTCAAGCATACCAACACGCCGTAACAGATCCTGAGAGTACTTCTGCTGTGAGAGAGCAAGGCCATCACCAGGATACATGACCTCGATCCCAGGAAAATAGTGTAGCTTGCCCAGGTCCTTGATAGCAAACTCACAACCGAGAGCCACAATGAGACGATCCGTAGCTGCAGCAGAAGAACTGACCAGAATAATATCATCAACATAAACGAGGGGATACATGGTAACCTCTGGGCGCTGGATAAGGAACAGTGAAGTGTCAGTTCTGGAGGGCACAAACCCATGAGTGCGGAGTGTAGCACGAAGTCGTGCATGCCAGGCACGAGGGGCCTCTTTCAATCCGTATAGCGCCTTCACTAGGTGACATAGGTGATGAGGACGAGCAGGATCAGCAAAGCCAGGAGGCTGGCGCATGTAGACCTCTTACTCCAAAACACCGTGAAGAAAAGCATTCTGAACATCCATTTGACGAAGATCTCAGCCCCTAGTAACAACAAGAGAGAGCAGCAGCCGAATAGTGGTGGGTTTGACCACGAGACTAAAAGTATCCTCATAGTCAAGCCCATACCGTTGCTTGAAGCCTTTAGCAACGAGCCGAGCCTTGTACCACTCAATAGAACCATCAGCATGCTTCTTTACTTTGAAAATCCACTTGGAGTCAATTATATTGACACCAGGACGGGGAGGAACTAGCTGTCAAGTACCATTATGACGGAGAGCCTGAAACTCCAGGTCCATGGCAGCGCGCCAGTGGGGGATGCTCATCGCAGCCGGATAGTGACGAGGCTCAGCAGAGGGATCGGACTGCGCTTGAGCTAAGCAGGCAGCGATCCAGGCGACAGTACTGTCAGTGCGCTTCAGGGGCCGATAGATACCGCTGCGACTGCGAGTGTGTGCACGGGGCGCAACAGTATCAGCTGACGGCGGAGCAGGGTCAGCCCTTGAGGCAGACGGTGACGGCGGGGGCCCAGCTGAGGTGGAGCTCGGCTGCGGCGCAGTGAGCGGAGGCTCCAGCCCAGCAGTAGGGGAGGCGGACGTCGCACAGGGCGACGGGGAGGCAGGCGTCGCGCAGGGCGACGCTGAAGACGTCGCGCGGGGCGACGGGCAGGCAGGCGACGACCTAGTAGCGGGCGGCGGCCCGTCCTCGTGCAGCAGCCCACGCGCAGGTGTAGGCGGCGACGCGGACGCGGACGGCCCACGCGCGGGTGTCGCACAGGGCGACGGGGAGGCAGGCTTGGGCGGCCCACGCGCGGGAGGAGGCATGGTCAACCGCACAGAGGACACACTGGTTGCCTCGGGGCGCGGTGCTGTTGCATGCGCCATGCAACGATCGATGTGATCGTCGACAGGGGCATCCAAGAGCTCCAAGCGAGCTCCGCGACCAGTACCTGCACCATGGTTAGGCAATAATACAGGCGAATATGCAGCATCATCAAATTGGCCAGGACTAACAGGAGTATAATTTCTGGGTGGCACGGAAGTAGACAATGGTATATTTGAGAAGGGAAACAGATTCTCATCAAAGACGACGTCACGAGCGATATGAAGACGATTACTAGGAACATGTAGGAACATGTAGCCTTTGTGGAGAGCACTATAACCAAGGAAGACACACTTTTTAGAACGAAACTCAAGCTTACGGTTATTGTAGAGCCTTAGATGAGGCCAACAAGCACAACCAAAAACTTTAAAGAACGTATAATCAGGAATTTTCTTAAACAAAAGTTCAAGGGGTGTCTTCATGTTTAGTACTCTAGTGGGTGTTCTGTTAATCAGAAAGCAGGCAGTGGAAAAAGCATCATTCCAAAAACGAAAGGGCACCGACGCATGGGCTAGAAGAGTAAGGCCAGTTTCAACAATGTGACGGTGTTTGCGCTCAACATCACCGTTCTGCTGATGTGTATGTGGACAAGACACACGGTGCGAGATCCCAAGATTGTTAAAGAAGGTATTGAGATTGCGATATTCGCCTCCCCAATCCGACTGAACATGAATAATATTATGCTTGAGAAGACGCTCAACATGCAACTGAAATTGCTGGAAGACGTGAAACACATCAGCTTTGCTCTTAAGTAAATAAAGCCAAGTAAATCGACTGTAGGCATCAGTGAAACCGACATAATAATTATGAACACTAGTAGAGGTTTGTGCAGGACCCCATACATCCGAATAAACAAGTTCAAGAGGATGATTAACGACACGAGTGGAAGAAACAAATGGTTGTTGATGACTCTTTCCCTGCTGACAAGCATCACAGACAGCTGATGGTTTATTGCTAGACGATGTAGGAAGCGCATGACGACGAAGTATATGGCTGACTATGGGAGACGCTGGATGACCAAGCCCCGCATGCCAATGAGATGACGACACACGCACACCACTGAAGGCTTCCGGGCTCTGCGACCCAGTGAGCGGCGCCTCCAGCACATACAGGCCATGACGGACCCGACCTCTAAGCAGAACCTCCCTCGTGACTCGATCCTTAATGAGAAGATAAAACGGATGAAACTCACAGAAAACATTATTGTCATAAGTAAACTTACTGTCGGATATATACTGAATAGGGGTATAAAAGATGGTAGACAAAAGAGCCGGACTACCAGGGTGGCCTACATGGTAATGGGCTTAGGTCCATTGGGCGGCCCAGTAGTCCGACGCGCAGAAGCCGGATTCTAGAAGAACCCGGATCACGGCCCGCGTGATCTGGCTTGGAGGAGAAGACGGATTCCTTACTTACCAAGTTACAAGTTAAACGTAGTCTTCTAGGTTTCTGGTTCTGTAAGCCCTAATCCGGCTATTATATAAAGCCGGACGGGAGATAGATTTCATAAGTTCTTTTAGTTCCAAGGGTTCTAGGTTCAAGCTCAAGCCTTACGCAACTCGCCGGGAAGTTCATCCTCGACGAATAGCTGGATCTATTCCCTTACATTGTAACCTTATTATACGGGCTTTAGTCCCACATAGTGAGAAGTGCAGGAGTAGGTACGCCGTACTGTCGCGACGTACCGAACCTGGGTAAATCCCGTGTTCTGTGTTACTACGCTATCCCGTTACCCCACGTCTCTACCGTAGTCTCATGGCACCCCAGTCTATGAAAACTACTACGATGTCTCGACAGTTGGCGCCCACCGTGGGGCAAACGACGTCAGGCGTGAAGTTCCGATCTGGGATATTAGGCGGAATCGGAAGATCGATCACTGTCGGAAGCTTGGAATTCGACGACGACGTCGGGCGCTTCCTCGACAACGGATCCTACATACCGGCGCAAAACCATCTGGTAAGTGCCTGCGTTTTACCGATTGGATCTGCTAATATCTTTATCGGATTAACCGCGGAAGCAATGGGGTTTTGCGGTGAAAGCAATTATCTCCCACCCGCCCTATACCCAGTCGAAGACGACTATGATGCCGGATTTTGCTCAGATCGCCGACAAAACAGTGATACGCACTTTATCGGCATGGTACAATCCAAGATCGCCGAAAACACGGATGACGGAAATCCCGTGCAAGAGGCAGACAACAATACACCCGTCACAGAGACGGAAGAACCAATACCCGTCACAGAGACGGAAGATCCGACGTCCGTCAACCAGACGATGAACTCGGAAACAGAATCCGTGCTGGCCGCCATTGAGGCGAGATTGGAGTCGGAAACCGGATCGGATAACTTCGAATCCGAAGACGAAGATGATGATGCCTTCGTAAGAAAAGTTAAGTCCTTTCAAGAGGGATTCCATGAAGTGCTAATGGCAAAACCAGCTGATACAACGGGTGCCGATAGCCAGGAAAGCCCTAAAACCCCTCCGCCAGCAGAAGAGAGGGAAGACGGAGAAACTTCTCCGATATTTCCTAACGTTAAGGAGATGACAGAGGATGAACCTGTCAAAAAACCTCCGTCTTCCAAGAAAAAGCACCGTGCTTCTAAAAAACTCCAGTACAAACTCCGGAAGAAAAAGTCAGCCGATCTCGCTGATGAAAACCTGGAAGTTGGAGATATTAGTGGCACAAAACCTACGGAAAAGAAATCTAAGGAAATCACTGCTCCGCCAATGACAGAACTGGAAGAGCAAGAATTATTACAAACTCCAGTGGGACCCAATGAACCCCCTGAGATGCTGGAAGCCAGGAGACAAGCTTTCCAACGGCAACAGCAACAACTGCTTAGATCTCGGCAACATCTCCAACAAACCCATAATGACATCAAAATTATGAAGGAAGAAATTGAGGAGTACGAGAGAAAGCATAGATCTGCCTTAAAACCTACGAGGTTACCCGGAATTGCAAAACCGGAAGAACTGCCGCCGAAAGAAAGGTTCTATAACCCATCTTGGCAAAAGCAGTTAAACGGCAAAGATGCCAAGGGCGAACCAATATACAAAACCGCAGCTGAAAACGCGGAAGCAACGTTCGCCATCTTGAACAATGATCTGTACTCCAACGGGGAAAAACTCCAAGGGGTGTATGCTTTCCTAGGAAAAGCATTACAGCAGCAACAGCGAGGACAAGAGCGATCAGGGAGGCTGCATGATAATTCCGCCCTCTGCAAAACTGTTACCTGCGCTGCTGGAGCACCTGGACCGGAAGAACCCGGAGATTCGGATAAAAAAGAGGATCCGAGAAAAGACAAGAAAAACCCCGATAACCGGGACGCAGCGTCTAGGACCGGACCTCATCTCCCGAAAGATGGATATAAACCACACGATCGGGAAGACAAACACCGGAATGACGGCAAAATAATGCCACCTCCGAGAAACCCAGCTGAAAAAGCTGGAAGATACGATACACCTCACAGTCGTGAAAGATCTCGGACACCGCCCAAAGATAAGGAAAGGTACAGGAGCAGGACTCCACCTAATCCCAGAGGGCGTGACAACGGAAGAGATAGAGATAACCTCGGAAAAACGCGTCCGCGTAACAATGGAAAAGAAAGGAGCAGATCCCCTTCTGTCCATTCAGCCGGGAGATATTCTGCACATATTGATAGAGCAGAAAAGGATGATCTATACTTTGGTCCTAAGTGTTTTACTGACAGGATCCGAAGGATAACCCTGCATTCTGGCTTCGCCAAAGTTGGTCCAACCTACCAAAATATACCGGCAGTACAAACCCGGATACATGGCTTTCAGATTATTACACAGCCGTCCAGATCAACAACGGGACAGACCTGGAAGCTGTCAAGTTTCTTCCCCTAATGTTGCTAGATGGAGCCAGAGATTGGATTAATGGTTTACCATCAAGAACTGTCGACAGTTGGGATGATATGGCGAGAGTATTTACCCAGCATTTTAGGGGAACATACAAACGCCCAAATAGCATCAACCAGCTGAACCGTTGCACCCAATTTGAAGACGAACCATACGTGGATTTCATCTCCAGATGGACTGCAATGAAGAATAGTTGCTCTGGAGTAACTGACGTACAAGCAATGCATGCTTTCGTCAATGGCCTAAAACCCGGACTTGTACCGTTCATGGTTGGTTCTAAAAAGCACAAAGATCTCGGATCTATGCTTACAACCGCTAATGAGCATGCTGCAGCCGAAGACGATATCAGAGCAAGAGGAGGCAATATTGAGTCACTGATACTGGCCAAGAAAACACCTCGTTCTGATAAAAAAGGAACTCCGGAGTCAACAACAAAGCCCAAGGAGGTTAACTTAGCCTTTGGAGGAGAAAAAGGGAACAAGTGGAAAGGCCGCAGTCCGGATCCCATCAATTACACTCCTGAAGAATGGGAGAGAATTAAGTCGGAACCCTGCGTCCACCACTCTCAGTTTGGGAAACCAACCCACACAAACGCGCAATGCCGGCTAAACAAGCATATGAAAGGCAATGCAGGATCCGGAAATAAAGGGAAGGGTTCCAAGAGGAAACCTGCCAAACAAAAGCCAGAAGCTGAAAAAGAAGACAGTGAATCGGACACTGATGACAAAATCCAGGAACAACAGCGAAAAGGCGAACCTAAATTTCCGAGAGTTGACGGAGAAGCAATGCTAACTTTCCTAGTAACCCCGTCAGCAAAGGTGGCCAAAAGGACACTTCGAGAAATAAACGCGGTTGTTCCTGCAACCCCAAAATTCTTGAAGTACTCCAACACACCGATAATCTGGGATCAGTCAGATCATCCCGGAAATATCCCTGAACCCGGCACACAAGCTCTTGTTGTAAGCCCTATGATTCAAAACACTAGGCTAAGAAGAGTGCTGATGGACGGAGGGTCCAGCATCAATATAATGTACCTGGATACACTGAAGCACTTGAAGATATCCGAGTCCCAGCTCAATTACAGCAATATACGCTTCCATGGCATCGTTCCTGGCAGGCAAGCACGATCCCTAGGAGAAATTTCCCTAGATGTCACCTTCGGAGATAAAGATCACTTCCGGCAGGAAAAAGTATCCTTCGAAGTTGTGCCGTTCGAGAGCGTGTATCACGCAATACTCGGACGTCCGGCTTTCGCCAAGTTTATGGCAAGATCTTGCTACATCTACAACAAGCTGAAGATGCCAGGACCCAAAGGAGGAGTAATCACCATTGCCGGTGATTTCAAGCTGGCAAATGAGTTGGAGAAGCAAAACGCCCTTTGCGCTCAAAGAGTTATAGCTCAGGAAGAACTGAAGGAGTTAGCCAAGGAGGTATCGCCGAAAGAAATGCCGGCAGGAAAAGAAACTCGGAAGCCAACAGATAGCTTCAAGGCATCCGAGAATACAAGACAGGTAATCCTAGATCCCAAAGATCCGACAAAATTCGTCGTTGTAGGGACTGGGATGACCGACAAATAGGAAGGCGAGCTCATCAAGTTCCTCCGTGAGAACTGGGACATTTTTGCCTGGTGTCCAGCTGACATGCCAGGCGTACCCAGGGAACTTGCTGAGCACCAACTCAAGGTTATTCCCGGATCAAAACCCGTCAAACAAGGTCTCCGTCGATTTGACGGAAGAAGACGGAAGGCTATTGCAAGGAAATTATCCGGCTTTTAGCAGCGGATTTCATCAAGGAGGTAATCCATACTGACTGGTCCGCAAATCCGGTATTAGTACCGAAGAAAGACACAACTGCCCTCAGAATGTGTATAGATTACACAGGATTGAACAAGTTATGTCCGAAAGATAGGTTTGCGCTGCCGCGAATCGATCAAATAATAGACGCCACTGCAGGCTCTGAGCTTTTATGCTTTTTGGATGCATACTCCGGGTACCACGAAATACGCATGAAAAAGGAAGATCAAATCAAGACTTCTTTTATAACCCCGTACGGGACGTATTACTACGTAACCATGCCTTTTGGCCTGAAGAACGCAGGTGCAACCTACCAGCGTTGCATGCAACGTTGTTTGCATAGTCAGATTGGTAAAAATGTCCATGTTTACGTGGACGATATTGCTGTCGTAACCAAGGAAAAAGATACACTCCTTGAGGATTTGCGAGAAACTTTCGAAAACTTGCGCACTTACAAGATGAAGTTGAATCCATCTAAGTGCGTATTCGGGGTTCCCTCGGGAAAACTTCTGGGTTTCATCGTTTCTCATAGAGGAATAGAAGTTAACCCGGAAAAGATCAAGGCAATCTTGAATATCTCAAAGCCTACATGTGTAAAAGATGTCCAAAGATTGACGGGTTCCGCTGCAGCTGTCAGCAGATTTATTAGTCGGCTGGGGGATAAAGCCTTGCCACTATACAAACTGTTAAAGAAATCCGACAAGTTCGAATGGACAGAAGAGGCCGATGCAGCGTTAGCCCAGTTAAAAGAAACCTTGATGAACGCTCCCATCTTGGCATCTCCCAAAGATGAAGAACCCATGTTACTATACCTTACGGCTACTAGTCGGGTTATTAGCGCGGTAATCGTTGTGGAACAGACAAAAGAAGAGCAAAGCATACCAGATCAACATCCGGTATACTACATAAGCGAAGTTTTCTCCGAATCCAAACAAAGATACCCGCACTATCAGAAACTGGCATATGGCGTATTTTTCGCATCCAGAAAGCTGCGTCATTACTTCCAAGGACATTCTATAACAGTGGTATGTAAAGCACCACTAGGAGATATCATAAACAATGCGGAGGCAACCGGCCGAGTAGCTAAATGGGGCATCGAGCTGGCAGCTTTCGACATTAAGTATCAGCCAAGGACGGCAATAAAATCCCAGGTTTTGGCAGATTTCGTCGCCGACTGGACAGAAGCAATGGAAAATACACCGATGCCAGAATCCGAGTACTGGATCATGCACTTTGACGGATCTAAGATGAAGGAAGGAGCTGGAGCCGGCGTAGTTCTAAAATCTCCCAAGGGAGACACAATGGAGTACGTATTGCAAATACACTTCAACGCCAGTAATAATGTGGCAGAATACGAAGCTTTGCTTCATGGCTTGCATATTGCAAAAGAAATAGGGGTAAAACGCATCTTGTGCTATGGAGACTCGGATTTGGTACAGCATCAGCTCAACCAAACCTGGGACGCGAAAAGCCCCATAATGGCCGAATATCAGAGAACGGTGGATGAGTTTGCCATCTGCTTCTTCGGGTTCGAAGTCCTTCACATAAAAAGGGAGGAAAATTGGAGCGCGGATGCGTTAGCCCGCATGGGATCAGAGAGAGTAAAAACTTTACCACCAGGGGTATTCGTCCAGCATTTGCATGAACCATCCATAAAAGGTGGAGACGTTGATTACCCTTTAGCATCTGAAACAATTGAAGTCATGTTCGTTAAACCGGATTGGACAATCCCGTACCTAAACTTCTTAGTCAATCAGAAGTACCCGGAAGGAGCAGACGAAGTCCTGCAAAGGCAAATACAGCGTCGATGCAAAGGATACGTAGTGATCAACGACCACTTATACAAACGCAGTACTTCTGGAGTTTTTCTGCGGTGTATTTCACCAGAAGAAGGAAGAGAAATATTGCAAGAAATCCATGCCGGCGATTGCGGACATCATGCTCAATCAAAAAGCATAGTCAAAAAAGCATTCCGTGCAGGGTTTTTCTGGCTAACAGCCAAGACAGACGCCGAACGCATAGTGAATACATGCGAAGGATGCCAATATTACGCCAAGCAGACCAATTTGCCGGCCCAAGCACTTAAAACTATCCCTATCACATGGCCGTTTGCGGTCTGGGGGCTAGACATGATGGGACCGTTCAAAACTGCAAGAGGTGGACTTACACATCTACTCGTAGCAGTAGATAAGTACACAAAATGGGTGGAGGCTAAACCCATCAAAAAGCTGGACGGCGCAACTGCCAGAAATTTCATTATCGATTTAGTAATGAGGTATGGCGTCCCACACAGCATAATAACTGATAACGGGACAAATTTCTCCATTGGGGAGTTGGCAAAATACTGCCAACAAACGGGAATTCGCTTGGATCTTGCATCTGTGGCACACCCGCAATCTAATGGACAGGTTGAAAGAATGAATAGCTCAATCCTGCAAGGAATACGCCCAAGACTCGAAACTCCTCTTCATAGAGCAGCTGGAGAATGGGTAGAAGAACTACCTTCCGTGTTATGGAGTATTCGAACGACGCCAAATAGGTCAACTGAGCAAACCCCGTTTTTCCTAGTTTATGGTGCGGAAGCTATGCTTCCAACGGACATGATCCATGATAGCCCAAGAGTGCAAAATTTTGACGACTCGGATGCCGAGGAAGCACGACAGGATGCTGTTGATCTCCTAGAAGAGGAACGAGAACTTGTGCTTCAAAGATCCGCCATCTACCAGCAAGGTTTACGACGTTATCATAGTCGTAAAATCAGGCATCGTTCTTTTAAAGAAGGTGACTTGGTGCTGAGACTGGTGCAACAAAGGAAGCACAAATTGGCCCCAGTATGGGAAGGACCATTTGTCATCAGTAAAGCCATGAAGAATGGATCATATTATCTTGTCGACATTCGAGATACGGAGGATGATCCCAAAAATCCGAATCGCAAAAGAAAGAGAAAAATAGATGCTGAACTAGGAGAGACAAATAGGCCTTGGAGTATCCAGCAATTACGTCCCTTCTACACTTAGTTCACTTTCTATGTAAACATCTTTGAGATCATGAAATAAAGTTATCGGAATTCATATTCATTATAAGTACAAAATATTTCCGTTTTATCTATTTCCCAATGATCTTACAAATACTCAATGTTGACCCGAATTGTGCCTGCGTGCTCGGTGTTTAAAAGCTGAATGATTCGGCCTGTTAAAGGTTAAAGGAAACTCGGATTGTGCCTGCGTGCCCAAGTTTCAGAACAGTTCCTTGTTTTCTCTAAGTTTTATCTGATTGTGCGTATGCTGGGTTACTGGAACTAGTTAGTAAAAATGCCTTTAGCATGATTCATGTTTTCGAGTTTCAAAACTGCTTGGTTCGTCCCCAGTTACTCGGCATAACGATTCATAATGCTATTTGAGCCATTTCAAACACTAAGGCCAGTTAAAGCATATATACCAAATTACTTAGAAGATAAAGGAACAGCCAAACCCGAAAAAACTTTGCAAGAAGTTTGAAATCGCAAAAGGCGGAGTTCTTGTTCCGACAAATGACATAGAAGTATTACAATATGAATTACATTGTAAAGAAGCTACTATACGCATCCATCAACCAGATCAAGTGCGCCCCCTTAAATTTCTGAGTCTTCATCACTGCCATCATTCTCGGGGGCTGCGGGCACTTCTTCTTCTGGATAAGTAATGGAGATATTTACCATGGAGGCAATCTGCGTGGCATGGCCTTCAACTTCTTTAAAGATTGCATTTATTTGTGCTTCTGAGCATTCTTGAGGAATACCGGATGCTACACGCCAGGATTTTGCATCAGGGTAGTGTAAGCGCATGAGGCCAAGCGCCATTCGCGCACCACCCCGTGCAGCAGAGCGAAGGAAGGATTCCTTCGAATTTGCTACCTCCATGATGCCATCCGGAAGTCGGTAAACTTCTGAAAATTGTATATTGCTGGTGGGCAGGAATTTACTAATTAAGTGCATTCCTGCATTTCTGATTGAATTCCATATCTTCCCAAAGGCCCGGATCTTTTCCGTCCGAGAAATCCATGGAAAATTTCCTGTTTTTTTTGACAAAGGCAAAGATTAGAAAATACAAGAATATGACATGAAAGTATTGGTAAAAGAAGTCAACTTACCAAGAACCGCGTCAATTTCATCGCTTTCTTTCATACGAGGAAATAGCATACTTTCTAAGTCATTGATAATAGATTTATCCTCTGCTGCCTGCAAAGAAGCCTTGGATTGCGCAATCCCAAGGGCTAGATTACTGGCTTCCAGTTCTTCTCGAACTTTTAAAAGTTCACTTTGAAGATTGGAGTTTTCTTCACGAAGTTGAGAAAAATAAGCAGCGTTTGCTGTGAGCTTCTTGGCTTTGGTTAAAGCAGCTGAAAAGTAGGGACAAAATAATCCGACATTACGGCAAGATCTAGAGATGATTTTCCAGCAAAAATCAATAAACACGAAGTAAAATACCGGTGGCTTTGGATAATTTCTTCTGAGTCGACGCCAGTTCGTTGCTTTTTGACTCAATAACAGATTGAAGTGTTTTTACTTCTCTGCTTTTGAGGCTAAGTTTTTTCAAAACTTCCACGTTTATGGCATCTGCGGAATGCTGAAACATGGAAATGAAAGCCAGATGCTTAAGTTTGAACAAGCATACAAAGAATCATTAAGAAAAATTTAGATTTTCAACTTAATGATTGGGGGCTAGAGGTATTACCTGGCTCATTTCTCGCAAATCAGTTAAGGTCTCCTTGAATTCTCTGGCATATTCCATGAAAAGAATTCCTACGTGGTGAAGGCCATCGTGTATAACCTGGCGGGGCGAGAATGCGATATTGTTGCGGATAACTAATCCATTCTGTGGCCAAGGGCGAACCAGAGGCGCAGGAGCAAAAAACTTCTTAGCTTCCGGACGAATATATCCGAGTTCGTCGAAAAGTTCTTCTTTCACCCGGATATCATCTGGAGCAGGAATGGATTCGTTTCTGATGGGTGATTGAAAATTTCCGCCCATTGGCATATTCGTTTTCCCCCTTTTACCCGTAGCTGCAGAAGGAAATTCTTCTTTGATAGTAGTTTGCCTCTTGCGCTTTTGGTTGTTGTAAAACTCAGCATATAATTGGCTGATTTCAGCATCAGAAGCAAGATCATTTTCTCCAAGTTCGTCAAACTAGGAAAGAATTAACAGTATGTTAAAAATGAAGAGAGAAGATAATCTGAGGAAACTCAGAAACAAGGGAAGAAAAGTACCTTAGGAACCAGATTTTCCGCATGATATATGGCTAGACTTTCTTCAATCTGGCTATCGGCGGCAACTATCTGATGAAGGCGTTCTATAAAATCCTTCTTGCTGAAGGACCTATCGGTGCCTCTCATGCTATCTTCCGGTCCCGTGTACTCACAAAGAAGTCGGGAACGAAGGGATAAAGGTTGTACGCGACGTCCAAACCAGCATAACACGATATCCTTCCAAACCAAAGGTGGTTGAGAAGAAGAAAGTTTGGCAATGCGACGATTTATTTTCATCAGGCTTTCAGGCAAATCCTCTGTTATTGCAAGTGTCCAATTCTCGTGAGGAATAGCAACAGAATTAACAAAGGGAGGAAGTCCGGTTTCTTTGTTGGGGAACGGAATGTCTTGGTGATAAAAGAAAGAACCTAGCCAAGATTGGTCAGGTTTCGGCATTCTTATCTTCGGATACCATTCTTCCCTAAAGTTTCTGAGGATAAAAGATATGGTACCGCAGATGGGCGAAACACCGTTTGTGATGTTGTGTTTTACCTCGAAACAATAATGCCAGAAGTCTAAATTGGGAGTTATTCCAAGATACCCTTCGAAAAGAGCTTGGAAACTAGCTAATTGGAGGATGGAATTTGGAGAGATATTATGTGGTTGAACACCATAAAAGTTGAGGACGTCTAGGAAAAAGGCGGAAGGGGGAAAACCCATACCTCTCGTGATATGAGAGGTGAGGAGGACGCGTTCTCCTTCCTTTGGCTTGGGCTCTGGCTCATTCTTCGAGATCCGCCATTTGCCTTTAACTATTAATCTATCCCTTGACATCCGACGAAGGAGGACGAGTGAAGTATCACTCTGATTCCAAATTCCGACAAATTCTGCTTCTTCATCAGCTCCGGCGGAGAAGCGCTCAGTGCCACGAGAGTGAATCTTGGCCCCCGTCGTCTACGGTGCGAACGGCGGGGATGTTGTGGTGCTTGGGCCCGCTACGTCCGCGGCGGCGGAAGCATTTCCTCCGCCCGCCGCGGATGCCGTGGCTTTTTCCGGCCCGCCGCCGGCATGCTTGGGCGACCCCAGCTGTGGATCTAGGTCGCCCAAAAGCTCGTCGATGGAGGCGCGAGCCGGTGAGGACGACGGAGAGGCCATCGTTTGCGGTGGTGAGGGAGCGCTCCGGCGTGCAAAGGGCTCGTCGGGGCAAGGTTTCGTTCTAGCTCTCGTGCTCGCGTTTGCGTCAATGGCAGTGAGGGAGTGAGGAAATATTTCCGGTGACGACGAGGACGGCTATTTATAGCCTGAAAACCTCTAGATACGCGCCAACGGCTTTTTTGACCGTTGGATGTTCGACGCGTGTCGCTCGCCGGAAAATCCGGGAAACGGAACGACAAAGGAATGATGGCTATCTCCTCGTTTCTCGTGAGAATCTGTCAGAGATACGTTGCAGGGTTTCCCGCGTGAAACCAAGCGGCGCTTGCGTCAGCATGATTAAAGCGCCGATGTCACGTGTTCCTTTTCCGCGAAGGATCGCGAGAAGAAAAGCCGGATTTTCATAGTTCCGAGTTTTATGTTACCATCTCCTTCAAAAGGAAAGAAGAAAGAATCAAGACTGCTGAATCAAGTTTTCCCGGACAAAATGTATTTGACGAAAGGTGGAGTTTCAGAGTTTTGATCCTTCCTGGGGGCTACTGTCGGATATATACTGAATAGGGGTATAGAAGATGGTAGACAAAAGAGCCAGACTACCAGGGTGGACTACATGGTAATGGGCTTAGGTCCATTGGGCGGCCCAGTAGTCCGACGCGCAGAAGCCGGATTCTAGAAGAACCCGGATCATGGCCCGCGTGATCTGGCTTGGAGGAGAAGACGGATTCCTTACTTACCAAGTTACAAGTTAAACGTAGTCTTCTAGGTTTCTGGTTCTGTAAGCCCTAATCCGGCTATTATATAAAGCCGGACGGGAGATAGATTTCATAAGTTCTTTTAGTTCCAAGGGTTCTAGGTTCAAGCTCAAGCCTTACGCAACTCGCCGGGAAGTTCATCCTCGACGAATAGCTGGATCTATTCCCTTACATTGTAACCTTATTATACGGGCTTTAGTCCCACATAGTGAGAAGTGCAGGAGTAGGTACGCCGTACTGTCGCGACGTACCGAACCTGGGTAAATCCCGTGTTCTGTGTTACTACGCTATCCCGTTACCCCACGTCTCTACCGTAGTCTCATGGCACCCCAGTCTATGAAAACTACTACGATGTCTCGACACTTACGAACAGATAATAGATTGCGAGTAACAAGTGTAAAACAAAGGACATTGCGAAGCTGGAGTGTACGGGAGGTGCTAGAAAGGAGAGACGCCTAGCCAACATGAGTGATGGGCATACCTGATCCATCAGCGGTGCGGACCTTGTCATGCCCACGGTAGGGCTCCTGAGCAGTGAGCTTGCCCATCTCACTAGTCAGATGATCTGTCGCACCAGTGTTGAAGTACCAGGTGGGATCAACTGAGTAGGATGGAGTATTGCCGGAGTAGCTGTCGGCGATGGCAGCTTGCTTCTTGTTGCCACGCCCGTCGTTGCCAATGTCGAGGAAGTTGCGTTTAAAGCGACAGTGGCACCTAGACGTGAGGTGGCCGACGATGCCACACAACTGGCAAGTCGGGCGCCCACGACCGCCGGATGCCGGTGGTGGTGCGGGCGGGCACGGCTGCCACTGGCCGCCGCAGCCAGCGGGTGATCCAGGGGGCAGGCGCGCGGCTGCCACTAGGGGCACCGCGGTATGCCGCATGTGCAACAGCGTGGGTGATACCCTGAGCGGCGCGGCGCTCCTCGACGCCGTCCTCAGTGTACATCAGGCGGGAATAGAGGTCCCGCTGTTGGATCGGCGTCTCCCGGCCGTTGACGTGCTCGACAAGGTTGTCGTAGCCGCTGTCGAGGCCGTGGAGGACGTACTCCATGAACTCCGCATCACAAAGCGGTTGTTCGATGGACGTCAATGTGTCCGAGAGCGTCTTGACTTTGTTGAAGTAGTCATGCGCAGAGGTGTCGAGTTTCTTACAGTCGCCGAGTTGGCGCCAGAGCGATGTGGTGCGAGCAGTAGACTGCTGTGAGAAGGTGTGCTCGAACGTGCTCCAGATGTCGAAGGAGGACGCGGCGAAGAGAACCAGACCGGCGACGCCCTCCGTCAGGGACGACTGCAGCGCAGAGATGGTGGCCTGGTCCTGGGCGACCCAGGTGCGGTAGAGGGGGTTCGGTGCAGCCACCCACGTACCGTCGGCAGTGACCGCGGTGACCGTGCGTGGCGGACATGGGAAGCTACCGTCCACATAGCCGTCGAGGTAGCGGCTGCGGAGGAGCGGTAGGATCTGGGCGCGACAGTACAAGTAGTTGTCCTGCGTGAGGCGCACCGTGATGAGGTGCACGAGATGTTGAGCACCCGGGCCTGAGCCACCGTCGGTGGGTGCCGGGTACTCGGCGACAGCGGTGGCGTGCGGCTGGACCGGCGCATCCTGGGATGGCGCGACGAGGGACGGCAGCGACACGGACAGTACGAGAGGGGCCGGCGATGGGAAGGACGGCGGTGGTGGGAACAACCCACCGTAGAGCGCCGACGCGCCTAGTAGAGGGCGCGATGAAGCCGCCGGCGCCATCTGGCTGATGACCGACATGGAGAGCAGCGCCGCGAGGGCGGGCGCGATGAACGGGGCCGTGGAGACGACGGCTGTGGCAAGGAGCGCGGGGGAGGAGGAGAACGCCGAGGCTCCGGGCTCCGTCATGGCGGCGCCGGTTCGAGGTAGGGCGGCGACGGGTGGGATGCGGCGGACGGTGGTGGGCGGCGGCTAGGGTTAGGAGGACTGTGGTGACCCAGCACACCACTGCATGTGTAGTGCGCAAGTCGGTGACATAATACTCACAGAAGGACTTATCCGTGAATATTACATTCCCCAGAGTGGTACAACAGAAACACAGCGGGTCCAAGCAAAGCTATAGGATACAAACTTCATTACAAAATCTTGAGAGTCTCCTTGATGAATCAAGAAGATATCCTGCAAATGAAACATCAGAAGAAGCAATACGCAGCTCCAAGCTGGAGAAGATCTCTAGCTCAGAAATAATCCACTACGGCTGATGCCAGCCCTAATCTATGACTTGAAATAACTAAGTCTAAGAATGGTCTCTAACTACATCTTGATAGCTTGCCCCCCCCACCAGCGTTGTTGATGACGATGCTTTACCGACTAAGTAGTAGATCACTCCACCTAGCTTCATGAGGTAGTGATGGCTTCTCGATGACGACTTCAATAGGGCTTCAACTCTAAGCAGGGGTCAAACGGGATAGAATGAGTAACAAGCGTTACTCAGCAAGTTCATGATATATAGTGGGTGGTTGATGCACTAACTACAGCTTTAGACTTGAAAGAGTCATAAGCTAATGCAAGGTTTTGTAAAACTTTCTTCAAGAGGTTGCTTTTAATTCTGAAAACTATGCCCGCCAGATCTTCACAGGATTAGAACTTTCATGGAGTTGCCTTTCCTGCGGCGTTCGCAGCTCCTTCCCGGAACAAGGGGTAACATGTCACATCCTTTTACACTCTGCAGAGGTGCGTTACTTTACCCATGGACGACCAAGACCATGTTGCACAACCAGGCTCGAGATCCTGTCCACTCCCACTCAGGTGTGGGGCCCGGTAGTTGGTCCAAGCCAAACCGTGCTTCTCCGCACAACGCATGCCCACCCATTTCTGCCAGCAGGTTGAACGCCTGATTCCACCCCTCACGATGGAGATCTACGCGCCCCTGGCAGACACTCATAGACCCCAGAGCCCGTGGGACGTAAGGGCTCCCACCCATGTGCATGTAGTCTCGCAAGACCTACAGCGTACGTCTCTGGCAGTCCGTTGACATGCGAACGAGAAAAGTATCACGACTGACTTACTCCCCCCACAAAAGATCCATGGTCAACGCGAATTTACGTCCCAAGAATCCTGACGGCAGTTGTTGTTAATTCCTAGGTAATACGTTCCCATGCAGATGGAACCTTCCTTTGACCTATTCATCTTACCATGGTTCCATCCGCCCACCACATAGAACACTACCACTCGGGTAGTCATTCAGGTAGTCATATTATTATAAAAATAGGATCATGCATTCATTTGAGAGTAGGTGATAATACAATAGGGTTTTTGCAAATAGTTTGTTATGAAGTACTGCAAAGGATATGAGCAAGTGATGAACTTGCCTGAGATTGAAATAATGACAATAATAATCCATGTCTTCGGGGTTCGAGGGTCGCGTAGAGAAATCCAAACATCTGAAAGATTGCAAAGTAGTCCCGGTAAGGACTACAGAAAACACTGGCAAGATGATATATGCATAGTAATGAGATGCATCGTGAAATCCCCTGGAAAATACCCCAGCTTACAAGTGTAAGCCACGTTTGAAACGATAACATATTCACACAATTGTTAGGTGACTTAGAGTTGTTTCATTACTTGTGGTGATGTTGTTATTTCTTTTAGGCTTAAGTGTGTTTCACTTTTATTGAACAAACACTTGTTATCATGTTTAAGTAGAAGTGTTATAACATGGTTAGGCAACAAGACAATAACACATGGTAAACAATTATTGAAAAGGTAACAAACAGGTTTGGTTTTATATTTCAAAAGTGTAGAGCTAATGACAATGAGTTTAGTTGAAAATGATGAACTAGTACATCTAACTCTTTCATCACAATACTTGCTAATGACTTGTGATTATAGGTTTTAGTAGGTGTGGAAACCTAAGAGTTTTATTAGTAAAGAAAATAATAATGTGGCAGTTATTTCTGTTATAATAGGATATTATAGAATTCCATTATTCCAACAGAAACAAGTTTATAAGTTAAACAAAAGGTTTTATATTTGACATATTTGAATTGGAAATTCTTTTCTCTTTAATTTGATATAACATTTTATTTTCTGAAAATATTTGAATAAATTATTAATTTCTCAATTTTAAATGAATTAAATGACTAAGCAAACTATTGCACACATGAAACTTGATCAAATGACTTTGGAAACATCATAAATGAGTTGTATTTGTGATTTGGAGCATTTTGGTATATAACTTGTATTTTTCTGGTTTTATGAATTATTTATTATTTTCTCAATTTTAAATGATTTAATTTAACTAAAGAAAGTATTAAATTTTAAACTTTATTAAATATTATTGTAAAGTTGATAATCATTTAGATTATATTTTTATAATCAATTTGGGATATTATTTATATTTTTCTGATTAATAGAATTAAAATTATTGATTTTATGGGATTAATTATTTTTCTGTCTATTTAAATTGACAGGTGGGTCCCACCTGTCATAATCAGTCTTAATTCAAAAAATAAAACAGGAATGATATGACGTCATGATGACGTCTTGAACGTGTCATCACAGAGCCAATCTTCCTTGTCAATACGAATTCGATGAATTCGATGGAAATTGACCTAAGCCGTCTGCTCCACGAGCTCGAGAAGGACACATAGAGTCTAGGGACGGCGATACCGTGACCAAATGGTCACCGGAACTCGGCCGGCGACCACCGGCGCGGCGGCAAAAGGCGGCGCGCGGCGACAGTGATGAATCTTCAATCAAACTTCAAATTGAACGCATGATGAGAAGCGGGAGCTCACCCTGAGCGTGTGGATATGCTCGATGGAGCCTGATGTGGTCGGAGTCGACGGCGAGCTTCCATGGCCGCCGGTGACAGGGAAGAAAAGGAACGATGAGATTCGCGGGCCTCCGTCCATCCCTGCAAACGAGGCTTATGGAGGAGGGAGAGACAATCATGTCGTGTCTTCCGGTGGCCTCAGCTCGTCCAGAGTTGGCCGGAATCGACGGCGACGGCGGGGTCCGTACGGGTTAGGGTTAGGGTTGTTTCCTCGGTTCCTTACAGAGAGATACAGAGAGAGAGTGAGCGAGGAGGAAGAGAGGAAGTGAGGCACGGCGTCCTTGGCCTTTATCCGCACGCGAGGAAGCAGCTAGGAGGCGACACCGCGGCGGTGACTCGTTTTCCACCGCCGCTGCCTTCTGGCCGGAATGGAAGAAGAAAGGAAAAGAAAATGCCACTTTTCGATAACCCCCTGGAGTTTCAGAATTTTTCATATTGGTCCTTCTGTTACTAAAACTGAGAAGAAAACATTGTTTTCAGGGCTTTTCTGTGAACAGAAAAATTAATAAAAAATATATCTGAATTCCTTATCAAATTCTACATCTCACCATATTTTGTTTTGGTGAATTTGAAGAGTATTTATATTTTTTATTTAGGGTGCTAGATTAAGTATTTTTGTGGTTTTCTCTCCTTTTAATTTATTTAATGGACTTAAAATTATGCCAAAGCATATTTAATAAAAGTACACACTCCCATCTTGTGGATACCAAAGTGGTGTATCATAGTTGGACACTTTTAATAATAATCCCTTATGGAAAATGGTTTGATAACACTAGTGAGTAGTGTTTTTTATATATAGTGATGAAATGCACCCAATTAGGATATTTTGTTCCATGACATACCCAATGCTTTTGAGTAAGAAATAGATTTGTTTTATTTTATGGACCTTGTTATTTTCCTATTTGAAACTCTGAGCAAGATTGGTTGACATTTTACTGAGGTATGTATATTCTATGTTTATTGTTATCAGTACTTGTTCAAATGGAAAACATGTGTGGTTTTGGAATCTTATTTGTTTGTTTTCCACCAGTTTCCAAGTGTGGGTACTATCTCATGTTGTTTAAGGACATGAAACCATTTGTATGGTTATATCTGGTTGAATATTTGCTATCATCTGTTAGTCTTACATATGAAAAGGATTTGGAAAACAAGGTTTTAAGCTTGCTTTCATCTACCTCCACATATCAAGACATGTGGATCTAATGACTTGTTATTATCCCCTACTTGATAATTATTTCCATTAAAGATGTTATTATAAGTTCATCATCTCTGATGAGCTTGGCAGAGGTTAATGATTCTCTATTACATCCTAATGACTCACTGGATAAATTCTGGTGCTCCCTTACTGATGCAATGTTGCTTCTTGTGGTCTTCTGTTGCTTGATATTCTTCTCTTTAGTTGCCACTAGCCTTATGTTTTCACCTTGTGTCAATTTGCAAGTAATATCATCTCTTGGATTCAATCTTCAACTATCTCACCCTTGTGGTGAGAACAAACAGTTATTCCAAGCAAAGATTTTACTTAGATGATTATATTAGGTTTTCTTGTTTACTTGGTGTTATTCTTTCCATTGGTTGATGATAAAAGGAGTATAGGTGTAGTTTATGACATCAGTTAGCCTTGTGCAGATAAGAAGAATCTGTTGACAAGTTTGCAAGGCTTGTCCCCAAATTACTTTTCATATACAAGAGACTGAGATGTACTAGGTTATTCAACATTATGTTTGTTTGTGTATGACACTCAATTGTTTGAGTATACAAGAGTGATCTGTTAACAAGGTGTACAGGCTTGTTACCAAACTACTTCTATATAACAATAACATTGGAGTATCACACAATTTCAAGAGGGTTAATATGATCAGATCAAGTTATAAGAGTTTCCAAGTACTCTTATAATAGCTTAGAGTAGCACTTCTAGCACACTCTAAATAATCTTCTTGAAGATCTTCCTGTGGTAGTTACTCCTTTCTTGTGAGTTGCTTCTCTTGCAGAATGACTTAGAGAAGATTGGGAAACAAGATAGGATGGTCTTGACAACATAACAAGATCTAGATTAAGAGTTAGTTCATGCTTTTAGTATCCTTCCATATACTTCTTATTTTATTTCCCAAAAGATATGTAATTATATCATATAGGATTTATTTACTTAGTTATCAATTCAATTCCTCTAATAGAGGTTATATCTTGTTATTCCTTAGTTGTATGCAAAGATACTTTAGTGGTTCAGTGATGGTTTGGATTTGGGTAGAGGTGTGAAATGCTTATGGACTGATGGATTAATAGTAAGTGGATCCAATGGTTCATTGAGGTGTTGAGATTTCATATGTTCACTTGTATAACATGATTGAAACAATGAGTATGTGAAAGTTATTGAGGTTTAATGACTTATGTCCAAGTTGTTATTTGTTCTCCCAGGTGTCATGATCTAATTTATATTCATCACTTTATTAACTTTGTTATTCTTAATGCAGATATAGAGATTTGGGAATATCATATGTAATGATCAAGGTTTATTATTAGTTGAAGAAGATTTATTTCTTCTTGTTGTTACTTCTTTTATGGTTGAGGAGATATGTACATATTCGATAAATATGTTATTACAATTATTAATTCATCTCCCACTTTTGGTTTTTGGGTTAACACTTGTTTGTATCTTTTGTGTTCTTTTGCACCTCTGTTATTTATTTGTGAAGGTTCACTTAGTAGGTACTAAATAACTTGGAAAGATGTTATGTGAATGGTTGATAACTTAAAGAGTTATTGTTTTACAGAACCTAGGATATTTGTTGATGAGATGGTTCAATTATGTGTTACTCATTAGTGAAAGTGTGATCAGCATTTATGAGATTTGGATTCTCACCCCTCTTTGAGTTCTAGATACCTAGTGAATTATCCCAAGTCACTTATAGACTTGTGGTTTAGGTTGTTGAGAGATTGTGTAGGTCACAACCAATTATGGTTTGTGTAATCAAATGATTTGGTTTGTAAAGATACTATGTTATAAAGATCATTCCAAATGCACTCTTGACTAGATGAACTAGACCTATTTCATCATGTCAAGTGAAACTTGGGTCACTTTGATTCGTTTAAACTTTCGCGCCAAAATTTCCCGTACTTTTAGATGCATGCTTTGCAAATGCACATATTAAATTTAGATCCTTATAACTTCCCAAACACTGGGATGTTACAAGGACCTAGTCTGATACCATGTTAAACATGATGTTTGGGTGGAACTGGCTTGGCCTATCTCATTATATAAGAGTACCAAGGGGTACGTACAAAGTACATGTTACAATATACAAAATATATAGTCTAACAATGATTTTGAACATTATTAGATACACCGCTCAAATTTCATTTTAAAATTAAAAATCAATATAGGTTATACAAACCGGTCCTAAAGGCCTTGCGGCCATTTGCTGCAGGGAGGGGGGCCCAGGGGGACAGACCCTTTAGAACCGGTTTGTGATACAAACCGGTTCTAATGTGCTTGGCTCGATGCCCTCTTATGCGCGGGCCCACAGAGCCATACCCCAGGCGCATAATCTAGAAAATGCGCCTGCGCTAAAATTCGTAGTGTTTTGGTTTGCGCGGGCCCACATAACATTAGCCCAGACGCATGTTCTGTTAAAAGCGCCTGTGATAAAATTTACCCCAGGCGCATATTCTCGCAGATGCGCCTGTGCTAAGATTTTCTAAATTACGCAGCCCACCCCGGCCCGGGACACATCGAGCAATACGAATGCTATTATATGGGGCTCCCACGTTGGTTTCACTTAAAAATTACATACATATGAAAGTTAACATGTGCAAAAATATTTAGTGTCGTATTGAGCGTAAATAGATTGATTTAGCGAGATGCCGCAAGTTTTTCTCTCTGAAAACACATTGTACATAGTAGCTATTAGCATGCTATATCACACATATCGCGAGTATTTCCCTCTCTCAACCTTTCGTCACAATCTTACTCTTGCCTTTCTTGGTCGATGTTGAATACGTGACCGCCATATCGTGACTTCTTCTTGTGAATGGAAGACCTGCCCTAGGTAGTGTGGTCCTGCTTCTTCTTGTGGTGTATGGTGCATCGTCTTCACCGGGTTCTTCCATCATCGGGTCTCCGACTAAGCCGTCGAAGTCCTTCTCATCGGCGACTCCATCCATTCCGACGAGGGCCCTTTTTCCTCTCCTTACGACAACACGACTAGGCTTTGCCGGGTCGGTTATGAAGAAGCATTGCTCCACGTGCTTAGCCAATACCCAGGGCTCATTTAGCGCGGTGGGGTTCTTGGACTTAGGTTTGTTGGCTTCAGACATCGACATAGTGGTGAAATATTCGTCTTCTTTCGTGACGTTTGTAGCCCATCTGACATGGAACATCGGCAGCTTTACCCCAACGTAGTCAAGCTCCCAGATTTCCTCAATCTTTCTGTAGTATCTTCTAATCTCTTCGCCTGTGTAAGATTCCATCGTTATAGACGAGTTTTGATAGTCGCTACTTTTGTCTCTTTCCTCCGTGTAGAATGTGTACCCATTGATGTCGTATGCTTGATAAGTCATCAGATTGGGCGCGGGGCCATATGACAAGGCCAATACAATTTTATCTTTCTGACATGTCATTGGCGGGGGATCGGCATCAATCTGCTTCTTGAACCATGTCGCGAAAGAGGAGTTGTGTGCTCTAAATATCTCATCTTCCGTCATCGGCCTGCGAGCACTGTTTTTTATCGCGGTTTTGTGCTCTTCTATCCAAGGGTCGACATCGTCGATGTGTTGTAACACTACTAGGTGGGTCCTTTCAAAGTCGGCTCTCCGACCACAGGAGTCTGCGTCCATTACCCTTTTGCCTGTGTTGTGGCCTACCCCCCCATGAACCTGTCAAAGTGCTTGTTTGCGGGCAAACCAACAGCTGGCTTATCATCGCCTAGAAAATTCTTGCAGAAAGAGATGCATTCTTCGGTGAGAAATCCCTGGACGATGCTTCCATCCGGGTGTGCCCTGTTACGAACGAATGATTTGATGATCCCGTTCATTCTTTCTAATGCCATCATGTTGTGCAAGAATGCCGGCCCAAGATTGGTGATATCGTCCATGATATGGACCAAGAGATGTACCATAATATCAAAGAAGGCAGGTGGGAAGTACATCTCAAGCTCGCATAGGATGGTGACGATCTCTTCCTGCAGCCTTCCGAGTTTCTTCACGCTTATCGACTTCCGAGTGATGAAATCAAAATAGTTACAGAGGCCAGTGAGCCTTTGATGGACGTGCGGTTCCATTATCCCTCTAATTGCAACCAGAAGTATCTGCGTCATCATCACGTGACAGTCATGAGACTTCATCCTTCTGAAGATTCTTTTCTCCGCGTCTAGGTATCTGCTTATCAGCCCCGCGTAACCTAAGGGAAATTTCACTCCGAGGAGGCATGTGAATATTTGCGCGAGCTCGTCGGGGCTTAGAGTGAAGCAAGAGGGTTTCAGGCGGTGAGTTTGGTGTTTCTTAGCCCTTTTCCGCTTGCGGTCGTCCATCTCCTCCACCTCATCCTCGTCCTCCTCCGTCTGTTCACGCGTAGAAGGCGGTAAGTGAAGCTCGCTCCTGATATTCAGGACCATCAGGTCGTATCTTGATTTTGGCCCGTCTTTGGTCCTATCTGGCATGTTGAACAGGGTGCCAAGCAAGCTCTCACACACATTCTTCGTGATATGCATGACATTAAGGCAGTGAGGCACTCCGAGGATTGGCCAGTACCGCAAGTCCCAAAACACGGACCTCCTTTTCCATACCCCCAAGAGCGGTCCTTCTAGCGGAGGACACTTTTTCTCTCCTCGCTTCCGCTTCTGTACCTTTCCCGACGGAGGACACGTTTTCCAATTCTTCAATAGAGTATCGATCTCTTCTCCTCTTCTCTTGCGTGGAGGTAGATCGAGCTCATCTTTATCGTTGAACAGGTCTCCGCGCTTTCTCCACGGGTCGTTCTGTGGTAGCCACATTCGATGCCTCATGTATACGGTTTTAGAAGATCCGGGATCCTTGTGTAGCTGTAGAAACGGGGTAAATTCCATGCACCTGACACAAGCCTTGTGTCCATGGCACACCTGACACGCAATATATCCGTATCCGAGATAGTCCTGCACCATCGTGATTAGTGCGGCTCTCATACGAAAAGTTTCTTCTTCGAAGGCGTCCCATGTTTCCACCCCTTCCTCCCACAACGTGTCTAGCTCCTCCTTCAATAGCTCGAGATACAGGTTGATATCGCTCCCTGGCTGGGTCGGCCCTTGAATCATCATACTCATGTGTATGTACTTCCTCTTCAGACACAGCCACGGGGGGAGGTTGTACATCCATACAAACACGGGCCAGGTGTTATGTTTGCTGCTCTGGTTGCCAAACGGATTGAGACCGTCTGTGCTTGCACCAAGCCTGATGTTCCTTGGGTAGTTCCCGAATTATTCATCGAATGCGTCTAATGCTTTCCACTGACGTGCATCCAAAGGGTGTGTTAGCACTGGTTTTTCAACACGTTCTGGACCGCTCAGCACCGCCTTCTTTCTGTCCTCGTGCCAGCGCATGAGCTTTGCTTCCTTGGGGTCCACGAAGTACCGCTGCAGACGGGGAATGAGTGGAAAGTACCACACAACTTTCCTAGGAGCTTTCTTCGTCCCCCTCTTGTAACGATCAACACCGCACACCGGACATTTGATCTGGTCCGCGTGCTCGTTACGATAAATTATGTAGTCACGGACGCAAACGTGGTATTTTGTGTGCGGTAAATCGAGGGGGCACACGATTTTCTTGGCCTCCTGTAGACTACTAGCACATGTGTTCCCTTCAGGTAAGTGCGTCTTCAGGTATCGCAGAAGATCGTGCATGCTTGTGTCGGTCCATCCGTGTTTTGTCTTCATCTCAAGAAGATCCAGAGCTGCTCTCAAGCGTGACTCCTCCGCCCCGTGACTTGCATCATACAACGGAGTTGCAGAGTCTATCTCTAGTTGCGTGATCTTAGATTTACGTCTGGCGTCGGTCGACGTGTTCTTGAGAAGAAGATCTTGAACATGAGGGTCCCGCACGACTGAAGTTAGCGGAGTGTTCATGTCCTCGTCTTCATGTTGTTGATCACCATGACTCCCTTCTTCTTCATTATAGTCATCTCCGTCGATAGCCTCTTCGTCCTCTCCATTGCCATGTTCAGACTCCTCCTGATCATCTTCACATGTCGCCGCCCAATTGGTCTCGACGTGATCATCGTCTTCATCATCATCCATCCACTTAGTGTGGCCCTCCATGAAACTATACCTGAGCAGGTGCTTCTCCACATTACCAGAATCTGGTTTGAACAAAGACCCCAGCTTGCATTTCCGACACGAACACTCTATCTCGGTGCGGTTGTTTCGATGCATCTCGGCCGTCGCGCCTCGCACGTACCTATGCACCACGCTTGTCCTCGTCGCAATGACCATTGCTACAAAATGCAAGAGAGAGAGAGGTTTCATTAACTAGATCCGGTTTTCACGGAAAATTTCGGCATGACCTTCCTACAAAAGGTGTAACGCGGAGCGCCGGAAATTTGCCGAAAAGGAAATGAATCAACATTTCGTCAAAACATTGGCAACTCATCCTCATGGCAACACAATAAAACGGAAAAGAGAACGAATTCTCATCCACCGACCAATCCCACGCACCTATTAAGATGACACACAATGCAAAATATATAGACGCGATGACGACGTCGAAGATCACCGAAGAGACGACCGATAAGAGAGTGATAGATCTAGAAGTAGCTAGTGGTGCATTTGTGGTGAGATCTAGTGTCCGGTTAGTCGATCTAGTGGAGAGATTTGGAAGAGGGAAACTGGGGTAGCATACTAGCTAAAATATAACAAACATGATTGGTTAAATTAGCTAAAAATGGTGGAGGGTGTGGGGGATTGAGCTAGGAGCACTAATGGCTTGAGTTTGGACTAGTGAGTGAGTGAGTGGGGTGGATAGGGGTGGTGGTGGGTGGCTGGCCGCACTTATTGAGGACAAATATTACCCCAGGCGAATATGGCATGAGATGCGCCTGCGCTAAGTGGTGCTACCCTAGGCATTTCTTTATCCCAGGCGAACAGCGATCCGGTGCTCCTGCGCTAAGGGGAGCTACCCCAGTCCACTTTTTACCCCAGGCGCTTCTGTAAAAGTTCGCCTGGGGGTATCTGTTATACCGCAGGCAAACAGGTATGCTGTTCGCCTGCGGTAAAGGAAGAGTGCCAGGGGGCGGCCGTGGTGGCCCTGCCACACTTTACCCTAGGCGCTTCTGGGTTTGGTTCGCCTGGGGTAACAGACTTACCCCAGGCGCACTGTTCTACGGTTCTCCTGCGCTAAGTAACCCAGGCGCATCGATTTTCGTGTTCGCCTGTGGTAGGATATGCTGCTATAAGCAAATCTCTAGTAGTGGTAGAATCCTGCTCGAAAAGCTTTGCCCATGATTGCTTTCCAGCTGGCGTGATGTACACAATCTCCTTGGTGTATATCTTGCAGCAATTCCTTGCCATCTTCAGGTGCTATGCATCTTTGCAGTATGCCTGAGATGCTCTGTTTGTATAACTCGCCGTTGAGTACCCAAAAAGATTTGCTGTGTCGGACTATTTGTCGAGCCTCGCGAACGTCTGCTGGGAGCTGTTTGGCGGACAAGTAGTCGAGGTAATGTCTGCGTCCAGACTGGCTCAACCAGAAAAACTTGTCTTGAAATACCATGGCTGAGCTCGATGATAGCAACTTGCGGGCTGACCTCTGTCTCCAATGCTGCGGGTGCTCCTGCATTTTTCTTGACCTTGACCGAACGCTTGGTCATCTGCTCGAAATATATTCCTGGCGTTATGGGCGTGTTTGTGGACCCCATGTTTGCCAGCCTGTCTGCCTCTTCGTTGCTGGATCTCGCGATGTGCTTCAGCTCACATCCTTTGAAACTTCCTTCGAGTAGATTGTACATTTCCCGACAGGCAACCATGTTTTCTGCGATAGCGTCACACTCCTTCATTGTCTGTTGCACGATGAGATTAAAATCTCCATAGATCATCAATCGGGTGGCTCCACACGCGATTGCCATCTTCATCCCATGCAACACGGCCTCGTATTCTGCGTCGTTGTTGGATGCTGGATCGTCGGGTGGGAAGTCCAATCGCAGGACGTACTACAACTTGTCTCCTCTGGGTGATATGAGGACGATCCCAACTCCAGCTCCTTCATTCCTTTTGGACCCGTCGAAGTACATGATCCAGTTACTCGTATATTCTAGCGGTCCGGGTGTTTGTAACTCTGTCCACTCGCTCAGAAATTCTAGGAGTACCTCTGACTTCACGGAATTGCGCCCTGCATAGATAATGTCCCAGGCGCCTAGCTCGATGCTCTATTTTGCTATTCTTCCAGATGCCATGGGATTGTTCATGATTGTACCGAGTGATGCATCGTTTACCACTCTTACAGTATGTTCCTGGAAGTAATGCTTGAGCTTTCGAGCTGTGAGAACAACTCCATATGCGAGCTTTTTGTAGTGAGGATATCGTTGTTTGCACGGCAAGAGCACCTCGCTGATGTAGTAGATTGGTCTTTGAACTCCATATGCCTTGCCGTCCTCAGGTCGCTCGACCACAATGGTCGTGTTGATGACTTGATTTGTCGCGGCTAGGTATAGGTAGAGTGGTTCCCTTTCTTGTGGTGTCGCGAGAACGAGTCTGCTCTGTAAGGCTCGTTTCAGGTCCGCGAATGCCTTTCTTGCCTCAGGTGTCCACTCGAACTTATCCGTCTTTTTCAGTAACTTGTAGAAGGGTAATGCCTGCTCTCCCAATCGCGCAATGAATCTGCTCAAGGCGGCTAGTCGCCCTGCGAGCTGTTGCACTCCGCGCAGATTGGTGGGCTCCTTCATTGTAAAGATTGCTTGTATCTTCTCTGGGTTGGCTTCAATTCCTCTAGCGGATACCAGGTACCCGAGAAGTTGTCCTGCTGGGACGCCGAAGACACACTTTGTCGGGTTGAGCTTAATCCTGTATGCGTTTAGGGCGTCGAACGTTTCTCTGATGTCCTCGAGGAGCGTATCCTCCACTCGAGTCTTGATGATGATGTTGTCAACGTACACTTGTACGTTCTTGACAATGAGCTTGGCGAGACATTTTTGCATGCAGCGCTGATATGTTGCGCCTGCGTTTTTTAGCCCGAAAGGCATTGTGGTGTAACAGTATACACCGTGAGGTGTGATGAATGTTGTCTTTTCCTCGTCTTCCTGTTTCATCTTGATCTGGTTGTATCCCGAGTAGGCATCTAGGAAGGATAGGCGTTGGCAGCCTGCAGTGGAGTCCACGATCTGGTCGATCCGCGGGAGGGGAAAGTTATCCTTGGGGCGGTGCTTGTTCAGCGATGTGTAGTGATGCACACGCGAAGGATGTTGGTGTTCTTCTTTGAGACCAGCACTCGGTTTGCCAACCAAGTGGATATTTTTATTTCCCTGATGAATTTTGCTGCGAGCAATCTGTTTACTTCATCTCCAAGTGCTTTCTGCTTGGGCTCCGAGAACCGTCGGGTTGTCTGCTTGATGGGCTTTGCGTCTTTGTAGACTTCGAGTGAGTGCTCGGCGAACTTCCTGGGTATTCCTGGCATATCTAAGGGTTGCCAGGCAAAAATTTCCCAGTACTCACGGATGAGTTCGACGAGCGCGCTTTCCTATGCATGCGAGAGGGTAGTGGAGACCATCGCCGTTTTCGCAGAATCTGTAGGGTGCACTTGATGTTTGCGAGTGTCGCAGTTGGCACTGAATTCCAGCTCTGGTGCGTTCTTCTTTGTGAGGGGCATCACGGAGTGGTCCGTGGTTTTTGCTATCTCCTCAGATCTTCCTGCATCCCGAAAGATTTGGCGATCTCGTTGAACTCGATGTCGCACTTGTTGTATTTTTGGAAATCTCCGTCGATGGTGATTGTGCCATATTCCCCAGGTAGCTTGAGCTTCAAATATGCATAATGTGGTACTGCCATGAATCTTGCGAACACTTTTCGGCCAAGAATGATGTGGTACTGTGAGGGCCAGTCGACTACTTCAAAGTCGAGGAACTCTCTCCTGTAATTGCGTCGATTTCCCAACACCACCTCCAGGTTGATTGCTCCGAGTGGGCGGATCGCCTTTCCTGGAACTATCCCGTGGAAGGATGTTTCTGATTCTGCGAGTCCCTCCAGGTTCCTGTTCATCCGACGGAGTGTGTCCGCGTAGATGATGTTGATGTCGCTGCCGTCGTCCATGAATACGCGAGCCAGTTCGTAATTGCCAATTTGTGCTTGGATTACTAGGGCAGCGTGTCCTGGTCGATAGAATCGCGGGGGGTGGTCTTCCTTGGAAAAGGTGTTTGGCTGATCCGCCATGTCCAGGTACTCGGGTCTTGCTGGTGGGGTTTGCACAGCCATGCACAACTGTTGTGTGTTTGTTTTCCGGGCCCTGCAAGACGGGCAGACCTTTTGTATCATCCCCAATAATCCAGCCGGGTTGGGGTATCCGTTGCCTCCTGCGTTTGCGACGGGTGGCGCAGGTAGTGCAGCTAGCACCATGTTCTGATTTCCTGGTGGAGCTAGGGGTTGTGGCGGTTGGAATCCTTGGTGTCCTCCTCCTGGAAGTTGCGGGTAGCCTTGGCTAACTGCCGATCTGTTCTTCTTCGAGAAGGCCTCGTGGATGTCAAGGAACTTTCGGCAATCTTTGAGAAGGTGTGTTGCCTTAGTTTTGCCTGTGCGCTTATCTGTAAATAGATGTAGCGTGCAGTATCCATCGAGGTCCTCCTCGGGAGTTTTGTCCTCTGTCTTTGGCTTCCATTCGCGATTTCCATGGCGTCCGCTATCGCGATTTCGTGTGAATTCTGCTGCTACCAGTTCTTCTCAGTCGTCGTGATCGTAGTACTTCCTTCTTTTCTTTCGACCGTGGAGGTCGTCCTTGGGTGCGGGCGAAGATGCCCTCTCGTTGCGCACTAAGTCCTCTCCATTAGCCCATCTATCGGCTATGATCATCAGTTCTCCAATAGTCTTGGGTGCGGCTCGTCCCAGTTCTTCTCTGAAAGCAGTTCGTCGAGCGCCCTTTGTGAAGGCTTAAATCGCTACTTCCTCTGATATGTTTCCTGCGGTGTTCCTGAGCGTGGTCCATCGTTGGATGTATTCGCGAGTGGAATCGCCACTCTTTTGCTTGCAGGCTCGCAGTTCCTCGATGGTCGCCGGTATTTTGTATGTGGCCTAGAATTGTTTGCAAAAATCGAAGTGTAGATCGTCCCATGACGCGTAGCGGGACTTCGGTCTCGCTTCCAGCCAACTGCGTGCCGCTCCTACCAAGTGTAGATTGAGGTACTGCATAGCCGTGTTCTTGTTCCCACGTTGGCATTTTACTGCCGTGAGGTAATCCGACAGCCATGACGAAGGTTCGAGTGAACCATCGTATTTTGTTACTTCTGTGGTGAGCTTGAATCTCTTGGGTAGAGGCGCCTCGCGGATGCTGCAAGCAAAACACAGTGCGCCGCAGGTTTCATCATCAGAAGAACAGGATGAGGAGCGTGCGCGGTTCCTTGCTTCTCTCGCTTTGTCCACTCTATTTTGCGCGATATCCGACCGCGCGTTATAACCTGGCTGATCACGATCGGTTTCCTTCCTTGGTTCCTCGTTGCGGTTTCGCGAGCGGCTGTTGTGATGTCGCGAGCCGAGATCTTTATTTCTTGGGCTACCTTCGCTGCTGCTTCGGCTGTCATCGCATCGCCGTGCTTCTTTTCCTTGACCACGGCGAGGCGATTTTTCTCTCCTGGGTGAAGCACTCCTGCGCTTGCGTGATGCCTACTTCTCCTTCTCCTTCTGTGCGGCAGCTTTCCTGCGATCATAGGAGGCAAGCCTTGATGCTGCCATGCCTAATCCTTTCTGAACTTGCTTGTATTGCTCCGCTCGGGGGTTATTTTCCCCTGGTTGATTTATCTGCATGTAGGTTGCTGCGGCTAGGACTGCGGCAGCGGGAGTTTGCGGATAGATGTTTCCTTCCTCGTCAACCCGCATGAGGGATGGTCCGAGTGACCTGCTGATCCCGCCCAGGGACTCGTCGTCCATGGTCGTGGTTCTTAAGGCGTATCCCTTCCTTGTGGGGCGAGTTCCGACGGAAGGTGTTAGGGACAGCGCGGCCCGGCGTTGGCTTGATTCGTCCGCTAATTTTTTCCGATTGGCCAGATCTATCCGAGCTTCCTTGATCGCAGTGGCTGCTCTCACTAGATGATAGTGGTAGGCAACCATGTCTTCGTGTGGAGCTCCGTCTGCGGGTGGCTTGCTCGTGCGGATAGCCTCCTTTGCTCGGACCCAAGCGTCTCGCGATACGTTGATCTCAGCGTGTTCCCTTGCGCTGTGTTCCGTTTTTGCGGGTGGTTGTTCCGATCCTGCCATGCAGACCTGAGCCAGACGTGGCTCGTGGGTCCTAGGCGTAGCTCGAAAGGCCTTCTTGATCCGAGAGGTATCCTCTGTAGAGAGGGTATGGAAGTTGCTGGTGTTAAGGCGGATGGACTCGCCACTTTTTGCCAAGTAGGGTCGTGAATCGACAGCTCCTGGGCTGGAAATCGACTCAGATCCCGATTCCTCAGGGATGTGAAGGATCCCATCTTTGTTGGTGCAGAACTTGAAACTCCAGAACGTCAAGGTGACGCTCTTCTCCAGATCGCCGAATACCGGGCGTGATTCCGGCGAGTGAGGGGTGACTATGATAGATCCGATCCGAATAGGGTTGGTCGGAGTCGAGGTCGAAGGTTTCCAACGTGAGTTGGTTGTCAATGAAGGCGAAGATGCCGGGGATCCAACGCCTGTCGTTCCCACAGACGACTCCAATTGTCGAATCTGCATCTCAACAAGTCCCTCAGGTGAACCCATAGGGTTTCAAATAGAAGAACCTGTAGGCGCTGGTGACGATCGTCGGCTAGACAGGAAGCACGGTTTACCCAGGTTCGAGGCCCTCGTAGAGGTAAAACCCTTACTCCTGCCTCTGTCGATCTGTATTCACGAGTAGATCGGTTACAATGGGGGGAGGGGGTCGCTCAAGTCGAGAGTATGATCTCGAGCTCAAGGCTTGGTGGTGCGGTATTGCTTGTCCTCTCCTGGTGATTCTCCTGGCCTTATATAGGTGGCCAGGTCTCAAATCTTACCCGCGGAGGACTCGAACTCTAACCCTAAGTCGGTTACAAGTTTCCTATGTTAACCCGCAAGGCTTTGCGGGTGGACTTCCACTGGGCCTTCTAGAATAGTCCAAGGCATCTCCTCTTGGGCTTCCGTCCTGGGCCTAGGACCGGGTATCCTTACTCGACAGGTCCAAGGTCCATCCCTTCGTCAGGGGGAAGCACCTGTGATTAATGTTACCAACCACCAGCACATTTTTGGTAAAAAATTTATCTAACATTGTTGTTTTTACCACACCCTCTTTTCGCTTGCCTGCGAATCTCGGGACGAGATTCTTTTAAGGGGGAAGGTCTGACACACCCAGTTTTTGGAATCTTGTACTGTGTTCAAGAAGACAAAAATTAGGGCCAACAATTTTTTTCTAACAAAATGAATGTTTGAACTAACATGTGTTTATGATCTTAATCATATTTGCAACACAAGTTTTGTTTCTTGATAAAACCAATACCAAATTTCTCCTGAAAACAATTCTACTATTTTTCCTGATATTTTCCCTAATGTTGCGTGACTGGTTTTTATTCCAAGACTTGGATTATTCTTGGTTGCATCTTAAAACACTCTTTTAACTTTGTTGGATCCAAGAAAACAAGTTTTCAAAATGATTTATGAAAGTTTTCTTTTAAGTTTTCTATAGAAATTATTTCCTGAAAATATAGCCAAGTACATGTTTTCTACCTTTGTTTTCACTAGGATATAAAATGTTATTTTATGTTTTCTTGACTTTTATTTGATCCTTGGTATATGTACTACAAGTCCATAAATTTAGTTTATTTTTGGATTAATAAAAATTATCTTTTGCTTGATGTCTTTATGGTATAAAATTTAAGGCAGAAAAAGGCATTTTGAAAAACAGAGAAAAACAGAAAGTACACCTTTTCCCATGTTGTTTTCATGGCCTTAAACTATTTCAAATTTGTTTTCAAAAGATGTTTCTGTAATTTTATAACATGGTTAACAAGTTTCCACTTTGAAAACAATGATTGGATTTTATTTGAGCCTTGAAAACAGTGCCAACTTTCTGATGTTTTAACAGTTTTTCAACACTTAGAAAAATTCTCTAAGTCTTAACTGTATTTTTCTGAACTTTTTAGCAACAGTTTCTGTTACACTTTTGGGTAGTTGTTTTCACTATTTTTGGTTCAAAACTGGGTATGCCACCTTGTCATTCGTGTTGACCATAACTTAGACTCCACATTGGATCCCTTGGACTGCTTCTAGAAGGCTTGGGGAAGGAGAAATCGAGTGTGACTTTGGGGTGGTCAGAGAAGGGTGGACACAGCCTGTTGCTACTGTACAGTGGGCCTTGTGCCCATACCTTGGCCTCTCCCCACTCCTTGAGCCATTGTTGACTTGCCCCTTCTGCTAGTCTTGGCCCGTGGCACGATGCCTTGCTTGTGCATGGTCTGAAATGCCCCTGGGCGCCCCCATGCCGATCCCAACGTCACTGAGAGCGCCCCCATGTATTTTTACTCGTTGCCGCGTGTACAAGTGATTCCTTGCCCAGCCCTTTCGCCATTGTGCTCCCCCACCTCTGCCTCCCCACCCCACCAAGCCTCAGCTCTCCTCTTACTCTCTGCAAGTGAGGAGAAGCTCGCTCTCGCCGTTTCCCGTGGAACCTTCCCGGGAAGATTACCGCCACCTCCGTGCTCCGTTCCATTCCTTGTTTGTTGCGTTAGAAAGCCCTACTCGAGGAGCACGTACCTTACATGGGCGTTTGGCTTGTGGACCTGCAGGTTCGTGGCGCCATCCACGGCCCGTGAAGGACGTCCTCGAGCACCACCGTCTTTTCGAGCGTTGTCGTCAAAGCTGCATGCATCCCCTGCGTTCCTCGACCTCCCTCAATCCCTGCAGCACCTCTACATCGCCCAGAACCGCCGTAGGTGAGCCGTCATGAACTCCCAAACTTTTCTAGGGTTTCTCCCCATGTTTTGCATGGCTAGAGGTTGAAGATGCACTACAGTCGTCGATCTACTCTAATCCTGGTCGTGCACACTCACTTACCTCTTCACCCCACGTCCAGGCCTGCCCAGCCCAGTAGCTGTTCGGCCACAGCAGATCCGGCCCGCTTAAGTTTTTATTTCTGTGAGTTATCTCCTTTCCTGTTTAGGCAGAAACTGACCCGTAGCTTTGGCCTTGGTAAAAATAGAAATAATCGGTTTTTGACCAAACCAAAAATCAGGGTGGTAGCTAAGAAAATTCCTAACCATATCCAAGTGGTGGTTTCACTTTTGCATTTTTACTTTTGGAGTAGTATTTATTTTACCAGAGACTGTGTGTTTAACTATTTTGAGCATAACTTTTTGAATCTCTAACCATTTTGGTCAAACAAATTTTTTTTGAATAGTTATTGAACATATCTATACATAGGACTTTGCCTCACATCAAGGTGAGCTACCAAATGGAAATGCCATCCATTTTGGTAAAAGACCAGTAGGCTTTTCTAGGATTTTTATAGTGAGCTTAAAAATGATTTTTGAAGTGAATCTAACTGGATGAGTTTGATATTGACTATATCTATCTAATAATAGCTTGGATTAATTTTTGTAGCCCTATATTAATTTTGGTGAGCAGATCTAGGAAACATCACTAAAAATGGGAATAACAGTTATTATTTTCTAGTTTTATTATTTTGGGATATTTGTGTGGGCAAGATCTTTGTGTGCTTGATTGACTAAGTTTATGCTATGCTAGAAATGGATCCAGTACCATTTTGGTACTGTTATTTTGATGTTACTACCTCTGTTAGCTTGAAGGTTATTTTATAGCAAAGCATGTGTTAGTCTTGTTATTTATTTGCACTAGTATTGTTTTCACTAGTATGAATAGCCTTGTATGGTTTGCTTGGTTAGATTAATTTGTCATGTGTGACCAGAGGCTTAGTTACCTCTTATTTCCTTGGTATTAGTGGTCCCATAACCCACTGGTCTCATTGCATCTTGGTTAGGGATGCAAATCCCCCACCATACACTTGTGTGAAAATAGCATGTATTTCTATATGTGAGTTTAATATTTTCCACCAAGGAAAATAGATTGTTTGTTTCACTTATGTAAGTGAAAAGTTTAGTATTTTTTTGTGAATCCTAGTAGGTTTAGTTGTGATTCATTTGTTAACATAATATTCCCTTAGGGGTATCATGTTAAGGAATGTTTCATTGTTGTTTAGTAAATTAAATATTATTTGCTAATAGAATGCTTCCTAGTGATTGATAATTTATTTGTAAATAGATTTGATTGAGTGTTTGTATTTTTTAAAGTTTTTAATAGAGCTTGTATTTAGTACATAGCTACTGGTTATATATCATGCACCTTGGTTGCTTGCTCTTAATTTATTAGAAAAGCATGTATTAGTAGAATGGATTGATTCCTGCTTAGTACATGTTTTCAGAGAATTATTTTTGTGTATTTGTTTACTAGCAAGTGTAAGATGTGTGTGTTGTTAGTAGATATTTATATCCATGTATTGCTTGTTTAAGATTATGCATCCTTGTTGTGGTGTTTGCTTCTCTAGTGATGGACTAGTGTCACCACTAGAGATTATGAGATTATCTAGTATTGTTGTCTCCTTATTTTATGAGTGTAGGATTATCCTAGTATGTTTAGGATGATTTTACTTCTGTTATTATGACATGACTTGTTGAGTTGCTTGTTTAGTATCATGCATCCTTATAGTGATGTTTGCTTCTTTAGTGTTGAACTAGTGTCACCGCTAGATATTAGGAGTTTGCTCTAGTGTTATTATCTTTTTATTTTCTGAGTGCATGCTTTAGTATAGCATGTTTAGAAGGTTATTACTTCTGTTATTATGCCATGAAATCTTGATTTGATTGTGCTATAGTGGTAGAATACAATTATTTCTTATAGCATGTTTGTGCGGAATTTCCATACTAGTATGCTATAAATGCATTCATGTTTTTATGTTATTTGATAAGAATATTATTCTTGTGTGATGGTTGTGTTTTAGATTATTTTTATGAATTGTTACCATTGATTTTAGCTACTGGTATGTTTGTTTAATTTTCATGATTGATGGATTCCATAGTTTTAAGTAGACATAAGCATATTCTTTAACTAGCATATTCATCTGTGATGTGTTTGCTTGATGTTTGGAAATTGCTTGAGTGATTGTCTTAGCATGAGTATTATACTTATGTTATTATTGTGCTAGTGTTGTTGTTGTGCTTAGTAGCCTCTTGTCATCTAGGCATTATTTTATTCATGAACTTGTTTGGTGATGATTGCTTGTGTGTTGTTAATACCTACTGCCATGGGTATTATTTTGATTGATTGCTATTGTTTTAGTAGCTTCACCTTTTGCACCCACAAGCTATATTTTAGCTTCTTGAATATCTTATTATGAGAGTGGTACACCCACTCCATAGATGATATTTAATATGTGGGATATGGTTTTCTAAACTATATGTTTGTCTGGCGACAGTTTTGTACCCTGAGAGTTTTGTGAGATTGTTTTCCCGATAACGTTTGAGTGATTGCGCTAGTATTAGTTTGCTTGTTGTATGTGTTTCTTGGTTTAGTTGTTTGGTCTTTAGTTCTGAGTATGTGGCTTTTATTCTTTTATGACGCTAGCAAACGAAGGAGAAGAAGCAGCAGTTGTGGAGTTGTGCATCAAGTTCAAGTTACTTCAAGGCCAGGGACACTAAGAGTTTTAAGGCAAGCCATCCTGATGGTTTCTACTACACTTATCATTATCTATCATGCATGTTTTACTTGTGAAAAGTTTTACAAAAACTTGATTTGCAAAAACTATTTTTGAGTGAATATTACTACTATTAATATTATGTATATCATTATTACGCCAGTAGTTGATACTTGGTGTTACCAAGCCCATAGCCACCATATGGTATTAATTACCACTAAAAGTATAAGTCCCTAACGGACATCCTAAAAATATATTTTTACAAAACAAAGGCTTTATGGGAAATCCGGAGAAAAGGTTGAGCCTTATTCCCGGAGGATTCTGGAAGTGGTCATTTTTGGGAAAAACGTGTTTTAAAAAATGACACATAACCTAGTCTTCGTCGGACAACCTTTACCGTACTGACACTTTACCCCAACATGGGCACGTGGCTTAACTTGAAGTTTGTTCTTGTTAGTGTGTGTTCTATCTCAATTTGCTATAAGGGTCGTCGAGCCCTCGAACCGATTGTCGCTAGGTGGAAAATACGGGACATACACAGCGAGGGATTAAGTTCTCCTCCGGTCGCAGCAGTTGGGTCCCCTGACGTGGCGCTGGTGGACAGGATGCCGGGGGAACCAGGCCCAACTGAAGATATATACATATTCTAGCTTGATCATAGTGGAGAGTTAGGATCAGTTATCTGATTTTTACATATTGTTGTTACAGTTCGTGGTTGTTCACGACAAATGTACTGGATCTGGTGGATGTGTACACCTCTGCAGAGTACAACTATTTTGAAGTAGCCGCGTCCTCGGATATGGACAGTTGAATGGCCATGTAGCTAGCATTGTGTCAATATTTTCAAAAAGGAGTTTTCAAAAAGGTGTTGGACTTGTGAAGTACTGAAAGGAGGAAATCTTGTACCGCGGAGGTACCGTTGATGAAAATCTAGAAGTTGTTTTTACAAAAAGTTTTGCAAAGAGAAAACCTTCTTTGACAAAATGAGTTTAAAACCTCTTGTACATGTGATATCTACAAGGGAAAGAAAACTATATTATTTTATTTTGAAGTATCTTCGTCAAGGAAGATACATATATTTTCAAAATCAACTATGATATGTCTTTCATATATCATTGATAGTGAACCTTATGTATAGCCTACCTATTCCACTATATAAGCATACTTGCATATTTGGTAAGCTACATGATGGATGTCTTGTTGAGTACATTGAAACGTACTCATACTGGTTTCGTCCCTGGTATTTTACTTGCTAGATATTGAGAAGGAGTTCTACGAAGAGGAGTACGGAGTTGATGGCTTTGCAAACTAGGTTCGTCTCCCGGTCAGCAGCCTCTAGGTTAAGGCGTGACTTGGGCTCTACTACGTTTGTGTGGTGTAGACTTCCGCTGTATGTGTTGTGTGTTGCCCTGCGTGGCAGTTGTGTGGACTTGGTCATGTGACCATGTTCCTTTTTAAGTGTTTTATGCAACTGTGTAATGGATATTGTATCTGTGTATCAACCTGATATGTTGTTCACGACTGGTGTGATCTGGGATCGTGAATGTATGCATATCTAAGGTGTCCTTGAATAGTGGTTCTGGGGCGGACCTTACATAGTGTACAAGTCCTGGAGTGCTCCCACTAAAAGCAGCTCTGCCATTGATATCTGGCAAGAGAAAGTTAGGAGATTTAGGAGATCCTCAAAGGGTTGGAGTAGGAATATAGAAGCCGAGCTTAGAAACGTCAAAAGATACCTTATGAAAGAATTTGACATGCTGGACCTGAAGGTTGAGGCTGATACCCTATCCAAAGGTGAACACCTTAGGCTTAGAGAGATAGGTTCAGAGATGCAAAAGCTTTGGATTGGAGAGGAGGTGAAGGAAAAACAGCGCTCTAGAGATAGAGACATAGTCGAGGGAGATAAGAATACATCGTACTTCCACGCTGTTGCAAACCAGCGCAGGAGGAAAACAATGATTCTAGCCCTTGAGGGTTCTGCTGGACCTACTTCTGAAATCAGGGGTATGCTTGATATAGCTACCAACTTCTACAAGCATCTGTTCAAAGCTGAACCAAAATCGGGTTTCTCGTTAGGGAACGATTTCTTCTCACCTGAAGAGTTAGTTACTGACCTTCAAAATGCCACCCTGGAAAAAGCATTCACTGAGGAGGAGATAAAAGCTACTGATTTTAGCTCCTACTCGGATGGTGCACCTGGATCTGATGGCCTATCCTTTATCTTTTTTCAAAAGTGGTGGGAGATCATCAAAAATGACATCCTGGCACTCTCCATGACTTCTCTGCGGGGGATCTGGACCTATATAGACTAAATTTCGATGTCCTAACTTTGATTCCCAAATAGGCAGATGCCTCTTCGATGAAAAAGTTCAGGCCCATTAGTTTACTTAACTGCATCTTCAAAATCTTTACAAAATCCATAACCACTAGACTCGGGAAGGTGATGTATGAGATTATCTCACCAAATCAAGCTTCCTTTATAAAAGGACGTTTTATTCTCGAGAGTGTGGTCACGGCGCATGAGGTGATACACTCTGTTTACCATGGTAAAGAAGAAGGCGCGGTGCTTAATCTAGACTACGGAAAAGCATTCTATAAGGTAGATTTAGATTTCCTAGACGATCTTTTGGCCAAGAGAGGCTTTGGCCCAAATCTGAGGAAATGGGTCAAGCTGGCCACTAGAGGAGGGTTTGTTGCAGTCAAAATTAATAACACAATTAGTAACTTCTTCATCACGACAAAAGGGCTTAGAGAGGGCGATCCCAGCTCGCCCATTTTGTTTAACCTAGTGGTGGATGTCTTTACCAAAATGCTGATTAGAGCCTCGTCAAAAAATCTTATAAGAGGACTATGTTCGAACCTTTGCCCTCGAGCAATTGTCAGTCTGCAGTATGCAAATGACACAATACTCTTCCTAGAAAAGGAGCAGATGGCTGCCGGGAATCTAAAGAAAATTCTCACCTGTTTTGAACAGGTCTTGGGTATGAGGATCAATTACGATAAGAGTGAACTTGTCCCGATTAATTTGAATAGTGAGGATACAGAAGCTCTAAAAAATATCTTCGGTTGTGCTGTAGGCAACTTCCCCATTAAGTACCTGGGTGTTCCTTTGCATCATGAAAAACTTAGGAGGGAAGACCTGCAGCCCATTATAGATAAGATTCTGAAGAGGATTGATGGCTGGCGAGGGAAGCTACTCTTCTATGCTTCTAGGGTCACACTAATTAGGTCCTGTCTCACTAGTATCCATGTTTATCTCTTATCTTTCTTTAAATTTCCTAAGTGGGCGTTCGACTTGATCAACACCCAGATGTCACACTGCCTCTGGAATGATTCGAAAGATAAAAGGAGACTCCATCTAGCAAATTGGAGTCTAGTTTGTATGCCAACAGCTCTTGGAGGACTTGGCATTCCCTGCCTGAGGGATGTTAACCTATGCCTGCTAGGGTCCTGGGTTAAGAGGTACTATGAAGGAGAAAACAAGCCTTGGAAAACTATGGTAGATGCAAAATGTAAAACAAACAACCCTAACATCTTATGTAGCTCGCAATTAAATTCCTCCCTTTTTGGAAAGGGTTCTTGTGGCCCGCGAAAGCAGTTAGGATAGGGTATAGATGGCACGTAGGGAATGGTTCGAGAATCAAGTTTTGGGAGGATACCTGGTTCGGATCTTACCCTCTCTTAGTTCAATACCCTGAGTTGTATACAATCTGTAATGAAAGCCTAGCCACAATTCGTCAGGTGCTTGGGGATGACACTATCAAGTTGTCTTTTAGAAGGAACTTTAACTCATCTATGATGCAAAAAATGGCATGAGCTAGAACAGATTGTGAGAAGTGTCGTGTTGACATCAGACTGTGACTCCCTTATTTGGAAATATACTTCAAATGGGGTGTACTCTTCTAGTTCGTTTTACAATATTGTTAGCTTTAGGGGTATCATACCCATTTTCATTCCTGCTGTTTGGTCCCTGGTAGTTCCCCCTAGAATCCAAATCTTCCTTTGGCTCTTGTCTAATAACAAGTTAATGACAAGAAATAACTTGCAGAAGAGAAACCTGCAAAAGCCTTTGGATTGTGTGTTCTGCTGTGAATAGGAATCAATCAAACATTTATTTTTTGAATGCATAGTCCCTTCCAAAATCTGGGAAGGGGTTTCTGATTTCTTTGGTATTAAGTTAGGACATGATTTCTTCTCGATAGCCAGATTCTGGGTGTCAAATAAAAGCCATTCTGCACTAAATACTATTTGTGCTGTGGTGCTATGGGGTATTTGGAAGCATAGGAATTTTCGACAATGTGTCTTTGTTATCTATGAAACAGGTCTGGTAGTTAGTACTGAGGTCAATCAAAAAGTGGCGGCTGCTTTGCAAGCCACTCATGTTGCCCACAATCGACAGTTTCTCGGCTCGGATCCTGGAGTTGCTAAAGGAAAAGCCTAGTCTACCATGGGTGTGAGCACAGAGCTCTCCTCGCTGACACTCCTGAAAAATATACTCGCATCGGCACCAGCGACACCGCCAAGCTTCTGTGCGAAGCCGTCTGGAGCCCAAGCTCGCTGGGGGAAACCGCTGCTGCCTAGTGACGTCCTGCCACCTCAGGAAACCAGGGACAAGCTGACAGTGATCATCGGAGCTTGGCCTACCGTTTGAAAATTGTCTGTATTTGTTTTCTGTTCCCTGGTTCCTAAAGTGGAGTTTGATGTCTTCATTAGCACCCCTGGAGAGTTCTATTTTTGTATTCCCCTGCTTTGAACGTGGAGGTAGCCTCAAGCACCAGTTTGGTGTGCTTAGTTTGGCTAGGTTATTCTAGTTCCTGCTGTAATATCATGACATAGACTCCTGGTTTAGTTGATGAAATGGAACTGGGGCTTCCCTCGATGGGCCCTCTTTATCTAAAAAAAAATGTGTGGCCTCTCGGCCGGTGGTTGCTTCCTATATTAATTTCTCCTTAATTGATTTTTTTATTAGATGCCAAATTTGCTTAGGTGGCATTCTACAATTGCTTAGGGATACATAATGAGGTGGACACCATGCATGTTGAGAGAAATAGAAATAGAGTTAGTGGGTTGGTCCCATTTAGATATTGTAGATTACTAGCCGTGCGCCGCGCCGCTAGTTACTTTTTTCTAATTGCTATGACGGGTCACATATTTTGTAACACACGGCGTCTGGGATGGGCATGGCGGCACTGTGTAGCTGGTAATCAAGGAAACAATCCACGCAGAAGAGCGAGTGTGCGTTAGCTGGGAGCCGGCAACAACATGCATTTTTGACACAAACATAGGCCTTGCCGGATAGGCCCTGGTAGCCAATAGGAGAAGCAGACTAACCAAAGGTGCACCACGCGACGGCGGATCTCAGGAAAAGGAAAGTTAGTGCTCACATCCAAATTCACCTCAATTATTTTAATAAATTTTCGAATTTCTAATGTTAAAACCTATTTCATTGGAAGGTTAGATCAACTTGAATATTACTGCTTAGTTAGCTACTGCTTAGCAACCACCCCCTCATTTGATTCATTCATAGTTTGAAACTGATAATAACATACTATGACTCTAGAGGTGGAGGGCTGAGGGTATGCAAATTCAGATGAACAACACCCTGTGGAAGCCATTGTCACGCGAGCGCAACTGGGAAAGGGAGACAGAATTGTTAGAGGGTGTACCTTTTTGTTCGTTTTATCCGGACCTCGGAGAGAGGGAGACACACAGAGAGGCATCTACTGACCCTATGCTCGACGCTTTCGTCTCCGTTCTCGCCCCGTCTGTCGACGCTGCCAGAGAAAGCACGTGAGAGGCGGACTGGAGGAAGGAAGGAGAGAGCAGAGGCAGAGAAGGACATACCCGCGCATCGATTCCTCGCCGGCTGCTGGCCTCCACTGTCGGTGCCTCCAGCTCGTGGTCGTCGGGCTTTCGGTGTTAAAGGATGTGGCGAGGAGAGGCTCGCTCGTCCTGTTGGAGAACGTCACGGACGGACTCATCGACGCGGCGGCGGTCAATCTCCTTTGCCACCACGCGCAGTCGGTGCTGTCGTCCCGGTGAGGAGCCTGCAACGGGAGAGCTTGTCGGGGGGGGGGGGGCGCTGACGGCAAGGCGAGCTGCAGTTTTCTATCGGCGATTGGGAGGAAGAAAAAGGGATAAGGTGTGGACTCGACTCCCGTTCATGTTACCCTTTTTTTTAATCCCAATCCTCAGTAGCTTGATTGATCTAGAATTCTAGATTTTTCAAGGGAAGGGACGCGTGGTGGTCTCGTGGAGGCGTGGAGCTCTCGCTTGTGCCCACCGCAACCGAACACCGCGCACAAGAAAACACGTACGGGAGGCAGCCCACCACGACCGATTCCACCGCGCGCCGAGGAAAACGAACGGTGGCCCACCACGACCGATCGACCAGAAGGCGAGGAAAACAAATGCGAGGCGAACGGAAAAAAGCAACTACACGTGGCGACGTAGGAAGACCACTCATGACCATCCGAATTTTATAGGAATTAGAAGCGCACGCGGTTTAGGATAGTAAATATTATGGCCGCGGACCTAGCTCAATTCCCTTCCACGCATGGTTCGGTTCAAACAGGAGCTGGCGGTATACCGTTCAGACAAATACCTCAACATGCTTATCCGTTCTTCTATGATCATGGCTATCTCTCGGATCTATCACTTTAAGCACTCCTGTCTGAAATAGAAAGCGGATCTGATCACGGTACATTTTAGAGGTCTTCTACTCCCTCCGTCCACTTTTATGAGGCTCACTTCTTAGCATTTCAATAGTAAGAAGTGAGCCTTATAAGAGTGGACGGAGCATAAAAAAAAACTGAAAAGGGGAAAACATACTACAAAGGTCTCGAGAGTCCAACATCAGAATAGTGCGGATGTGGATATGGAGTGTTGTTGACTGCCCCACCAAAGGAAAGCGGATGGACCGGGCGTTCACGCTTGGATAAGATTGATCAGTCAGCACTTGGCCACATTATCGATTTTGCATTGCCTATTAGAGATATATTAGGCCTCCCGGCCGTTTTTTTGGCGCAAATTAAGCGCCCGACGCTAATTTTCAACGTGGGGTGGCCATTTTCTAGTCGTGATCCTAGCCCAACCAGACAAAATTTCAAAGAATTTAAAAAAAGTGAAAGAATTTGCGTCCCCGCGCGGATTTGCATAAACGTGAAAGAAATTTTTTTGGGGACAGATTAGATAGATACTATTTGTGTGTTTTGCCCCACGTTGGTCAGTCCGAGGAATGGGGACATTAAACAAACGTATTCGTCTCACGTACTCTGAACGGGATGGCGACGTCAAACCGACCAACGTGTCATGCATTCTTTCCATCCCAATTGATCTGTCCCGTAGTTACTGCTATAGGTGATCTCTACCCAGTTTGTTTGTACTACGATTTAGGGATTACTTTGCGTGCCCAACGATTGAATAGCCACTTATGTTTGGAGGTAGTCATCTCCCACTAAGCAAAGGAGAACCAAAGGCTGCTTCGTGATGACGTTTATCCGTGTTTGTTTGGACTAGGTACATACATTTTCGATCCTGCAACTGCTCGGCGGAAACGGTGACATCCCTGCGCGGGATATACGGCTTGATCCCAAATGCTCACCACCCTGCGCGCGATGAAGGACGGTGCGAACAACAGTTGCTCCGACGCCGGGAGGACCAGGGGCCCCATGGCCGAGATGTTCGCCTCTGTATTGGAGCCCTGGCTTGTGGGCCTGTCATCCGTTCCTTTTTTTGTGTCACCTCAGCGTTGGGACCTCAAAAAAAAACCGGGAGGGAGAATTTAAAGAGCGAAACTCCGACTGCCAGACCCATAGGTGAACCCCGAGCTGTCGCTCAGATATCACAACCAGCCAATTGACTCACGATGATGACTTGATGAGTCAACTCTATGAGTAGGTGGCTCCTCCGCCCGAATTAACGAAGTACTCCCTTCGTTTTTATTTACTTTGCGTTATGGGTTTAGTCAAAGTCAAACTTTGTCAAATTTGACCAAGAATATAGGAAAAAGTATCAACATGTATAATATCAAATACATATAATATGAAAATATACTTTTTGAAGATTCTTATACTATTAAGTTTATATTGTAGATGTTGATATTTTTTCCTAAATATTTGGTCAAACTTAGCAAAGTTTGACTTTGACTAAACCCAAAACGCAAAGTAAATAAAAACGGAGGGAGTACTTCCCCAAATTTAGAATTTATGATAATTTCATAGTATTGAATATCATTCTATCTTTCGTTACTTTTACAAAAAAAGTGACCAAAGTTGTAGAAACATAATCCTTAAGTCCTATATACATATTCAATCAAAAGTCGGAATCTTTTCAGTTCGACAATTTTTTTTGGAAAAATATGAAAATCTATAATACCAAATAAATATAAAGAAATCAACCGAGTAAAATATATTCGTACAGTGTATCTACTTAGAAATGTAGATGTCCTTTTCCTATACATATGGTTGGTTAAACTTAAGAAATTTTTAATATTTGACATTTCCAAACAGTGGTGGTATATCAAAACCTACAACGCCATATTGGTTTCATTAGATTGGTGATTTTTTACGACTATACAAGATACAAATGGGTATCCTATATCAAGAAAAGGAGTTACACTCAATAAAAGTTCATTTTTTGGGTCACGAAAGTGAAACATCAATATGATACAAAGATGTTGGCAATAAGGAGTGATAATGGGTCGGAGTTCAAGAACTACACCAAGGTTGAATTCTTGAGCGATGAGGGGATAATGCATCAATTTTCCGCTGCGTGCACCCCTCAGCTAAATGGTGTGGTAGAGACAAAGAACCGCACACTCATTGATATGGCAAGAACTATGATGGCCGAATTAGAATCCCCATATAAATTTTGGGCCAAAGACATCAACACCGCTTGCCATCTATCCAACCGTCTTTTTCTCAGTCCGATGATTTGCATGACTCTATATGAACTCCTAATCGGTAACAATACTAGTCTCAAGTATCTTCGAGTTTTTGGGTGCAAATGCCAAGTCCATATTAAAGGCACTAGATTATCTAAATTTGATTCTAGATATTTTGAAGTCATATTTGTTGGTTATGCCACGAACTCTCATGCTTATAGAATCTATAACATAGCCACCGGTTGTGTTTAAGAATCTATGAATGTGGAGTTTCATGAGGATAATGGCTCCCAAGTAGAGCAAATATATTGTGATGATGTAGGTGACGAACATTCCTCCATAGCCATAGGAAGAATGCGTATATGTCCTCTTATACCCATTGAGCGACACGTTGTGGCAAATGAAGATGGGACAAGCTCTGCGCAAGTGGAGCCCTCTACTTCAACCATTAAATAAATGGTAGACCAAGAACAAGAACTATACTTTCAAATTGATACCACTCATCAAGAAAGTGATCAAGATCCACCCAATGGTAATGGTACGTCCCAAACGTATCTATAGTTTTTATTGCTTCATGATTTATATCAATTGCCCTTATATCATTTTTAGATATTTTCACGACTAACCTATTAATCTAGTGCCCAGAACCAGTTCCTATTTTCTGATGTCTTTTTATTTCAGAAAAGTTGTGTAGAAAATATTCACAAAAAGTCCTGAAAATCCACAGAGGCAAGTTTTTAGCACGAACAAAGACGAATCCCGAAGGGGAGCACTAGGAGGTGGGTCATCCCACCAGGTGACCATTAGGCGCAGGTGGGCCGAGGGCCGTGCAACCAGGTTTCCTGGTGGCTGTGGGCCTCCCCCGGCATTGCCTCCTCGCCTATAACTTTCCCTTTGACCTAAAATCATCTGGGACGGAGAATTTTTTCATAAAACATATACAGAGGCACCATCACCTCAAAAGTCCAATCTAGGGTTTATGGAGTCCTCCTCCGGCACCGTTCCAGAAGAGGGGATCATTACCGGAGGCCTCTACATCACCATGTGTCGGGGGGATGAACCCCAGGTGGCTCAAAGTACTTAGAAGATTCACTTTCAAAGATATCAACCAACTGGCGAGGCCAGAAAAGAAGTAAAGTACCCACAAGGAAGGCTTTAATTGAGCCGGTTGGATATGCCATCCAGAGAACCCCTAGGCGGAGAAATCATTGCACGGCTGTCAAGGCCAAGTCGGCTACCAGAAGTCAAAGGCGACACGGGGTTATGGACATCGCACATACTTGCATCGTCCACTACACTGCCACATCGTCAAGTATATGGACAGGGGAAAACCAGAAGGTGTAGCCGGAGGATCCGACCTCCCACATTGAAAGCGCAAATGCGCCGATATCTTATTTTTGGTGTTTGTTAACAACACACACATATATTTACATGTTTTGATGTTTTCAGGGTCAATTGTGTATATTAAAAATGGTGGTGTGTTATCCAAAAAGGGTCAAAGAGATCTTCATGATTTAAAACTGCAGGAATTTATTCCAGGCCGGAGGCTCCGGTATGAAGAATTTCCCGCATGAAGCCAGAGTTGTGCAGGTGGTGTCACCTCCTGGACACACTCCGTAGATTGTCCGAAGACTTGCCGGAGTCTCCGGTCTGGACTGGAGTCTCCGAGGCACAAGGGTCGGAGTCTCCAAACTCTGGACTGCCCTAGTGTGTTCAACCAACCTCAGGCATACTCTGCGCTAAGGAGACAAGGAAAATGCGGAAACTCCGCAGACTCTCCAGCTACACCGGAGTCTCCGGTCTGGTAGGCTGGAGTCTCCGGATTTGGAGTTTCCCCTGCGCGAAGAGAAGCTGGTGTCATCCCCTAGCATCGCTCCGAAGACTGTCCGGAGAATTTACGGAGTCTCCAGTCTGGCTATGCGGAGTCTCCGGTCTGAGGTATGCCTAAATCTTTTCATACCGGAGTCTCCGGTGTGAATTTCGCAAGAATGGATCAAACGGCTCGAAATTGGGTGAGGGTTATAAATACCCCCACCCTCTTCTTCCTTGAGTTAGCTTGTCATAATAGATCTCACATTACTAGATCTCACCCACCTTGCTAGATCTCCCAATCCCTCCCACCAAAAGCGTTGATCTTCATAGGATTGAAGGAGAAGGCCCTGATGTACGTCTTCACCAACCAGTTTTCCGTTACCCCTCATTTGCTTGAGGGGAACTAGTCTAGGGGTTCCTTGTGTGGAAAACCTAGACATATTTCTACTCTTGGTGATTCTTGTGATTGTTGGGAGCCCCCAATTTGGTTGTGGGTGTGTGCCCCACACTTGTTTGTAAAGGACTCGATTCCCGCCTCAAAGGGGATCAATATTGGAAGGTGGACTAGGCCTTTGTGGCGGGGTTCATCAGAGAATAGGGTGAGGCCTTTGTGGCGTTGAGTACGCATTAATGGCAAAACTCACACCCCTCCCGCAAGACGTACTCCCTTAACAAGGAGGAACTCGGGAATACATCATGTCTCCGCGTGCGTCCATTATCGGTTATCTCGTTCCCTCTCCTTTACTTGTGCTTGTATTGTATTTCTCGTTGTTATTTTCATATAGGTACATAAATTCACCTTAGTTGCATTATCTAGAGAATTCACCTTTGTGTCAAGCCTTGATTTTAAGAAAAATTAAAATTGGTTGTAGCACCTATTCAACCCCCTCTAGGTGCCCATACTATCCATTCAATTGGTATCAGAGCCTCGGCTCTTATTTCGTGCTTAACCACATAAGAGTTTTAGTATGGACGATAATGTGGTAGTCACCGATTCCGCGGCACATGTCACTATGGATGATCTCAAGGAGTTGCAAAAGCCCTTGACCTCATCGATGGATGGAAAAATCGATGAGTTACGAACTCTGTTGTTGCAACTCATGAAAGCCAAGGAACCGGAGACTTCCACGTCATCTCCTCGGAAGAAATTCCGCGGGGTGCTAAAGATGGGGTTAATGGTGAAAAACCTAAAAGTGATCCCCTTAAGAAATCCACCTATAAGGGTACACAAGGTAAAGGATATTACCACTCTGTCAAAGGACACTATTCTCACAATCCTCCCGTCCCACATCCTCATATAATTCCTTGAGGAGAACCTCCTAAACTTGATGCACATTCTTTTGGCGATTGGAAATATTATATGGAAACTCACTTAAACTCCTCTTGTATTGAGCTTTTGAGGGTCACTCAAGATGTATAAAATCCTCATGACCCCAAGAAATTGACAAGAAGAGAAGTCGTAGATTGTCAACTCAACTACACCGCTTTGTACATCATTCAACAAGTCGTGGGTCCAAACCACATGCATAATCTTCAACAATATTCCACCACCAAAGAAACATGGGATGCTCTTGTCGTCATGTTTGTGGGCAATGAAAGCATGAAGAGGAATAGGTATGATACCTTGAGAAATGAATTCGAAGGATTCTATATGCATGATGGTGAGAACCATGAAGTCATGTACAGGAGGCTCAAGACTCTGATACGTCATAAGTGTATCCTTAATTTCTGATGTTCCGTGTTGTTTTCATGCCATATTCTACATGTTTACTTTACACTTTATGCCATTTTTATCGATTTCCTGGGACTAACTTATTGACAAGATACCACAGAGCCAATTTCTGTTTTCTGTTGTTTTTAGTTTCAGAAAAGTTCTTCTGGAAATATTCTCGGAATTGGACGATTCGAAGCCTGGAAGTCTTAGAAAGTTGTCACGCACACGGAGTCCGGAGGATACCCGGAGGGGGGCACATGGGCCCCACATCATAGGGTGGCGCCACCCCCTTGGCCGCGACTAGGGGTGGTGTGGGCCCCCTATCCTTCCACCGATGTTGCCCTCTCGCCTGTTTAGTCTCCTCGAAGGGTTCTAAACACCCAGGCCTTTTCAACGAAAAACATACGCTTCCGCCGTCATCGTCAACCCTAGTTCGGGAGGGTGCTAGAGCTCTCCTCGGCACTCTGCCAGGAGGGGGAATCATCACCGGAGGGCTCTACACCACCAAGCCCGCCTCTGGAATGATGCGTGAATAGTTCACCCTTGGACTACGGGTACATAACAGTAGCTAGATGGTTGTTCTCTCCTTTTTATGCCTCATGTTTAGATCTTGTGAGTTTCCCTACATGATCAAAATCATCTTATTGTAACGCCTCATGTTGTATTTGCTAGGATCCGATCAATATTGAATGCTATGTCTCTTTATTATCAATCTATCATGTTCTTTTCATGTGTATGTTATTTATGATCTTGCATGCTCTCTGTTGTTAGTAGATGCTCTGGACAAGTAGATGCTAGTGACTCCAAGAGGGAGTATTTATGCTCGGTAGTGGGTTCATGCCTCCTTTGCATCTGTGCTCGAGTGACAGAAACGTGACAGATGGAGGATGTGTTGTTGCCATGAGGGAGGAAACAACGATGTTTACATTGTTTACATTACACACTTTGCTTACTACGATTATTTTTTGCTTGCAACTTAATACCCAAGGTTTGCTCGGATGACATTCCGAGGGTGGATTTTTAGTCATAGATGCAGCTGGATGACGGTCTATGTATCTTGTTGTAATGCCCGCATGAATCACATAGTAATCATCATGTGCAATACGGTGCAACCTTTATATTTGTCAATTGCCCAGCTGTAATTTGTTTACCACACATGCTATCTATCTGTCTTGGGAGAGACACCTCTAGTGAACTACGGACCCGATCCTTTTTCCTCACACTGATAATACAACCACTACAATCTCTATTTTCATATTGCTGCTACTATTTTACTACCTCCATCAATGTTCTCTTTAATCTACTTCAAACAAATATTATTTTCCACACGGTACGTTTAATCTCTTTGTGTTCAGCAAAATCGGTGATATTGAGAACCTCACTGCTTCGTTGGGGCAAAGTGATTTGATTGTGTTGTGTAGGTTCCACGTTGCTTCTGAACCGGTAGTGTGCCCTGCCACCTCAGCTGCATCAACCTTCAGAAGTGATTTGTTTCTCCTACTGGTCAATTCAACCTTGGTTTCTTTCTAAGGGAAAACTTGATGTTGTGCTCTTCATACCTTCCTCTTGGGGTCTCCCAACGAGTGCAAGATTTGCACCATCAGACTCTTGCCACCCCATTCAACAATGTCGTTGCCACGTATATTGATGATGCTTGTATGAAGAGGAAGTACGTGAGTGCTCTCATGCCTTTTGAGCCTGCGGACTTGAAGAGTCTTTAAGGAAGACATGACTATCCAACAATGACCTCAACTTAAGTCATGCAAGAGATTTGCTCCTTCAAAGTGCAAACTAAGAATGCTCTTGACAACCGTGCTAGAGCCATGAGAATGCGCAAAGGAGTCTTCGTTGATTTGAAGGCCAAGGTGGTGTCAAGGGAGGTTGATCATCATGAAGCATATATTGAGGACCTTTCCCCTTTGAAGGATCAAGAATATGACCCCGTGATCAAGGATGTCATTCCTCTTACCGTGCAAAAGTTTTGGAAGAATCCTCCCGAGGCCAAGGCATATGTTGAGGAGAAGACCAAGTCTAGCTATGGAAAGGAAGGGACTCAAAAAGTGAGGTCTTGCTTAAATTGTCAAGAAAAGTACCATTTCATTGCGGAGTGCCCATATTAGAATAGAGAACATCATGGAGGCCATATTATTCGCAAGGACAAATCAAAGGTTGCTTACAAGAAATCTCAATTAAATAAGAAACCTTTCAACAAGCAGGCTCCTACAAAGTTTGTGCTAGTGACTCAAGAGGAGTATGATTCCGGAAGTGATGAAGAAGAAGAATCCAAATGTGAAGTGGATGCTCTCTCTATTGCATCAACTTCATCTTCCTCATCTCTCTTTTAACCCCCCAATGAGAATCTTCCTTAACCCTCTGCCAAGTGCTTCATGGCTACGGCCTCGGAGGTATCACCTTCTATCATCTCTAAGACTCCAAATGAAATGAATAACATTGCTAGTACTAGTATAGAAGATGAAATTGCCTCTTTGGAACATTTTATGTCTAACATGCAAGGTGAGACCAAGAGGTACTTTGATCTCCTCATGATACAATTGTGAGAGGCCCATGGAGCTCTTGAGAAGAAAGGTGAGATTGAAAGGAGGGATGCGGATGAAAAAGCATCTCTCTCTATGACTCTTGAGGAAGAGCATGAGGGTCGAGTGTCTCTTGAGGAGGAACTTGAAACTATTGAAGAGTCACATAATGAACTAGTTTCTAATATCACTAATGAATGTGGCCTTGCAATTGCTAAATATAAAAATGCTAAAAAGGATAAGATTGAGTTTGGGGTTGGTCATGATAAACTAACCGAGGAGCTAGAGAGGCTCACCAAGGCTAACAAGGCCTTGGAGAGTGAACACTCTACCCTCAAAGAGTCACATGAACAACTTCAAACTCAACTCAATCAAATCAATGTGCCTAGTAACTCTTCTTCTTCTTGTGATCATGCAAATATTATTGAGGAGAATGCTAGGTTGAGGGAAGAACTAACAAGGCTCAAAGGCAAGAGCACGTGTGTTGAGAAGGTTGTGGTTTGTAAGCCACAAGTTGCTCCCAAGCCACAAGTGGTTGCTCCTAAACCACAAATGGGCAAGAAAGGTCTTGGCTATGTTGCCAAGAAGAAGAACAGCAAGAGGAAGAACAAGAACAAGGCCAAGCCCGCACAGGCTAACAAGAGTGATGCTTTGAGTGGTATTGTCATTAGGGACGACTCTACTCGTAGCAACCCCGCGGGAACTAACAATCCACATCATTTACTATATGTTGATTATTATGGTCTTGTGCAAGCTAAATATGTTGGTCCTATTGAGGGTTTCATTGACTATACTATTTGGGTTCGAAAGACCCTTGTTGCTAACATGAGGAGACCCTCCTCGGCAGGGCCGGCTCTGGCCCAGGGCAAGAGGGGCGACGGCCCGGGGCCCGGCCAAAGTAGGGGCCCATATCTGAGTACGTAGTATATATAGGACAGACTATACATCATTAAAAAAAAGTAAAAACAATGCCCAATTACCCAAGAGTACAGCCACGCACGAAGACAAGGCAGGAACACTTCACGTGGTGTTCACGCTACGGCCTGCTCCAGGCCTGCTCCAGCCACACAAACGTAGACTCCACCCAGGCCACGGCCTGTTCGGCTATTCGCCAGTCGGCACGCCAGTTTGTCTCCTCGTCTTCTCGAGGAAATCGTGCATCGGGCGTCTGGGCGCACGGAGATATTTGATTCTTATACCATTGCTTATGACTATAACATATGTATCTATTCGTATTCGTATGATCAAAAAAAAAATGTTGAGCCTATTGGTGAAGTTCGCCCCGGGGCCTTTAAAATCCTTGAGCCGGCACTGCTCCTCGGGTCCTAACTCCTAACTCTAGTCAATGATTTCTTGCATGACTATGCTTACGGTGGGTCTAAATGGATAATTGGTAGTGGATGCACTAGTCATATGAACGGAAGCAAAGAACTTGTGACGGAGTTGCGCCCAAATACAAATGATGCAACCATCACTTATGGAGATAAGTCCAAGTCTAAGGTGACGGTTTTCGGCAATGTTGTGATTGATCTAGATATCACTATCATTGATGTCATGCTTGTCGATCCCTTGGTTACAATTTCCATTCAGTTTGTTCTTTAGGAAAGATGGTTTTCCCCCTATTATTTGATCCTGACATTGTGGTCCTTTTGAGGAGCAAGACTCTAGACGTTACATACATGGGACATGTCGAAAATGAGTTATTTATGGTGGACTTTCCGGAGACCACCAACTCTCAAGCGATGTGTCTTTTTGGAAAGGCAGATGTGGGGTTGTGGCATCGCCGCCTATCCCATGTCAACATGAGAACTTTGCAAAGTCTTCACAAAGGTGGACTAATTCTCGGACTAAAAGAAAATGTTTCCTTTTCTAAAGATTGCGTTTGTAGGTCGTGTGTCGAAGGAAAGATGCATGATGCCTCCCAAAAGAGCAAGACAATTATCTCATCAAAGAGGATCTTGGAGCTTATCCATGTTGATCTCTTTGGTGCGGTGCCCGAGGCAAGTCTTGGAGGCAATAAGTATTGCTTGGTGATTGTCGATGACTATTGAAGATATATTTGGGTCTATTTCTTCAAGTGCAAGAGTGAGACCCAACAAACTATCATCGACTTCTCCAACCAAGTGCAACGTCAACACAATGTTCCAATCATGGATATTAGGAGTGACAATGGCTCCGAGTTCAATAACTACAATCTAAATGAATTTCTTAGTGAAGAGGGCATTATCAATATTCCTCTGTTTATACCCCTCAACAAAATGGTGTAGCCAAAAGTAAGAATCGAACTCTATTGGATATGGCAAGGACCATGTTGGCGGAGTATTATTATCCCCAATATCTATGGTCCGAAGCCATATCCACGGCATGCCACTCCTCCAAACGCCTCTACATTCGCAACGGCTTAGTGAAGACTCCATATGAAATCCTCAACAGCAACAAACCCAACATCTCCTACTTCCATGTCTTCGGTGGTAAGTGTTTCTATTTGATATAGGGTGTTTGGTTGTCTAAATTCCAATCTAAAACTATTGAGGGTATATTTTTTGGTTACGATGCCGAATCTCACACTTATCGAGTGTTTTACACAACCTCACGGATAGTCGTAGAATCTTGCGGTGTGGTTTTCGAGGAAAATGATGGCTCCCAAGTGGCGCAATTTCATATTTCTAATGTAGATGTTGAAATGACTCAAGAAGCCATAGGAAAGATGGGTGTGGGATTTTTCCGCCCCATTGAGGGACACCTTATGGCAACTCGAGAAGAACTATTCTCTAACCAAGTGGATCCCTCCCCTACAATAGAAGTACAAGCCAAGGAGCCAACCAAGAACAAGCTCAAGACCCTCCTCTTGTTGACCAAGTTACTATGCAAGAACTATCCACTCCTATCATTCAAGCTAGTCAAGGTCAAGGCCGAGATCAACCTTCTTCATCCTCCTCTCCACAAGTTGAAGCAAGTTTTGATGATGATGATCAAGGCCAACAAACCGGTCAAGACGGGGACCCAAATGATCAAGATGATCAAGTGATTCCTCTCATAATACTGAGAAGATTGAAGCCCGTCGTGCAAGAAATATTAGAAAAGCCTTAAAGCAGATCGATGCATCCAATAACAAGGTGTTGGAAGATGTTCAAACAAGAAGATCCCCTCGAAGGCAATTGGCACATTTTTGTGAGCATCAATGTCACATATCCATGGTGGAACCAAGGAAAGTATTTGAAGCTCTCGAGGACTCGGATTGGTTGGAAGCTATGCATGATGAGCTCAATAACTTTGAGCACAATAGAGTTTGGAAGCTACTCCCTCCGTTCAACAATAGATGACTTCCACTTATCTAGATATGGATGTATCTAGACATGTTTTAGTGTCTAGATACATCCATATATAGAGAAATGCAAGTCATCTATTGTTGAACGGAGGGAGTAGTTGAGAAGCAAAAGAATTTCCAAAATATTATTAGCACTAAGTGGATATTCAAGAACAAGCAAGATGAGCATGGTACTGTCATAAGGAACAAAGCAAGATTGGTGGCTCAAGTCTACACTCAAGTTGAAGTCATTGACTTTGATAAACCTATGCTCCCGTCGCTCGCGTTGAGTCCATTCGTATCCTTCTTGCATATGCATCTTCGCATAATTTCAATGACAACAAATAGATGTTAAAAGTGCTTTTCTAAATGGTCCATTGAAAGAGGAGGTATATGCTAAGAAACCTCTGGGGTTCAAGAACCCTAACTTCCGTAACCATGTCTACAAGCTTGATAAGGCACTCTATGGACTTAAAAAAGCACCACGTGCGTGGTATGAGAAGCTTAGAGAGTTGTTGGAAGACCGTGGGTTTGAAGTTGGGAAGATCGACCCCACCCTTTTCACAAAGAGGGTAAAAGGAGATCTTTTAATATGCCAACTCTACGTGGATGATATTATCTTGGGCTAAACTAACCAAGCTTTTAATAATGATTCTGAAAGCTTATGACTGATAGGTTTGAGATGTCTATGATGGGAGAGTTGAGATTCTTTCTTGGCTTTGAAGTCAAGCAGTTGGCTTGTGGGACTTCCATCTCTCAAGACAAGTATACCCAAGACATTCTCAAGAGGTTTAATTTCCAAGGGGAAAAAGAGAAGCCATCTCCTATGCAAGTCAAATGCCACCTAAAGCGCAATCAGGGCGGTAAAAATGTAGACCAAAAGTTTATCGTTCTATGACTAGTTCTTTGCTCTATCTTTGTGCATCTAGGACCGATATCATTTTGAGTGTAGGTGTGTGTGCAAGGTATCACGGCTCCTAAGGAAAGCCACTTGGTGGCGGTCCATAAGATCTTTCGGTATTTGTTTCATACCTCAAGGTTTGGCTTGTGATACCCAAAGGGGCACAATTTTCTCTCAAGGGGGTCACAAACTCAGATTGGGCGGTGATCAAGATGATAGGAAGTCTACTTCCGGGGCTTGCCAATTTCTTGTTAGGCCTTTGGTGAGTTGGCCTTCCAAGAAGCAAAATTGTATATCTCTCTCCACCGCCGAAGCCGAGTATGTGCACGTGAACTAGAGAACGACATCGCCAGAGTTGCTCTGCCTTTGCCGCCTTGATCTTTGTGACCTTCGCTGATTGGGGCCACTAGAGAACATGCTAGGCTCACCAATGGAACCGTAGCGCCGAGCCGCACCTTCTCGACCTTTCTCCGTATCGGGGAACACGCTAAGCATAACCTACGAGGTCAACCCGAGGGTACGCCGGCGCACGTGTTCCGTCTAAGCCCCTTCGTGATCTATTTTAAACCGGGAGATCTACATCATGTGGTCACGATTTGATCGAGCCTAGCCCGGCTTAATACAAGCCAAGCCGATCCTAGCCAATCACATCCCTCCAACTCAGCCAGTCTTATCCTTTTGTTTTTTCAAATTAAAATGTATTTGGCCCTTTTGCGGAAAAGTCCCTTCAACTTAGAACCTTCATAACTCCAAATTTAACAAACTTGAACTTTTTGAAAAACCCTTGACCCGTAGATCTTTTAGAACTGCCCAATTTCAAATTTGAATAATTAAAATTTGTTCAAATTCAAATAACCTATTTGCATGTAGTTTATATTCTATCATTCCAATTTTTCAAACATAGTATTTTCTGGAAACCTTACGATGTATGCTAACAGACTCTTTCTTCCAAAATAAATTTTGAACAAATTGAAAATTGATTTAGATTATGATGCCCATTTGAGTAATTTTGACGTAGTTTAATTTCTATAAATAATTATAATATGGTTTCTTTTGTAAAATCGTCCCAATTAGTAACCTTTGACCATACATATGAGTGCCTAACTTGTTTGTGTGCATTTATTTTATAGACATGTGAGATTTAAATTAGAATCACTAGGTATGAATTAATAACTACGCTAATTTTTTAATGTGGTAAACGACCCTTTGTTCGAAATTCAGTTATGGTCATTATTGATTTGAGACCAACCTTAGGACCCTTGGAACAACCTTGATACATGATTAAATTTGTAATGTCCAATTTGAACCCTTGACCAATCCTTAACCACAAATGGAAAATCGTAAAACTAATCACTTGGTTCTTTTGTGCATTGAATTAAACTTATCACCTTGTTGCCTTTTGCATATTGAAGTAATTGTGATATTTCCTAGTGAACTCTTGGAACTTCCTTAATAAATATGGGTCTATTAAAGTTGAACTAAACCCACTCATTACTTCAACTTGAGTTATTTAAAGTATACTCAACATGCCACTTGTCCATAAAAAACCAAAAAACAAAAACAAAAACAATCCAAATCACCATAAGTCTCTTTGCATACTGAATTATGTAATAAAACCCATGTTTAAAACACCAACCCAATTAACATAAATTGTTATGCTTTTGTTTTGTATGCCTTGCTATGTTGTCGGTAATGTTTGTGAATGGTTTATTTATTTTTGTTTGCATTGGATAAATTGTAGGGAGAGCAACATTCTTTTTTGAAGAGAGTGTGATTCTACACCAACTTTGAAAAGGGAAGTGACACGCCATCAACTACCTATTATTTTCTATATGCATCATTTGAGATTTTGGGTAGCATGCATGATAGGGGAAGTTTTGGTAAAATATGATTTCTATGCTATTATCCCAAGTAGTGTGTAGCCACCCTTTTATATCTTGTTAGTATAGCAGCCATTGCACTTAGTAGAATTGGTTGTGTATGATTATCAAATGAATTGTTTAGATCTTGAGGATAAAACTACAAGACTTAATTAATCACCTGGGTGGAAGTGGTATTTCCTGTTTATGTTGAGTGGCTTCTTAGGGTCATGTTCATGGTGGTTTTCACCTAGGACACACCCAAGGCCGTGGTATGTCTAGGTTTTTATCGGTAGTACAGTTGTGGTTTGCCACCTAGGAACAAAGAGATGATTATGTCTATCCTTGTTTAGATAGATTATCATGTAGCTTTTTGATATATAGGTTTTGTCTTGATCAACTAAGTTGTGAGAGTTCAACCTAGGATTGACAAGAAGATGTAGCAGAATATAGGTAGAACTGGTCTTCCAGTGGGTTGAATTCTTGTTTCAGAAAGATCTCGTCTCGATCTTTTTCCTTTCCTTAATGCACTCAGGGTGTATAGGATGTTTAGGTTGATTGGGTCTTAAGGTGAAAGTACACACATTCTGTAGAGTTAACACACTAGGATCTTAGTCGTGTCCCCTGTCATAGACAATTTGAGCAGTTGGAGGAGGAACTGATGGAAAATCTTATCATGCCAGTTTCTTAATAAAATTTTGATGGGTGAACAAAGGGTAGGAGATTTCTTTGGTTTCTATCAGCGACACTCCTTAATTTATTTTTGGTTCATTGGTTTCTATCAATGATACCTACTTAGATTTTGTTTCTGGTTCTCTGGTTTCTATTCGGTGGTACCAATTAATGATCCAAAATGTTTTATTAAAATCATAGGAGAAAAGTTGCTTTGTGCAAACTTAGCCAAACTCCACTTAGCCAAATATTCATGTAGTTATAGTCTTGCCTTTTATATCCACCATAGTGTTACTTGTCAGTACAATAAATTGTGTTGACCCTTTGTGGCTACATATTCCATATTGTAGATGGATCCGATGATGAGTGAGGATTTCGTTTAGGATCTCGAGTCTACCGCCAACATGTTTTACCTGTGGCACATGATGAAGATGAGGCTCAATGTTGCACTATGTTTTCGGTTGTAATTCTATGTTTTCATGCTAGTCTTACGAGACTATCCAAGTTGTAATAATATTATTCTGTAAAGACTGGATCATGTGTTGTAATAGTTTTGACGCATTCACATGACATTTTATCATGTACTGTGGTGCTAGCAATTTATTCAGTGACTAGCACAGTAACACAAATGATTTTGCATTATTTTAAATGTGGGAATGCTACACTTTCAAAACTATGACACAAAGTAAAGACAACACTATATGAGAATACTCTAGCTTAAGTTACTATATTATTCCATGGAGAATATCAAGTACTTCTCTTCAAAAGAATCTTTTTTCCTGCCGACTTTGTCTCACTTAGTATGATAATGTCTTAAAACCTCTGTAATTGCTCCATAAAGCGTGCAGCTTGAATTTCTCTCTTAGAACAACTCCGGAATAAATTATGATAGTAATAGAAACTAAATCTATTACTCTGGGCATCCCTCAATATAAATTCTCTCTGATATATAAAATATATCTACCACACAGAAACACCATTCCGATGATACTCCTTGTTGATCTCGACATACCAATGTACATATAAACCAGCCCTAACTTAAGTGTGTTTCCCCTAAAGGTACGCTAGCATGTGGACATGAAACTGAAAACCCTTTCCTTTCCAATAATCAATATCGACTCCCACATACTAAACAAATAAATTGTTGAACCTGATGGTTACTATAGAATTATCTCATTACTCACGATACCGAACTTAGACGAGACTATGGATTCTGATATTACCGTGGAACAATCTCTGTTTCCACTGTACCTTTGTGTTGTCTCGTTAACCGGTAAGTTTTCTCTTTCTCGTTACTGTATTATGACATCTCACATGATGTATCATCATACATTGTCTGCAGACCTTATGGATATCAATAATATTGAGTGGGCCAGGGTATGTATATCTCCTTTTACGGAGGAGCAATTCCCATCTTAGAACATCGAGGTAACATACTCTTTAGAATTACCCGGTGGCTATGTTTACGTTCACCCAGTTTACGGTGTGACTGTTGATAGTACCAAAGTAAAACCTTCAGAATATATTACCCTGATAAACTCATGGTTAAAGGGTGCATTGTAACATAACCGTGTTGTGACATGAATCTAAGGACAAGGATGTCTTAGTGGAATCTCTTAGCATATCAACTATTAGGGTATACCCAGCCATATTGTTCTCTTCCAACAATATGCTATTAATTGATGATGACCTAAACAATGTACATAACCAGGAAAACATAGTCATAAAGCATCCAATGAATTGGTCGTAAAAGGCAAGACTAGGCTTTGATACTTTGTTCATGTTACTATATGTGAGCGTGAGTTTTACTCCGAATCTCATATTCAGAAACCACATCAGTTATATCATAGTAATATAAATCATAATATGAAACAGATGGATAAATATTATTGTATTTTGGACATACATCCAAAAGTTGAAACAAATGGCATGAGATCCAGGATGAGGTTCAATGTCGTCCAGAGAGCGGAGCCAATATTGAGCGGGAGGTATGGTCCTTTTCGCCAAACGTAGTGATTCCTTTCGGTCGTTCCTGCTCGCCGACTCTTGCTATTGGATTGGCAGATGGTCCGGATGTTCAACGCCTACCGCCAAGACAAAAAATGACGTCGAGATCAAGTTCCTCCACGTCTTCACAAGGCTCGAATATTGCGAGAAGGAGAGAGAGGTCAACCTTGTTCTAGCCAAGGGAAAAGACAACGTCTATAACCTGAATGCGCGATCCTCTGCAGCGGCGGAAGGGTGTCCTGATGGCAACAAGACAGCCAAGGCGGCGAGGACCTCAGCGCCAACAGCCGAAAGGTAGTAGGCGTCGATCGAACAGTGCATCAACGATGCAAAAGAGCCACTCCGTCACGAGGGAGGAGAAGACCGAGGCGAGGTGGACGATGATGATGCAAAAATAGGACTTCAAACTCGATTGTTTCAAGACTAACGTCGTGGCGAATATAGAAACACAAACCTGACATTTCTGATGGGTGGGGACACCACCACGATGGACGACGAGGTGAAGGCGTGGTACCTGGGGCATGGTGGGCTCATCTTGAGCCAGATGCGAAGAGACGCGGTGACTCCACCACCACCGCCCACATCTACAGCACCGCCGAGCTCTGTCGCGACGTCAGATTCCATACCTTCCCCAGCTCTACCTCAACGATATCTTCGACGTCAACGCCGATGTCTGCCATTGCCGTGGAGGAGACGCCTTCTGCTCAGGCGGAGGATCGTAGATTTGATTTTTCAACCTATGTGTGTCGTTTTAATCGTCGAATTTTGGCTTGTTTGATCGCCGGATCGTGGCTAATCACTGATATCGTCAAATCTATGCCTTTTTTGGTTGCGGAAAAATTAAACTTTTAAATATCGCCAATTATAATGCATCCGAGGGCCAAAAATTGAGAGAGCAGCCGGAAATATGAGCCCCAAGAAAAAAAAACACCGGCGCAAGTGACAAAGACATTCACCGGACACACCGAGGCCGAACGGATGAAGATGCTTTCATTGCCCGTCACAACTTGAAGACATTATCCCAGAGATAGGACAAAAAATTAGTCCGGAGAAATTGCCTCGCGAGTTCCTTCGCGTGACACGGCTCGATACCTAGCATCTACAGTTGCTTCCGAGAAATCCAGCAACTCTCGACGGTCGCAAAGTTGAAAATAATAAAGGGATTAACGCGCATCTGAAATACACGCAATGATCATGAACAAGAATAGGCATTTGCTTCTAAAAAGAGAATAGGCATTTGTACCTTCTCGGGGGGATGCAAAGACTAATTTGACCCGAGCACGCTAGTTGTTTTTCTGAAAACCGCCTGAGCACGCTTGTTTTTTTTTTGAGCAAATCCCGAGCACGCTAGTGGCTTAGCACAATGTAGGCCTTACATTGTTTTGCACAAGAGCCCTTTGCAATAGAGTAGAGGTCGAAACCGAGATGGAGTAGCAGCATTTCTTCAGGCCCGTCTCTGGGTGCTCAACGAGGCCCCATGAAGCTGATCGGCACTCCACAACACAACAGTGTCGGAAGCCGAGATAGAGTAATAAAATGGCCCACCGACAGTGGATCAGGCCAGCCCGCGTGGCTCACCGATCCGAAGAGAGGCGACAAGCCTCGCGCAGCCTCCGATCACGGGACTACGGGAAGTTGTAGTCCTCTGTATGTTTTTCCTTAAAAAAAAAGTTATTTGTATGCGCGTGTTAAATTTGTTGTGAAGGCATCGAAAGAGGATCGGAAGGTGTAATTGCAGAATCATACTACTCCTAGTAGACATCAGAGATCATTGATGCTTACAGGTAGAAAAATGTCGGTTCTGAATGTCGAGTTCAGTAACCTGGATTTTTCCAATTGAGAGTTGACGCCTCCGTGTTTCCTTTTACTCTGTTCGCTCGGTAATTGCTCTGTGTCCGCTTGTAGTGCAATTGGAAAATGTCGAGATAACAAGCCGGGGTGATTTTAAATCTTGCTGCTAGGCCGCATACGATTTACGATGAATGGATTTCTATATACTCCCTCCATATCATAATATAAGATGTTTTAGCAATTTCTATACAAAATGTATCAAGACATGTTTTAGTGTATAGATTCATATGCATGTTACACTAAAACATGTCTAGATTCGTTTTGTATAAGAAATGCTAAAACATCTTACATTTTGATACGGAGGGAGTATTATATACCCGAGGGCTGAGGCTCACTGCTCCTCTTTGCAAACAACCGCAGGCCGTCAGGCCGAGGCTGACTGATCGTCTCTGAAAACAATAAAAGCTTGGGCTGAGGCTTCGTAAAGAGCATGGTCGACCCTGTGTGCTTTGAAGAGTGGTGGTATACGTGATTATTCCAATGTTGTTACGAGTTAAGGCTACCATCAATCATTGCTCAAAGGTAGCTACAGACGAGAATCAGGAGGAAAAAAACTGCGTAGGTTGTACTACATTCAATGGATGATATAGCGGTGCAAGCAGCTATGAGCAAATGGTTGTAAAACAAATTAATGATTTGATAGTCACTTCTAACCAGTCCTGTTAGACTGGTCCTCCATTGCTTTGAATTATACTCCACAACAAGGCTAAATCCATAGTGCCAAAGGTAGGACGAACCATACACGGCACCTCAGCTGTTTTTCTCGCGCGAATACGATGGCAACGATACGCATCAGGACGACAGATGTACTGCCAATGCAGGTTTCCATGATCCAGAGCCCACCGTTATAGCAACAGATTTCGCTGTTGGGAGGATCCCACCGGCTGCCGATCCATCTAAGCTGGTAGTGAATGTTTGCAGGGGCGAGCAGGAATCTTCCATTCGAAAGAATTTGCAGCAGAGACATGGACGCTTCCATCATCAATCCTTCGCTCGAGACCTCGTGTCAATTTCCACGCGATAAACGGCATACTTCGGCATGGACGACAGATCGACGGGCGATGTCTCTGATTGGTTCATCTTTATTACGAAATCCATGATGATCATCGAATGATTTTCCCATGTGATGCGCCCTATCTACTCTGTTAGGTGAGACATGCCCTTCAGCGGATCTGGAACTCTACAGTCTAGATGTGTAGAGAGGTCCTGAGTTATGGGCAACAATGCACGACAAGGCAGCTAAGCTAGCTAGCAAGGTACCACCAAACTCCGCGGGGAGAAAAAAATCCAGTGCATAGCTTTCAGGGTCACAGACAGGGTATGCATGCATGTCTAGATTGTTTTGCCTTTTCGGATAAAACATTCCCTTGCTTGTCAAGTTTGTTAAAGGCTGGCATCCTTTTTTGCCGTCAATAACTGAAGCGAATGGTGGAAGTTAATAACTAGGCTGGTAGTGAATGTTTACGAAGCCTCACTCAGGAGCCTAGTCCCCGCAACGAGCGCAAGGAAGTTGTTCGGCACATCGCGTTTGGTAGGTGCTGTGAGCAAATGTGGTGTGCGATCGAGTCTTTTTTTTTTTGAGGGGGTGTGCGATGGAGTCTAGGAGCGGAACAGTCGCAGAGGATCGATGGTACTGCACGTCGCGCGTGCGTACGCCTACTACTCTCGCGCAGAAACAAGGACGCATAAGTAGCGAGTGCGTGCGTTTATTTTGGGGCTTGCATGACGGCACGTCTATACGCCCGAGAGAGCTGGACGCTCGCTTTCGGGGCATTTGATCCAGCTGCATGCCCGACGGCGACGTGGTGGGTCACACCTACTGCGCCCGCCTACGCCTCTGCGCGATCGATCGATGGATTTGCGTTCCTGCCTCTAGGGAAAAAAAAAAATGGACGGAACGGCTTCGCTAGCTCGCTCCTTTTCGATCAAAAGGGGCACCAGTACGTTCGGGACGGGAAAAAAAAAACCGGCTTGACTAGCTAGCTCCGGCCGGATCGATCAGGTTTGCTCTATATCTAGCAATAATCTGCTCTCGTCACCAACCGGCCATCCGCGCCCATGCATGAAATATTAGGTTGTAATCTTCCGGACCCGACCCAACAACACATTAATCTAAAATAAATAAATAACATACTTATTATATGATATACTTAAACATTAATATTAAATACATAAATGAATTTGTACAGATCCGGAGTTCCCGTAGCCCCTGTTTAATTTTGGAAAACCCTATAACTTACGACCGCGTTGTGTATTAAATACATAAATGAACAAACGCATCCATCCATTCTTTTTTAAAAGAACAAGCCAAATCCATCGATGTTGCCAGCTTGGCTAGGCTAATTAGTTTAAGCCGATTACGCACGCGCGCACGCACGCTGAGGTTAATTAGCTTTCTTCCAACACTTTGGCATCACCTTTGTGTTTTTCTTTTCTTTTTGAACATTAATTATCCTCACACGGCAAATATACCAGCCACCTTTGAGATTAGTCCGCAGACCTAATAATAAGTGCCACCCTTGTGATGCTTAAACACATAATTCAACTCACCAGCCACGCTACAAGTCCACTCAAAGAACCCATGCATGAGCATACAGAAAGACCTTAATTGTCATAGAGAACCCGCGTACGCCTCTGCGTGAACACCTTCATGCCTCCAAACAAAATATCTTCCTTTTGCATCGTCAGATGCCAATACTTGTACCACACACACCTCCAACGGATGACAGAGAGATAGTACCTCCTGCCCGAGCTCGTCCAAATTGTCCACGACAACAACCAAGGCCCTCTCCAGCGACACTTTGCATGTAACCACGCAGGAATATTCAGGCCGAGTCGGGTCGGGTCTCAAACCAAAGCACGACCTGGAGTAAGAAAACAACCTACAGTACTACAGGAAACGGTGAAGACGCCGACGGCCAACTATATATCGGCCCCCTCGGCGTAGGGTGGTGGGTATGATCGGCCTTGCCGCTGCCCGTCAGCGTACCTTTCCCCTCGTCGTCTGCATACAATCCTCGAGGGCCACCGTCGGCGTACCTTTTCCCAACCGGCTCCTTTTTTTCACACATTAACCATTTTTTAACACGTTAATAATAAATTTAATATAGTTTTATTTGTTTCCCCATATGATTTTAATATATTTATAATTTCTAACTTAATATGGGTGGTTGTCCCTCCGAATGTCAGTATCCCGCAATCCGCGCCCATGCATGAAATATTAGGGTGAAACCTCCAGGACCCGACCCAACAACACGTTAATCTAAAATAAATAAATAACATACTTATTATATGATACATTTTTAAACATTAATATTAAATACATAATTGAATTTATACGGATCCGGAGGCCTCGCAACCCCTATTGAATTTTGGGAAACCCTATAACTTACGACTGCGTCGTGTACCCCCATAGATGGACATCGAAGGGCGGTAAAATAGCGGAACCTTCATTGTTTTATGCATGGTTAGGTTATAGAAACATGTAAGAAAAGTGTGGCCTCAGAATTTAAGAAGATTCATTTAGGTAGCCCCGTAGCGGGAGTTTCCCGGTTTCTCGTAGCGGTCCAATGAGAGGGAATCTTCCGAAGAATTGGGTTCTACCTTTGTGTTTTGTGTTCCTATGGCCTACCCAAAGACATCCAAGCAACTAGTTACACATTTCTACCCCATTCGACGTTGGTACCGCGTGTATTCGTATAAGTCCGGTATTTCTCCAACGGGTCTAGGGTTTCACCAGAGGGGGGCTCCGGAGCGTCCGGATCCTGACACGGGCTAGGGGGTGCCATACCATGTTAGTATATGTGTGTTGTGTGTTTTGGATGGCAAATATTGCACTCCGGGGTGTGACCCGCTTCACCGGCATCCACTTCTCTCTACGGAGTTTACATGCGCTTATAGGCTGAAACTCCCTTATCGGACGAAACGTCGGAAATCTTCCGAAGAGTTGTGTTCTACCTTTGTGTTTTGTGTTCCTATGGCCTACCCAAACACATCCAAGCAACTAGTTGCACATTGCTACCCCCATTCGACGTTGTTACCGCGTGTATTCGTATAAGTTCGGTATTTCTCCAGCGGGTCTAGGGTTTCACCGGAGGGGGGCTCCGGAGCGTCCGGATCCTAACACGGTCTAGGGGCTTCCATACCATGTTAGTATATGTGTGTTGTGTGTTTTGGATGGCAAATATTGCACTCCGGGGTGTGACCCGCTTCACCGGCATCCACTTCTCTCTACGGAGTTTACATGCGCTTATAGGCTGAAACTCCCTTATCGGACGAAACGTCGGAAATCTTCCGAAGAGTTGGGTTCTACCTTTGTGTTTTGTGTTCCTATGGCCTACCCAAACACATCCAAGCAAGTAGTTCCATATTGCTACCCCCATTCGACACCGTTACCGCGTGTATTCGTATAAGTCCGGTATTTCTCCAGCGGGTCTAGGGTTTCACCGGAGGGGGGCTATGGAGCGTCCGGATCCTGACACAGGCTAGGGGGTGCCATACCATGTTAGTATATGTGTGTTGTGTGTTTTGGATTGCAAATATTGCACTCCGGGGTGTGACCCGCTTCACCGGCATCCACTTCTCTCTACGGAGTTTGCATGCGCTTATATGCTGAAACTCCCTTATCGGACAAAACGTCGGGAATCTTCCGAAGAGTTGTGTTATACCTTTGTGTTTTGTGTTCCTATGGCCTACCCAAACACATCCAAGCAATTAGTTCCACATTGCTACCCCCATTCGACGCTGTTACCGCTTGTATTCGTATAAGACCGGTATTTGTCCAGCGGGGCTAGGGTTTCACCGGAGGGGGACTCCGGAGCGTCCGGATCCTGACACAGTCTAGGGGCTTCCATACCATGTTAGTATATGTGTGTTGTGTGTTTTGGAGCACTCAGAAAGCGCCACGTGGACGCATACGCCGAGGGGGTGGCCGTCGGCGTACGTGGGGCACGTAACGGATCCGCTCTAACACGTTATGGGCCCCACCAATCTGTACGCCGAGGGTAGTAATGTACGCCGACGACCAAAACGGAATCGCCGACGGACGTGTACGCCGACTGGGCTACGCCGAGGGGGGCCGTCGGCGTATACCTACGCCGAGGGGGTCCTGCCCACGGCGTAGGTGCGGGATCCTGTAGTGCTAGTCACAACACAGCGGCATCTTCAGGCTAGGCATCGTCTTGTAAAAAATATGGGAACAACACATCGGATCAAGATTCTCACCGACGACTAAACATCATTCATGTGGTACCGCAATACATAACTACATCTACACATCAGTCGTGGTGCCCGTGCAAGATAAGATTCCAACTGAAAGTCAATTGTTTTTCAACTGTTTGGATTCATTGATCAAACCAGCGGCCTGTCCATACACCTATGCTTATCCTAATCCGTCTCTAAGATGCAAGGTAGAAGACCTGAACAAAATAAAACGCAGAGCTTGAAAACAAACAAGGTTTCCAGAAAGCATGACCAATTAAAAGTGGAGCACCAAATATCTTCATCGACTTGATTCCCCTCTTCATCCATGTTCTTGATCACACGCCAACGCTGTGACACTACACCCGTGCGTGTGGATACCGGTGGAGGTGCTGCACATGCGGAAGTTGATCGCGGGATAATAGATCTCCTCGAGATTAGACAAGTCTAATTGTGGTTATCGACTAAATCTACTTCCACGTCGACCTCGCCATCGACCAGCTAGTTCGATCTACGAGGGTTTGATCCGATTACCTCTTACTCCTGCATTGGATGTTGGTTATGCTCTCGAATTGTTTTTTTTTTCTGTAGCACGTTCCCCGACACTTGTTGTATGACATAAATGCTTGCGACAATGAAATGGGTCATGAAATGAAAAGTAGTAGCCGTCTCGTAGCATCAATTTGCGACAATGAAATGGGACATGAAAAGAATGGATAGTAGCCATTTCGACGCATAAACTATGCAGCAAGAAACAAGCACATGAAATGATGGGTAATAGTCATCTCGTAGGACAAAATAATGAAGATAATAACGCACGTCGATAAAACCCCACATGAAATGATTGGTATCGGGTAATGCAAAATAACAAAACTAGCCTATATCAGACGCAAATATTGGGCTAGAAAACCCTATCGTGTGTTATATATATCCCCCAAAATGGGCGAGAAAGTGCCCAAATGGTGATTCTCCATGACACCTCTATATATCCCACATGAATGAGCGAGAAAAGATCTACATGCTTTTGTGCCATGTGTACCTACGGTCACCAACACCACAATTGGGCGAAAAATCCCCAAAAAATATGCTACCCCAACAACAAGTGGAAAAGGCCAAAAAACGACCAAAATGGAAACAACGTTTCATAGCCAACGCCTAGAACGGGTGCAAAAAATGCTAAAACAGTGATTTTGTTCTAACTCTATATGATCGTGTGCCGGGGGTTAACTAAATTCGAGTGACACGTGTGAGATGAAGTTTCGTTACCGTATTCTTTCTTGTCGGCGACCTAGAGTGATGCTCCACTGGAGACTTAAAGTGATGATTAGAACCTAAGTATAGTTGACCGATGTAAGAAATATGAGAAAATCTTAGCCGCAAATATCAAATTGAATGCGAGGCTCATGACAAATATGATACACACGTAGTTAGGTTTTTTATACTATTTACCTTTGGGGTTTTAAGGATTAAAAATCACAATAAATGGAGTAGGTGTATAGGCTGATCCAGAGGACATACGAGGACGGTGCGGGGGGGTATCTTTTCGTGGAATATAGTCGAAGGTTGTACGTTTGGGTAACTAGAGAGAAGTACATCATAGATTTGGAGATTAACTAGTTGATAGATGAGGTGGGGCCTGCGTAGGGGTGACATGTTGGGCCTGGCTCATGAGTTTACGAGGTTTTGGGTACAACATCAGTATTCGTATCTCAAGAGTGTGGACTAAATCAAACTATATTAGAAAATTTTGCCATACATCGGCGATTGGATTGGGAGATAGTTACCGTTGTAGGAGATAACGACCGTGCATGGGTACTAGTGCGCGTTGGGCCATGTTTTTTCGGTGCGTGGAGCCGGGTGAATCTTAGCGGTGGTATTGGGCACAAATCCCCAAAGGAGGGTGTAGGTTGCTCGGAGGATGATGGTTGAGGTGATGGGAGGCCCCTTAGACAATGGGATAGATAAGGTAGATGAGTGGTAGGTTGATCATGAGAGAGATGGGTCAGATATGGTATTTTTTGTGAGAGATAAAACTTATTAATGAGATGGAACAATTCTCCTAGGATATGTGTTTATGCAGAGCTGCCCTTAACTTTCTCTCTTGATCATCTATATTTCGCTCATTGCTTCACGCAATAGTTCACCCCGCCCCACTGCACCTAACAACCAGTTTTGTCGCCTAGGTATTCGATGTCGTTGCCTCGCGCATCGTCCACTCCCAATCTCTATCCCTAACAACCATCTTTCTATGCTAAATTTTTAACACCACTCTATGCCGTCATATACTCCATCATACCCCCCCCCCACCCACCCAAACAAATCGGTTTCCTCCTAGCAAGTTTGTCATTACCATCATGGTAGTGTCCAGTTTGTTATGCCTCCCCTAATCAGTAGCTAAGCCAAAGTTGAAATCCTTTGGAGAAACTCCAAAGAGCTTTCAAACGCCTCTAAAATCACCTCAATCAGAATTTTTATGCAAAATTTACCAATTACATACAAATATATTGATGATAGTTACCGATGGGTTATTGTGTTGGGAGATAGTTACCGATGTGGTAAATGTGACGACCATACATGTGCACATCACAACAAAACGGCATATGAAATGATATGGAAAAGTTATCTCCTAGCATAAATAATAGCTCATGTCGTTATAAAGGAAATGAATAATTATCTCTTAACATAAAACAATAACGTTAGACAAAAAGTTACACATGAAATGACCAATAATATCAATTAATATACTAGCATAAAAGTAATGACGCGTGACGACAAACTGACAGATGGAAATATATGTAATAACCATTTCATAATATAAAATAAGGAGCGCGTTAACGCGCGATGACGTAATAGCACACGGAATGTTAGGTAAGAACTATCTCACGACATAAATAAAAAGATCCTAGTAAGACACGATAACGAAATGACACATGAAATGACAGTGAACAACTATTTTTGGAACAAAATTAGTCTATGTCAAAACAATATTCTCGCCTATTTTTTTGTTTGGCAAGAACCTACCGCTTTCCGATTTAGAAGTTTTGCCACCTATTTTGAGCTTTATCAGCTTTTCTGTCAGTTTTATATTTTTTTTTCAATTTCCCGCCCAACCTTATTGGGCATTTATCTTGCAGGTTCCTGCCCGTTTTCATTCTTGTAGTCCGTTCGTTTTCAATTTGGAAGTTCTTACGACAATTTTCCAGACAGTTTTTTTTTCATTTTGGCAGTTTTCTTGAACATTTTTAATTTGACAGTTTTCACTCGTATTTTGACAATTGGTAGTTTTCCCGCCCGTTTATGAGTTGGCACTTGTCCTACCCGTTTGTTACATTTGGTAGTTTTCCCGCCTATTTGCGATTTGGCAATTCTTAGTATAGTTTTCCCCGTTGGTCCCGTTTGAGGGCCTATACAAGTTTTTTCGGGTAGGAATTTTCCCGTGCATGCCCGGTTGTGCATTTCATTCCCATCCACCAACACGGGATATGTGGGCAGGTCCCCCGTGGTGGTCAGAGTTAGGATCGACATCGATCACCATGGCCGTTGATCATGGGAAAAAAGAGGATCTAACCTTGTCTTCTAAAAAATTATGCAGTATTTTATAGCTTGATAGCTCATAACATTTTTTTATTGTGAACTCAGAATATTTCTTACTCTTGAGTCATAAGTATTATTGTGTATTTCTTTTTGTTTATTTATTTCAATGTGCTCCCATAGTTCATGGGGTTGTGGGAACAAGGCCGGAACATTATCCCTCGGTACCACTGGAAATTTACCACCACCCGTGATGTCAAGGATTTAGCTCAATAGTAGCACACCGCCGTAGACTTGTGTGCACCTAAGCCATTTGCCTGACAATTTTGGAGTTGATTATCATGACAAAAATTGACAAGGATTTTACTTTAACTTATCTATAATAATAAGTACATGGGAGCTCGAGGAGGCAGGCCCGAGCGCCGGGTGGAGGGGCACGTGCCCGCGCTTGGGGCTTGGGCTGGACCGTGGCGGTGGAAGCTTGGCAGATCAACGGCGAGTCGGCGACCAACGGGTGGGCTTTGCCGGCGAAAGGTTCGCTCACCCGGAAAGTTCCCTTGGCAGTTTGCTTCGCGCCAGTCGTTCATCCCGCGCTATACTTTGCTGGCGCGTCGGAATACAAGCCCAATATATACAACGCGAGATTGCGCGCGCTAGACGGAATTTGCCGCGCGCCCGTTTTCCAGTGATTTTTGCCCGGCGCGCGATAAAATGGCAGTTTTTTTTTGGCGCGCCGGCTATATACAGCGATTGTTGGAGATGCTCTAAGCACATGGAGCATTGGAGAGGTATGCTTTGTAGATCGCATTGGAGATGGCTACTAAGTTCAAGTGGTAAGGCAACGGCAAAAGAAATTTTGGAGAGAGAATCCGCGGTAGAGAAAATTCGGGTAGAGAGCCCGCCCAAGCGAAATTCCGGGAGAACTCCCGCGGCGTGCATATTTGATTTCGACGCCGAAAATTTGGGAAGTGAGCCCGTCCAAACAAAATTTCAGGGAGACCACGCGCGACGCGCTATTTCGCAGCCGTAAATTTGGAGCCCGCCAAAACTCAAATTCGGCAGAGCGGCCGCTGCTCGTATATGGCTATATGCTATCGGGGCCCCCAAATTCATTTTGGGCTGAGCGGGAGGCCAAAAATTTGGACAAGCCATTGGTGCCGACTCACTGCCGAGCCCCACCCTGCCACCGAGCACTCCCGCAGCAGACCACACCTCCACGGCTCCACCCTTTCTTCCTCCCACCCACACCACCACCCCGATCCCCTTTTTCCGCCGCCTCCTCACGGTTCAATCCGGCCAGCTCCGGCCACTCCCCGCGCTGCAGACCACCGCCCCGCCACCGGATCCTCCTCTCCCGGTTCCACGGTGGGGAACCGTCGAATCGCCGTTCCACCTCAAACCCTCGCTCAGATGCTTGAACATGGCGGCGGCGGCTAAAATCGACAGAGGAAAGGCGAGGCGGGGGCGCTACGAGGGCGTCGGCGGCGAGGCTGCTGTCCGTGTGCCCTCGCGGTACAGACGAGCCTCGGGAAGCTTGTCGAGTGCAGCCGCGCGTCGTGGCCGCGCTCAGTTCCTGGGCCAACGTCTGTGCAGTCATCGCCATCAGGAATGCGATGCGCTCCAAGAGGTCCGCCCTTGGCCCTCGTCTCCCGCAGTTGTTCCTCTGCCGACCGGCACCGGGACCATGGCGTCGTCGGGGACGACGAGGAGAAGGTGCTGGAGTCGAAGCTTGCCTTCAACGCCACGGCTTGGCAGCTGAGAAGCTGCATGCCAGAGGACGGCGACCCCTGCAGCTGGGAGGACATATCCGTATACTGTGCGTACTGCTCTCTCTTCCTCTATATATCTCTCTTCTCCATCAGATTAGATTATTGTGTAGATTGCATCTCAATATCTCATCTTTTGTGGGTGCGATCCTGGGTTCCCTGGCCGTGAATGCATGAATTGATTGTGCATCTCGTATCATCAGGGGCAGAAATCTTCCCTATATGCAGCTTCATCGGTATTTTCTGTAGGATCTAGTTAGCACTTCTACACAACCTGATTATCTGTAGGATGCAACACGCTTGTAAACCATCTGCACCATATCGCCGGCAGTGCTCTGCACCAGAACAACTTGCATGTATCTTTGTAGGTGAAAACCCCTTTTTAATCAGCTCATGTGTGCACGTATGTTTGCACCACAAATGCCTCCCTATATGTAAATTTGTTGGTGCATTTTTTGTACACAATTTTGATCGTCACCAGCAAGACAGGAAATCAACATAAACTCTCTTTATTATTCTTACTAAAGTGAAACTTTTAATTGCAGATTTTGAAATTATTCTATTCAAGTAGCTTTCTTGCTTACGTGTGGGTTATTGTTGCTATTTTCCAAGTATCAGCTTTGTGTGTTTGATTACCGTGTTTTTTTTTTTGCATGTAGATATCTACTGTATGCCATGAGCAATGCTGTGGTGCATTCCATTCCGGCACCGGGTTGACCGAGGCATGGACGACGAGGATAACTTGGTGAGGGTGATGGATTGTCGGGTTTCAAGCTAGGCGTTGCTGAGGCTGAAACCGGCTTTCAATGACAGAACTGGGTGGCGGAGCAGCTAGAGGCCCACGGATGGTGACCCCTCTGTGCGGCTCAGATGGCCTCTCCTTCACCTTTGCTGACCTCAAGGTCTCGTCCATGTATGCCTCTTTGCTTAGCTGGCCACAAGATTTCTCCGTTTGTTCTCAATTGGATTCTTGTTTGGTGTCCTGATGTGTTCCAATGCATTGCCCATGAATAGGTGTATAATCTCTGTGTTTTCCCCATGCAGGAATTTGCCTTATATGCAGCAATCTGCGCTCTATTTCCCCTACATTTTTTTTTTGTTCAGAGCTCTGCACCATAACCGTTCTGCGTCAAGAACTCCAACCAGCTCACAGCAATGTATGCTTCTCCTAGCATTTAATGATCTGGTTTAGTTCATTTCATTTTATTGGGACTGAACTAGTACATGTCTGCTGAACAAAAATGTGAGTTTTTGATTGCCTATTTATTCAGTTACCTGAGAGGCAAGTACCTGCAAGGGGGCATTCTGCCGGCAGAGGAGTCACAAGAGGGCTAGTAGGGCATTGATGGCGAGGCTGCTGCCTACGCGCCTTCGTGGTCCAGGTCGGCGTCGAGAAGCTTCCCTTGGCCCCGTCTCCTGCAGCAACTCCTCAGCCAACCGGCACTGGGACATGATTGGGGACGAAGAGGAGAACCGTCCGACCAAGAGGTCCAACCCACTTCCCTTCTCTTTTTTTAAGTCGCTGTAGACTATTGATTCTTGGATTTAGTCCATACTGAGTTTGGTCGCACAGTGCGGAGACAGAACTGAGGCATGCATTTTCTGGAATTAATCACACAAAGCATGCATGATAGATGCAGCTTATCATGGGCCCTGTTGCATGTCATATCTAAATCTTTTTTTCCAGTATCGGATTCTTGTCTCTTGTCCATAGTAGTACTTGAAATATATATGCAGCTTCACAGTTTGATCTATTTATGCGTACCTAGCAGCAGTATTGCTTTCTTGTTGAGAGTTAACTCATACCCTGTTCCTTGTATCTTGACTGAATTTTGTTGCCACGCCTTTTCACCAGGCAGGGATCGGCCCAGCGAGTATGCTGCATGAGTTTCATGCTCCCAAGGCCGGGTGGGGCGTCTGCAAGAGGCCAAGATGCTCGCCACCAAGGCCAACTGTAGCAACCTTGATGCTGCTGTCCAGGAGCTCATTGACATCAGCATCCAAGGGTATCTCCTTGGTTGTGCTTGAATTGACTGGTATTAATGTGCAAAAACCTGTTGTGCTTGCCCCCTCGTCTGCTTCTGCCTGTTGGATAGCTGTGTTTACAATTGGTGTTGTTGTTGATGTTTGTGAGTTCAAGGCATGTGTATAGCAATACTTTCTACTATAATAACTTCTGATAATGATGAAATAACATGTCTATTTGCTATTACCAAATAAAACACCTGATAAAAGAGATGGTCACACTTCAACCGTTGCAAGATTGTACTTGTCCAGTATAACCACATGACAATATATGTCGTTTTTCACGTTGCCATCTGGCTGGTTGATTCCTTTCATTATGAAACAAATAGTATTTTGATTGGGATTTCTCAACTGTAAAAAAGAGATAGATTATATCATATCAAAATAGAGGGCAGTATGAACACAATGGTAAAAGCATCCGTGTACCAAAAGTTAAAACTTGAAATATAAAGTGCATCCAGGTAGGGCATGTGGGTCCTGCTTATAAAAGGATGGGATGGTTATTTATATATGTTTAAAGTTTGAGATATATGTATGTACTAGCGGTTTGATATTCCTTATGGATGTAGTGTTCCCCATATGTAGTTTTGAGTAATCTGGTGTTTACCTTGATCAAAATCAAGCTCCAGTCATCTATGTACGCACCATTAGTATATCTTTTTTCGGTGGAACATTAGTATATCGTGTTTGTGTTTCGATTAATTGCTTCTTGTGCCATGGAGGTGAATCTGTCTTGGTTTTTTGTCGTGCAGGCGATGGATGAGATTAGGTTCTTCAACCAGAGATAGTATAGCTCGAGCTGTACAAGGAGCATCAAATTTCCATGGCGTTCATGAAGGGGAGAAGTGGATGGCGATGAGTTCACCGTGCCGTATGATGGCGGTGCTGGACTTCTTCAACTTCGGGTTTAGGTCAGTTTATGGTTCCTGTCCTTACTTATCTTTGTGCTTTGATAACATGGCCTTTAAGCCATGACCTGCTTGTTTAGGCTGTTAAGTGCTACAGTAGATTTTGTAGCTGGCTTGCCTAAAAGCTAAATATCATGCTAGTCTTGTTGTTTCAAGTTGATAATGGTGCTAATTATAGGTTCAAATGCCTAACGTGAACAATTTTATCTGCGATTATCTACATGTTTTTTTGTGTGTAACATTACTTTGGTATCTCCTTTTTCTTGGGATTCTGCCTTATAAGAAAAGCAAGTTACCTGCAAGCTCCTCTATGCTTAGGAGCTTGATTAGAAGTATCGTCTCACATGGTCTGGGATTATCTATTTTTCTTTCTTACTTTGACTTCACTTGTGCCTAGGATTTCCTTTCCTGTACTGATGTAAGTTTTAGAATCATGGTAGGCTGCTGTGTATGATGCACGGCTCAAGGATGGAACAACAAGAAGCCGAAGCTATTTTTCCCTGTTTATGAAACAAGAATTTGAATGCCTGGGTGGCTGTAATTTCCATGGACTCTCTAGGACTGTTATTCTGGCTGTTGTTGGACTATTATTATGTCTTGATTTCTTGATGGTTAGATACTGTAGTGTTAATCTTCAGTGGAATTTTGTTGTATCTAGTTTGTCGAGTTTGTCGAGCCAACGTGACTGAGTGAGACTGCTAACAAGAACATATACGGGTTTGCTGAACTGACGCAGTGTGTGAGCAGAGACCTGTGCCAACAAGAACAGATCCAGCTTGTTCAATGTCAGGCTGGAGGCGAGGAAGACAGAAGTATTTTTTGTATGAATGTTCATTGGCATGCATGACAGCATGGATCGCTCTGTGTACCATGGCTACTACAATACAAATTCCTTTTCTTTTCATAACAAATGGGTGTCAGTTTCATGCATGCATGTATGTATGCTGTGTAGGTATGAATATCTCTTCCTATTTGGCTGCAACGTCATACATACTAAAAATGTAGTTATGTAGTTGCAAGAAAACGAGGAAGCCGTCCATCTCCATGCAGATGCAAAAAGAGCAGCAAGAGAAAACTCTCATAGTGCAGAGCAGAGACGCTCACTCGTTCATGCTTGGGGTCTTGTACATGCCTAGGCTGCTCGCAACTCTTGCACACACATGGACGACGGCTAGAGACGCGGCCGGCGAATCCCAGGAGCTGGCGTTCATCTCTGCCATCAAAGTGTTACTGCACTAGAGCACAGAAAAGGCTCGCGACCGCGCCCGTGTAGAAATGGCCGGAGGCGGCTGCTGATCTCCCACCTCCGGCTGTCCTCGGCTCAGCCAGATACAGATCCGGCGACCTCTCAGACTCCTCTCTCTACCCATCCAAATAACAGCGTCGTCCTTGCTGTCTCTCCCGGCAAAAGAGCTCGTCGGGTCCTCTCCCTTCCGCGCATTCGCTCCCGTGCAGCCGCACCAGGGCGCCCTTGCCGGCTCGCGCAAGGTCTCCCGCGCCTTCCCCTCCTCTCATCACCGCTGGAGGCGTCGCCGGGAAAATCCCGGTCGGCATGGCAGCGGGTGCGGGGGCGGCGCCTCCTTCGCTGCTCCAAGCGGTGATGCTACTGGTCGGCGGTGCGCCGTGCTCGTTGCTGCAGGCTGCGTCCGACGACGGCTCGCGGTGGAGGCTGCCCACAACTTGAGGATGCCGCTTCGGGATGGTGAGGCTGGACGCCGGGGCAGCGGCCCCGGGCTCTGAGGTGGTGGCCTCTTCCTCAGCCGGAGGGGGTCGGGCGATTGGCGGTGTTCGGAGGCTTCAACGGCGTGGCTGCTTCGGACGTCTGTTGGGCCGGTTTTGGTGGTGTGGTGCTCCTGCCGGCGTGGTGCTAGGAGGTGTCCATCCAAGTCCGTTCTGGTGCCTCCGCACGGTGCAGAACTCCTGGTGCGGGAACGACGGAATCTCGCCCCAACTTGAGTGGATTAATGATGGTCGGCGGCGGCAGGGGTGGCCACCCGACTACGGTTGCAGCTGTCCGGGTTCGATCTGCCTTTCAACGATCCCGCGGGCGGTGGTGATGATCCGGACTGCGGCGGTTTCCCGTCGGTGCGTCGGGAAGCCTAGGCGTGGCGGTGTGCATGGGGCTAGGCTGTGTCGCCCGGTTCCGACGGCTTCAACGATGGACGATCTCCAGAGCGGTCGTCGGGTGAGCCTTGGTGGGTGCTCATTGACGCGCTCCTTGACGTGACGCCCGGATGCCGGGACGGAGGCCTCGGAGGGTGGTGTTGTTCTTCGTGTCGAACTAGAAGGTGGCTCTACGGGAGGCGAAACTGGGCCGCGGCGGGCTCGTTCTCGTGTTTGGCCACAGATCGTCGGGCGCGTGGGGCTGACGATGTGTGTGCGGGTGATGGTGAAGGCGGTCTAGTCAGTTCTCATGGGGCGGTCGCAGGGTTTGTGACTAATTGCCGGCGAAAGCCCTACCCTGGCTATTTGCCGAGGCCTAGTGGAGTGTCCTGGTGGTTGGCGGTGACGAGCATTCGTCTTCGGCTAGGTGGTGTGTGGCCCTAGAGTCGGCGTGGATGTCGGAGCGGCAGCTCCGGATTTCATCTCCGTCGTATTGCGTTGAGGTGTTTGGGCGTCAACTTTGGTCGCTGGGGGCGGCTTGGTCGTCGGCTCGTGTAGGGGCGCGTCCTTGAGGCTGGCGTGGATGTCTGGGCAGCGGCTCCGGGTTGCGTTGAGGCTCCGCCGTGTTTCCTTTGAGGTGTTAGTGTCGGCCATGGTAGCTAGGGACACATGGTCGTCGACTCGGTTTGGGGCGCGGCCTTGGGGCCGGCGTGGTGCGTTGTGTTGTATGGTTTTCGCCCGGTTTTCCTTGTAAACTGGCCAACTCTTTTTTACTTTATCAATCAAAGGCATTGCCGAGGTTCGAAATCTCTTCCATCAAGGTATTGCATAGATCGTGAAGCCCGGATCTGATCTTCCTCGCCACAGGTGGCATAAGGCACGGATTAGTGTTTGGCCCGGACCAATGCTGGAATCCCCACTTCAAAACACCGATGGTCATCAACCAATTCCTACCACCGAGCTATACGGTGGCGCAACAACACTTTAGTGGTTGGAGGCCTCAGCCACAACTGTGCCTTCGTCGATGTCGTGTGTTGTCCGCGGCCGCTCCAATACCATGAAGGACAAGTTTCAACGCTAGGAATCCAAAATCGGATGCAGCTGGCCGGTGGACCAACTGTACGTTTTCACTGGGTGTATCCAAACCATACATCTAGATTTTATTAACACACACAAACGCTCCCGCGTTGACACTCTACGATTCATGAAATGTGCCATCAACCTCCATCAATCGCCGTATGATAGTCGGTCCTCTCGTCGTATATAGGGCTTTGGCTCCTAGGTCCGGGTACTCTATCATTTCACGCGTCGTTTCTCTGACGGACGTTATTATTTTGTGCTAGGTGACAACTATTGCCTATCATTTCATGTGTGGGGTCGTCGATGCGTCTTATGAATTTTATGCATGAAATGTTTTCTATTACCTTTCATATCATGCGCGGCGTGGTAGGATTTCCGAGTGTCTAGAGACTTCTCCATCAATGCCTTTTCCCGGAGGTGTAACTAATGCATATAAACTCTGGTCAGAGGGATTTAAGAGCCGTCTGAAAGACCACGAGTAACGTTTTTCAGGACTTGTATCTTGGAGTGTATTACTGTTAATTTCGTTTCGAAGTATCCCGTCCGTTTTTCGAGGGTATACTATATTGTTTTTGGGCTGTAGCACAATGTTTCAGGGTTTTCCCACCCAAACACTAAACGCGAGACTTACTTATTTTGTCCTATGACATAGCAATCCCCATCATTTCATGCATTTCGTCGTCATCATCCGCGTTATTCCTTTAAGGATGAAACTATAGCTGTAATCTATAATTCTGTGTGTTATCTCGTCGGCGTGGCAGCGTGCTAAGATACCTAGGGTGTCCGAAAATTCTAGTATCATTGCTTTATTCCATGAGCTGTAGCTGGGGCATACGAGCTCTGATCGAGCTGATTCCGGAGGCATTGGAAATCTCCAGGGGAGCAACATTTTTCATAAGTTGTAACTTTAGAAGTATTCCAGCTCGATTTTTTTGGCCTCACCCTGCCCAGTTTATGATAGCTATAGTATATCATGTTTTCGTAAATTGTAGCACAATCTTTTGGGGGGTTCCCCTCCCACTTATCAGTACATGTTTCCTATCATTTCATGTATAGAGCCATCGCGTGTTACTTTAAGGATGAAGTTATAGCTATTACCTATCATCATTTTATGTGTCTTCACGTCGTCGTGGCTACGTGCATGGATACCTGGGACGTCCGAACATTTCAATATCACTGTTTTAGCTATCAGGGAGTAACGTTTTTTATGACTTAAACCTTTTGACTTATTACATGTCAATTGTATTTTAGCGTTTTCCCGCTCAATTTTGGGGGTTGTAGTACATAATTTTTTGGTGTTACATCACAATGTTTTAGCTAGGATTTTCTGACCGAATTCTCGGTGTTGGGCTTCTTCATTCTATGCTAGAAAATAACTACCAACGTGTTCTAGGATCAAGTTTTCCGGAATGGGTAGCCATCTCTCTAGGGTAAACCGCGGGGAAGGCAAACATGGGGGAGCGCTTTGGGGCGAGGACACGGAGTTTACCCAGGTTCAATCTAGCCGGAGAGCCTCCCTACTTCCTGCAAATCAACTATCACGGAGACGCCGAACAGAGATTACAATTACAGGAACACAAACCATACATTAGCATGGCTGAGTTGAGAACGCGTGCAAAAATGGATGATTGATATATAATGGTAATGTTACTTTCGAGTATTTGTAATTAGATTGGTGATCGTAGAACAATTATCTATAACCATTTAGCAAGACTGCTATATAGAAGATATATAGTGTGCAATATATGGATGGACACGGAGGTCAGATGGTCAACAATTATGCATGTGCTTGCACAGGAAACCATGACACCACTGGGTCAACAAAAAAGAATCAATGTTTTTGTTAGATAATTCATTGATAAATTTTGTCTGAAGTGTCCGAAAGAGAGACATGAATCATTTTTGTTCGTAAAATGTTAAAAACATTGTAGAAAATTACTAGATAATTTTCTCTGAGATGGTGTGATTTCTATTATTATATTTTCCACTAAACACAATCAATTTAAAAGGAAAATTTTCTTTTTATTTAAACTTAAGAAATAAAATGTGGATAATGACTTCAGATATTTTCATAATTATGACGTTAAACACACTTATCTGAAATTTTTCCTCATATAATTATTTAGAATCTGGTAGAAAAATGGCATTGCCATCATGTATAAAATGGAGCACTAAAGTGATGCAGGAAAACTATCCCAAGCACATTGTCATTGTCATGCTACATAGGCAAAGTAGTTAAACTTTTATTAATGTTGAATCGGATTTTCAGTTTGGTAATATCTAAAAGGTCACATGTTCTTCGACAAAAGCACAAAGCCCCATATCTAAAAACATATGAACTAAGAGAGAGAGAGAGAGGGAGAGAGAGAGAGAGAGATTTCAGGATAAAGTAGAATAATTTTTTTTAATATTTTCATGGCAAAAAAAGGGATAACCTTTTATCCTTGATATTAAAACAGTTATTCTTGCCCTTAAATTAGGAATATTCTCTAAACATGATCATGCACTTCTCACATGGTATGTCGATATTTTTATCCACAAGAAGCATATTTTTGCTGCTAATGATATGATTTCATAATACAATTTCATAATAACTCAATATCGCAATGTAGACTAAAAACTAATTTAATATCTGGTCATTAATATAATAATTCGTGCACAAATATAAGTATGTTTCCACGTCGTTAATATTGTAATTTAGATTTTACGTCACTGCTTGATTAGGATGTTTCCACCCGGCGGAGATATATTTTTTGCATAATAGTTGTGTTGATTCTATATCTTTATCATTGCCAACATATGATATATAAAATCATAATTTATTTGTCAGTTACTTTAGGACACTAAATACGATGCCCTCGCATTTGCGAGGGCCACCCTGCTAGTTGTCCAAAAAGTAGCACATGTGAAACGTTCTAAAACAAAAGCAGGCAATGACCCACCTTGTCATCGTGATCCATGGACTAACAGAAAAGTGGATGCCGCACCAGTGCTCTTCTGGCATGGAGAAATCAAGGTCGCCGGTCGCCTTGATTTCCTCGTTCACAAGTTCAGCCTGGTGGGCGTCAAAGCCCAGCCTGTGAGTAGTGTCTTCGCTGGTTTGGTGTCGTCCACGATCAAGTGTACCGAAGACGGGCGACGTCGGGACACCCGACATGTAGCATATCACTGTTTCCACCACATGATGGCGCTCTTTTGGCGTGGAGAAATCAAGGTCGCCGGTCGCCTTGACATTGGGTTCTTGCCATTTTTATATGGCCGCAGCGTCAAGGATATCGACAGCGCCCATGTCACACGCTTGGTCTCGTCTATTGATCCCTCTCCCTTTACAATGCACAAATAGAGAAGATTCGGTATCTCATCGCCAAACCATAGTGAGGCGACATTCTGAGCACATCACACCGCCAACCCCTCTTCTGTTAGTAGGTCATCGCCCTCTTCCCCTCTTCAACTTCTGTTAGTAGGTCATGGGGATATTTTGTTGGTGTTGAAGATGATGCCGGCATGCCTTCTTGTAAGCCGGAGCACCTACATGAGCAGGCCGACGACATGGTCTACAACGTCAGGCAAGTATACCCTAGCAGGTTGGAGAAGACGACTCGCGGAGGCCAATGTCGCTCGTGGTATGTTGGCAGAGAAAATAATTTACATCACATGCCACCTGTATACACACAACATGTGATAATACTATTATACCATCATTCAGGATCCATTGAGCCTTTTGCAACACATCACCATTGATCATACGTGGAACACATCTGCAGGGCGGTCCTGAGATTTTTTGGGCCCGGGGCAAAAATAAAATTTAAGGCCCCTTACTATAAAAATCCAAACATTAATAAACTCCATGCGTATGAAATATTGCCAATGAACACATAAGTACATTCAGTTGATCTCTTATATCAATATTAAAAATATTTTTACAATCCTAGATATAATATGAGTTAGAGGTAAAAAAGAGTGAGTGGTGATGGTACCAACCAATATAAGAAAATATTCAACGATGGGAGAAGAGCTATGCAACATCATCGAAATTGCTAGTAAGAGGTCTCATGATCAAGTACATGGAAAGGGATACGCCTATGCATAAACATATGTATATAATTTTATCTATGATATGAAGTGGGTGATGATGGTATCAATACCAATTCCATATAATAGTTTTTGAACTATCAGTAATTGAAAATAAGCGCAACTAAAGTACAATACAACTATCCTACTAAATTAAATTAATTAAATGTTGTGTGATGAATTCATGAATCTTTAAACATTAAAAAAAGTATACCTCGAAATTATGTCATGGTCAGTCGATTAACAATGGTCCTAGTAGTGGGATTGGCCAAAGAAATAGATGGCGAGCAAAAGTATTAACCGTGAGTGGGAGAGTTACATTTTTTTTGAGAAACCCGGGAGCCTCAAGCCTTGGCCATGATTGCGTGTATATGTCCTTTTTTGCTGCATGGGCTGAAGTGGCGTGGTCAGTTCCTTTTTTCTCTTTCTGTTTTGTTGTTGATGTGCATGCTGTGAATTTAGGCTAGCTAAGTCAGGGAAGACATTTTTCTGAATCCCTGATTTTCATGGGCCCGAGGCGGCCGTCCCTCCCACCCTGCTCTAGGACTGGCCCTGCACATCTGAGAGATATCAATCCATGCATGTATGTACGTGGTAGTGCGTCACCTGGCACCACAAAATATTAGCCTTTATTACGGTGATGTGGAAGGAGTTCAAAGCAGGCCCATATGTGGTGTGCTGGTCGGCCCAAAAAGCAAGCAACAATCTGAAGCAAAGACACGAACCATGACTTCCCACTTGTAATATTTAGTCCCACCTTGCTTAGCCAAGGAGATGGAGACCAACTTATAAGGAGGGAATTTTACTGTCTTCTAGATAGTTGTACTACATGAGGTACACACTAGTAGCGCGTGCGCTCGCGTGAATATTCGCGACTAGACTTATGACTTATCCGACTTGACGACGGCGCGGCTAGCGAACTAGCAAATGTAATCTCTTTTTTTTTGCACTCTTGTATGCTTGTACTCCTAGCTACGAGGCAGTTTACAAATATTGTCAGTTCACTCGTTTTACCCGGTTCAGTTCAAAGACTAAGTTTTCAGTGCAAGAGGTTGTGTGTTAGTTTAGAAAAAGAAGACGTGTGTTGACACTGTGATCTCTGCAGCATTCGCATGTACGTGTCCTTACCCATATGTATAGTTTTACTTGTTCCCTCCCCATTTCGGCTCTATTCTATCTTGAGCGGGAGGTATGGTCCTTTTCACCAAACGTAGGTATTGTCCTTTTCACTCTTGGTCACCTGGCACCAAACGTAGAAAATCGTCCCAATTAGTAACCTTTGACCATACATATGAGTGCCTAACCTGTTTGTGTGAATTTACTTTATAGACATGTGAAATTTAAATTAGAATCACTAGGTATGAATTAATAACTACGCTTTAATGTGGTAAACTAGCCTTTGTCCGAAATTCAGTTATGGTCATTATTGATTTGCGACCAACCTTAGGACCCTTGGAACAACCTTGATACATGATTAAATTTGTAATGTCCAATTTGAACCCTTGACCAACCCTTAACCACAAATGGAAAATCGTAAAACTAATCACTTGGTTCTTTTGTGCATTGAATTAAACTTATCACCTTGTTTCTTTTGTGCATTGAATTAAACTTATCACTTGGTTCTTTTGTGCATTGAATCGTACAACAGTGTCGGAAGCCGAGATAGAGTAATAAAATGGCCCACCGACAGTGGATCAGGCCAGCCCGCGTGGCTCACCGATCCGAAGAGAGGCGACAAGCCTCGCGCAGCCTCCGATCACGGGACTACGGGAAGTTGTAGTCCTCTGTATGTTTTTCCTTAAAAAAAAAGTTATTTGTATGCGCGTGTTAAATTTGTTGTGAAGGCATCGAAAGAGGATCGGAAGGTGTAATTGCAGAATCATACTACTCCTAGTAGACATCAGAGATCATTGATGCTTACAGGTAGAAAAATGTCGGTTCTGAATGTCGAGTTCAGTAACCTGGATTTTTCCAATTGAGAGTTGACGCCTCCGTGTTTCCTTTTACTCTGTTCGCTCGGTAATTGCTCTGTGTCCGCTTGTAGTGCAATTGGAAAATGTCGAGATAACAAGCCGGGGTGATTTTAAATCTTGCTGCTAGGCCGCATACGATTTACGATGAATGGATTTCTATATACTCCCTCCATATCATAATATAAGATGTTTTAGCAATTTCTATACAAAATGTATCAAGACATGTTTTAGTGTATAGATTCATATGCATGTTACACTAAAACATGTCTAGATTCGTTTTGTATAAGAAATGCTAAAACATCTTACATTTTGATACGGAGGGAGTATTATATACCCGAGGGCTGAGGCTCACTGCTCCTCTTTGCAAACAACCGCAGGCCGTCAGGCCGAGGCTGACTGATCGTCTCTGAAAACAATAAAAGCTTGGGCTGAGGCTTCGTAAAGAGCATGGTCGACCCTGTGTGCTTTGAAGAGTGGTGGTATACGTGATTATTCCAATGTTGTTACGAGTTAAGGCTACCATCAATCATTGCTCAAAGGTAGCTACAGACGAGAATCAGGAGGAAAAAAACTGCGTAGGTTGTACTACATTCAATGGATGATATAGCGGTGCAAGCAGCTATGAGCAAATGGTTGTAAAACAAATTAATGATTTGATAGTCACTTCTAACCAGTCCTGTTAGACTGGTCCTCCATTGCTTTGAATTATACTCCACAACAAGGCTAAATCCATAGTGCCAAAGGTAGGACGAACCATACACGGCACCTCAGCTGTTTTTCTCGCGCGAATACGATGGCAACGATACGCATCAGGACGACAGATGTACTGCCAATGCAGGTTTCCATGATCCAGAGCCCACCGTTATAGCAACAGATTTCGCTGTTGGGAGGATCCCACCGGCTGCCGATCCATCTAAGCTGGTAGTGAATGTTTGCAGGGGCGAGCAGGAATCTTCCATTCGAAAGAATTTGCAGCAGAGACATGGACGCTTCCATCATCAATCCTTCGCTCGAGACCTCGTGTCAATTTCCACGCGATAAACGGCATACTTCGGCATGGACGACAGATCGACGGGCGATGTCTCTGATTGGTTCATCTTTATTACGAAATCCATGATGATCATCGAATGATTTTCCCATGTGATGCGCCCTATCTACTCTGTTAGGTGAGACATGCCCTTCAGCGGATCTGGAACTCTACAGTCTAGATGTGTAGAGAGGTCCTGAGTTATGGGCAACAATGCACGACAAGGCAGCTAAGCTAGCTAGCAAGGTACCACCAAACTCCGCGGGGAGAAAAAAATCCAGTGCATAGCTTTCAGGGTGACAGACAGGGTATGCATGCATGTCTAGATTTTCTTGCCTTTTCGGATAAAACATTCCCTTGCTTCTCAAGTTTGTTGAAGGCGGGCATCCTTTTTGGCCGTCAATAACTGAAGCAAATGGAAGTTATTAGCTCGCACCACTTCCTTTTGTGCCTAGCTTCAATCAATCGAGCCTGCAAGGCTTCACAATAAACTCACTAAAATCCATGCTGCATATGGCACTCTCTAACCTGTCGGTATTGCTTGTTTGTGATCTTTGCGTGGAAAAAGATGTATTAGCATAATCAATCTATTTTGTCGGAATAGTGAGGTTGCTTCCTCGATCGTGATCGAAGCGTCGCACTTGCAGGAGCTTAGGCGCAAGGTTGCACTCGTTTGGACCTTCCTGAGAGATCGGTCCCACGATGGGAAGGTGTACACAATTTACTAACTTCCAAACACATTTGAGACTTCAGTGGATGGTCCACTTCTTTGATCCGGTATCTTTTGCCTACATGGTTTTCTTTACCTACAACACTTCACAATAAACCAGCAAATAATTGCCTACACAATTAGCACTAAAGAAGTAATGATCTATGTGAGAAATCCACTCAGGTCGCTCTCGATCGATCCTCCGGTAGATGACGCATCCTGCAATCCCATTTTATAGCACTTGTTTGGGTCTGACAGTGCGTGCCTTTTCTGCTTATATATATCGTGAAATCTCTGGCTCGAACTTTTTCTCAATCATATAATTACTCTAGGTGACATCGTTAAAAGCGATCATATACAGCATTGCATGTAAAGCAGTTTAAAGCCTCCCGACAAAACGAGGACCTATGTGTTACCAAGAAAGGGTTGTATACCAGGTCATCATTCAACTCTTTATTGTTTCTAGACATGTGTTGTTCATGGAACATACTTATACCAGGGGTAGTTGATTTTAAATGGCTACCAAAGCTTAATACTTCCTCCGGTTCTTTTTATTCCACATATTATGTTTGTATTAAATCAAGGGTTAATTAGATATATGATATTGCAATTTCTAGCTATTTGAGAAATGCCACTACAATTATCATCTTTAGAAAAAACGCCACTGCAATTCTGTATACATTATATGGATGCCATTATGCCCACTTTAACATATATATACTGGGCAATATACTCGGGTATTTCTGCTCTATGTATGTACACTAGTAGAAACAAGGCCAAAGAACTTTACCTTTAGTACCAGTTCAATTACGAACCGGTACTAAAGGTAAAATTAGTACCGGTTTCACAACACAGGATGTCAGAAAACTTCATCACCGGTTCGTTCGGCGTTTTTAGTACCGGTTCGTGACACGAACCGCTACTAAGGTTTTCGGGCCAAATTTGCTATGGTTGTGGGGCCGGCGTTGCACCTTTAATACCGGTTCGTATCAAGAACCGGTTCTAGAGGGTTTCCAGCCTATATTGTTAGAATACATGTACGTATAGGTATACGTATCCGACTTGTAACAGACTTATTCTACCTATATATAATAAAGTGATCCCTACCCGACGAGGCACGTCGGGACGGCCAATCTTTCCTACGTCTAATATGGTATCAGAGCCAAGAGGCCTCAAGTTCAAGACCCGGCCAACGCACTATTAAATCTAAAATAGTTGCGGCCTTTCATCGATCCCACGTCTAACATATATCTCAACACGAGCACACCCGAGAGCTCTCCAATTTTTCATTTCAACACATTTCCAAAAAAAAAATCTCTCCTCCCACACTCCAATAAATCTTCATTTTTCTCCACCATTTTGTTAAGATTGGCAGCAACCATCTATACAAGGGTTAGCAACATTATACTTTCTTCCGGTATTCCTAATTTAGCTCATTTCCTATAGTTTAACTCGTTTTAAATTTTTAGTGCTAGCAAGGTTTAAGTTAGGGATTTCATTCGTTTCATATGCAATTCGGACTTAAATTAAAATATGTTTTGGTTGTTTTAGTATCTTCCCCGTCCTCACCGCCATCAATTGTCAGCGTCATCCCTAGCCGGCATCACCTCAGTGAGCCTACTTGTTTTTATGTTTTATAAAAAAAACTTAGTTCTATGTGATAGATGCATATATATTACTTTATAATTTTATTACTTGTATGATTGTATTTTTTTATGTATAGTGCCTTAGTTTTGATATCCGTCACCGTCGGCCCTCGTTCGGTCCATGATTTGGATGTGGTATACTTTTATAACTATTTGTTTCATTTCGTTTTATGACAATTATACCGACCAACTTGACATAGATATTTTATCTATGAGGTAGTTGAACCAGAAATTCCAACCGTCCCTCTGGCCGAGATGCTAAATTTATTTGAGAAAGAAAATAATGATTTGAAATAAAAATTGAATAGAAGTGAAGATTTTCGTCTGCAATGCCTAGAAGAGAAGATGAAATTGGACTTGAAGCTTGCCGACGTCGCTGATGATCACCAGATCAAGATGGATGCAATGCGTTTGAAAATTTAAAAAGATTACAAAATATGCCATTAATCAAGAGGTTTGGTATCATTATGATGTAGGTTCAGTAGTTACCTTATTTGCAATTTTCATCGCATTTTTTGTTGGTTTTAATTTTTCTAGATAGTTGTATGTTAGTTTGAGTGTATGTTTTATGAGAACTATGTATTACATTTGGTCAGTACTCCACCTTACTTTTAATATGATGGACCTGTATATTAATTAATTTGGTCACTCATCTATGATGTAGTAGTGTAATGAATGATTCTTAATATACTTATATAATGTAGATGAACCGACAATGGATGTACGGTGACCGACGTTCTCCCGAGTTTCTTAATGGCATGCATAATTTTTTCCACGTGGCTGAGGTGAGCAAGCGGTCGAATGGTTTCATGTGTTGTCCATGTAGTGCCTGTAAGAATATGAAGGATTACTCTAACTCAAGAACTATTCACTTCCACCTGTTTGAGAACGATTTCATGCCCAGCTATAATTGTTGGACGAAGCACGGAGAAAGAGGGGTTATAATGGAAGACAACAAAGAAGAAGAGGATAATGAAAACTATGCTATGTACACTGAACATGGTGATAGGACAATGGGGGGAGACGAAGATGAAGTAGAGCTCATTTTTTATGAGCCTGATGACGATTTAGTGTTGGAACGCGTAGAGATAAACGAAATTTTTTCCTACGCGGTACTTCCAAGATCTAGCCGAGGTAGAAGGCCACGATGATTACCACTAGACGCGCGGTTGCAGATTATCGATGAAGCGCGTCGGGGCAGTGCAGTCCACGATCCGATCCAGCCGATCCGATCCCGCGAACATCGAAGTGCTGAACGTACAGCACCTCTGCCGGTATCCACACGTACGAGGAGGAGCTCCGACGGCGGACTGCTAAGTCCGGTGCGACGGCTGGACTGAGTGGCGCTAGGGTTCCCAACGCATGGGAGAGGACTAACGTGCCCGCTGGGCAACCTGCGCCCCTCTTTATATAGCGAATGGTAGTGGGCTTCACAACACTTGTGGCCCATTCCCTCTGTGAGTCCGACTCACAAATCAGTCCATTTCCAGTTCGGGTCCAACCCGACCAATACAATTGCTCCCGCTCTTAAGTGTGCGACCCTGCAGGCTCATGGCGACTTGGACACGATTAGAGTCCGACTCTCAATCGATCAATCGGTAGAGGCTCCTAGCAGAACGTGCCGGCTCCCAAGTCCCATTGAGTCATGACGACATACCTTCCAATGTGATTTACATCTTAGTCCCTTTTGCCTCACGATATACCTTGTCGAACTATAGGCGATTTATCGTCATCCCTTAAATAGCTCGACTCTCTTCTCGATCCGTGATATATGATTCATCTGACTAACTCTTAGTCAACAGACACAGTTAACACTTAACTGAGTCGCGCATGGCCATGCTTCCTGAATCATATCACTCGAGAGGGCCCAGAGAATATCTATCCATTTGGAGGGGCAAAATCCCATCTTGATTATCCACATCACGCAGGTTGCTTCTCATTCGACCCGAACTCTGCCTTTATAGCTGTCTTGTCACAAAGCAGCGTTTAACAGAACCTAAGTCGGTGATCCACAACTCGGATTGTGCGACAACCTCAGGTCTAAGGATTACATTGATTGAGACATGCAAATGACGACTTGCTCGTTGCATCTCAATGTGGGTCAGTCCGACTTGCTGAACTCTTTAGCCAAGTCCGTGATCGTTGGAATGGCATCACCATGCCCATGACAAGTGGAACCATGTCATCAGCCAACACTCACATTAGTCCAGGATGTGTGTCCAGCACAACCTTAATGACCAAGGACAATTAGTATGAACAACATGAATACATAGTTCCACAATCGAATCACATATTCAATGACATATATCAGATGTTCAAACCAAAGGACAAATTAATAACTTTATGAATACATTGGGAATTACATCATCCATGATTGCCTCTAGGGCATATTCCCAACATTTAGGTCGGGCCATTCTTGATGCGAAGATTAACTGCGGAAGTGAAAATGAGAAGTTGAAATTGGAGAGAATGTTAGAGGATCACAACAAATTGTTGTACCCAAATTGCGAAGATGGCCATATAAAGCTGGGTACCACACTGGAATTGCTGCAATGGAAAGCTGAGAGTGATCTAGCTGACAAGAATTTTGAAAAGTTGCTAAAAATAATAAACAAGATGCTTCCAGGGGAGAACGTATTGCCCTCTAGTACGTATGAAGCAAAGAAGGTTGTCTGCCCTCTAGGATTAGAGGTGCAGAAGATGCATGCTTGCATCAATGACTGCATCCTCTACCGCGGTGAGTAGTACGAGAATTTTAGTGCATGCCCGATATGTGGTACATTGCAGTATAAGATCAAGCGAGATGACCCTGGTGATGTTGAGGGCGAGCCGCGACCCAGGAAGAGGGTTCCTGCCAAGGTGATGTGATATGATCCTATAATACCACGGTTGAAACGTTTATTTCAAAACAAAGAGCATGCACAAATAAGACCGTAAGAAAGACGTGATGCTGAGACACCCCGCTGACGGGTCGCAGTGGAGAAAAATCGATAGAGAGTTCAAGACATTTGCAGATGACGCGAGGAACTTCAGATTTGGTCTAAGTACAGATGGCTTTAATCCTTTCGGGGAGCAGAGCTCCAGTCATAGCACCTGGCCGGTGACTCTATGTATCTACAACCTTCCTCCTTGGTTGTGCATGAAACGGAAGTTCATTATGATGACAGTGCTCATCCAAGGCCTGAGGAAACCCGGCATCGACATTAATGTGTACCTGAGGCCATTGGTTGAAGAACTTTTATGGTTGTGGCGTGAAGAAGGTGTATCTATGTGGGATGAGAACGAACAAAAGGAATTTAACCTACAAGGGTTGTTGTTGTTCGTTACCATCAATGATTGGCCTGCTCTCAGTAACATTTCAGGACAATCTAACAAGGGATAGAATGCATGCACACACTGTTTAGGTGATACTGACAGTATTCATTTGGGAAACAAGAATGCGTACCTAGGGCATCGTCGATTTCTTTCACAACAACATCCCGTAAGAAAGAGAGGAGGCAAGCATTTCAGAGGTGAGGCAGATAAACGGACAAAACCTACCCGCCATACTGGGGATGTTACATATTATATGGTCAAGGATTTAAAAGTGATCTTTGGAAGGGCCATGGTGGACAATCTGTTCCGAGTGACAGTGTCGGACAAGTACCCATGTGGAAGAAAATGTCTATATTTTGGGACCTACCCTATTGGAAAATCCTAGAGGTTCACTCTTCAATCGACGTGATGCACGTGACGAAAAAATCTTTGCGTGAACCTGCTAAACTTCTTGGGCGTGTATGGGAAGACAAAAGATATACCAGATGCACGGAAGGACCAGGAACGTATGCACGAACGAGACAACCTGAATCCAGAGAAGTATCAAGGTCGTGCCAGCTACGCTCTTACCAAAGAAGAGGAGGAGATATTTTTTTGAAGTTCTGAGCAGCATCAAGGTATCGTCTGGCTTCTCATCGAATATAAAGGGAATAATAAACATGACAAAGAAAAAGTTTCAAAATCTAAAGTCTCATGACTGCCACATCATTATGACACAATTACTTTCGGTTGCGTTGCGGGGGCTCCTGCCAGAAAATGTTCGAGTACCCATTGTGAAGCTATGTGCATTCCTCAATGCAATTTCTCAGAAGGTGATCAATCCACTAACTCTATCAAATTTACAGAAGGATGTGGTGCAATGTCTTGTCAGTTTCGAGTTGGTGTTTCCACCATCCTTCTTAAATATTATGACGCACCTCATAGTTCACCTAGTCGAAGAGATTCATGTTCTTGGTCCTGTATTTCTATAGAACATGTTTCCCTTTAAGAGATTCATGGGAGTCTTGAAGAAAAATGTTCATAACCGTGCTAGGCCAGAAGGAAGCATCTCCAAGGGCTATGGAACAGAGGAGGTCATTGAGTTTTGTGTTGAATTTATTCCTGACCTTAACCCGATCGGTGTTCCTGAATCTCGCTATGAGGGGAGACTTTATGGAAAAGACACGCTAGGAAAGAGGGCAAAAATAAGTATGGACGGACATTCTTTCACTAAAGCACACTACACAGTACTACATAATTCCAGCTTGGTGGCTCTGTATATAGTGGAACAGAAGAATATTTTACGCTCAAAATACCCGGAGCAAGGTGAAGATTGGATTGATGGAGAACACCAGAAGACTTTCTGTGGTTGGTTGCAAACACATCTCATTAATGACACCACTGTTGAAGAACAACTATACTTGTTTTCCAAGCAACCATCTTTTCGTATATCGACTTTTCAAGAGTACGAGATAAATGGGAATACATTTTACAAGATCGCCCAAGATCGAAAGAGCATCAACCAAAACAGCGGTGTCCGCTTTGATGCAGGAGACGACAACGGGAAGGAGGTCACATATTATGGGTACATAGAGGAGATATGGGAACTTGACTATGGAGCTACTTTCAAGATCCCTTTCTTCCGGTGCAAATGGTTAAACCTGAAAGACGGGGTACAGGTAGACCCACACTACGGAATGACTACAGTGGATCTGAAGAATCTAGGATACGAGACTGAACCATTCGTGCTAGCCAATGAAGTGGATCAGGTTTTCTATGTGAAGGACATGTCTACCAAAACAAAACAAAAAAAGAAAAGAAAGGCAAGAGGAGACATCATATGATGATCCAAAGAGCCACATAGTTCTTTCAGGAAAAAGAAACATCGTGGGAGTGGAGGACAAGACAAACATCTCAGAAGATTATAAAAAGTTGGAGTACATTGCACCCTTCAATATTAAAACTGACCCAAGCATCGTGTTAAATAACGAAGAGTGTCCATGGTTGCGTCGCAATGAGAAGAAAGGAAAACACACGAAGAAAACTCAGAAGACTAGATAGGGATGATGTTCTTGGTGATGTGTAATAATAAACTTGGAATCTGAGAGTTCTGTTGAAAATGTTTTCACAAAAAATAAGTTGCATCTAACCTTTTATGCCGGAGATAGAACAAAACAATCGGTATCGCCAGCATACAGCCCGACTGTGGCTCGTGAGTGCATATATGCATATCATATGCACGGTTGGACATATGCTGGCGAATCCGGATAATTTGTGATAACAGTTGATGAACTGAACAATGTATCACACCTTTTGTCAAACCTTTTATGCCGGAGGTAGAACAAAACAATCGGTATCGCCAGCATACAGCCCCACATTGGCTCCTAAGTGCATATATGCATATCGAATGCACGGTAGGACGTATGCCGGCGACTCCGGATGATTTGTATTCGGTCGATAAACTGAATGATGTATGCAGGGAATCCGAGAGGTGGGCTATATATAGGGTCCTCTGGCTCACAAAGTGTTGTGCTAGGCTTTCGACCGATCCAACGGTTAAAGCGCTCGAAAGAAGCACATCCATGATCCAACGACTAACAAGAGGTACAAAGAAACACATGATCCATGTGATTCTTCCTGATTGGTGGGATTTAGACTTTCGAGAACTGCCACTGATCCAACGGCTCACAAGAGCTACAAAGAAGCACACCCCCTGATCCAACAACTCACAAGAGCTAGAAAGTAACACACGATTCGTGTTATTCTTCCTGATTGGTGTTATGGCCAAATACATGGCATAGTTTGTTATAATGAGCCAATATTGCACACAAACATGCATCTTGGAAGCACGGAGAATGTTGACGAAGGAATTTATTTTTTTAACTGAATAAAAAAACCATTTTCCATTTTCGCAGTGTGAGAAATGGTTTTTTTGTGTGAATGACCTACCACAAACATGTTGCAAAACTTGGGGGCTTTATGTTTTAACATGCTAGGACATGTGATATACCCAAATAAATAATTTGTTTTCTAAGAAAAGATTTCCATCTACCTCTTTTGAAAATCACAAGTTTCTGCCGATTCAGGTGGAAACAGGACAAATTTGAACTACATGTGCCTCGTAATTTGCTCATAAATTTTAGCAAAAAACATTTTTAGGTACTCAACTACCTATTTCAATATAGATCTACAGTGAGTTTCTGAATATACAACCCCTAGATACGAACGGTCATGCCCACCGTCTTGACTTTCTCCTAAAACGGGCTAAGAAAATTCCAGTAAATTCAGAAAAGCCCTAAATAACGCGAGACCTTCGCCTGGTGTCATTACATATGTACTAGTATCCACCAAAACTACTAAACTTTTAAAGAACGGTGAGTGGGTCGGGTTTACACGCGCTCATGTCGTCCACCAAAGTGCAAAGATGCGGTATTGGGGCCAGAGTGGGGCCGAGAGGGGATATCGCCGATGGCCCACATGGTCTTCATACCTGCTTCCATCGAGAACCTCCAACCCCGAGAAAACCCCAGGAAAGCCAAGAACAGAGCACCGAGCAATAGCAGTGGGATTGAAGGGGAGGAGGAGGAGGAATTGAAGCGCATAGAGGATTTCCATTCTCATTGTCATCGTCGTTTCCCATCGAGAAGGGTGGACATGCACAGAAGGCCTTCGCAGCTTCCGGACGTGGTTATTGTACGGTCGCCGTCGGTTCCCCTCTGCGGCTTTGCCCCGACCCCTCCGTTATTCCGGCCACTCTCCTCGCCCATCCACTCTGCGTCGTTCGTCCCTACACCCTTCACCATTGTGGGCCCTCTCCGTCGCTGCCGGCTCGGCTAGGGCAAGCCGACGCATCTGCCATGCTCTTGGCCGCCAACGCCGACGACCATCCGAACTGCCGGCCACTCCGCAGAACTGCAAAAGGTAACGATCTTGAATTCCCAGCCCCTTATCCTCCTTCTGTGATGGATTTATTTTCTATGTGTGGATCATGGACTGGTGAGGATGTGCCTATGTGCTGCTTCAAGTCACTAGTAGGCCAATAGGGAAATAGTATTCTAGTAAAAAAATTGGAAAATATGCCCCCAATTTAATATTTATTTTCACTATTTTGTATGAAATTGATAATTCATGTTTGTAAATGTCACCAATTACTTCTTTATATTTGTTCTCTTTTGTATTTGTAGAATTAGTCATGAAGAGGAATAGCGAAAATTGCGTATCTTCTCCGGAAACATGAAGCAAAGAAGATTGCATCTCCATTGGTGCTATACGATGAGCCCATTGAAGATAGTGGGCACATTGAAGAGAGTGAGATCGAAATGGAAGATGCAACAATACATCCAACATCACCCCAAGGTCCCCAACATTCATATGATTCTCACTTCCATCCACATGATTTAGGGGAAATGATTCCTATTTCAGCATATGATGTGAATGACCAAGATGATGTTATAAGAGGATATATATTTAAAGGTTCATGCCAACCATTTGATCGTACCTTCCCAACTACAAAAATAACTCTTAAAACGAACATTTCAGCTTTGTTTGGTTTACACGTTACAGCTGGCTAGAATATAAATGATGCAGCATTTTTCTTTGTATGCTATTTGTTCAAAGGAAGATCCAATGGAGGTCCTGGAGGTGTCACCTTTGTAAAAGATGGTTTTAGAGATTGGAAAATACCTGAATCATTTATGAAACATGTGGGCGTTGTTAGTAGCATTCATAACCAGGTTCAAAGAGAAGTATAACTTATTTATTGCACCCAATACCAAAATTGATAATGTTCTTATGAAGGTGTATAAGAAGGATCTACTTGAAATACAAGTTCATGCTAACTTATTCTCTTACATTCTTGAGGTTTCTTTCGAATCAAAGATTGGCATCTCATGGACATGATGAGAGTGAACAGTTAAGCAATAGGGGAAACTTTATTGAACTTCTGAAATGGCTTTCTGAAGATAATGAAGAAGTTAATAAGGTTGTTTTTAAGAATGCTCCAGGAAATTGCATCTTGAAGAGTCCTGAAATACAACATGACATTATTGAATGTTGTGCGGTAGAAACCACTAGACTAATCATTGAGGATCTTGATGGTGACCACTTTACAATTCTTGCTCATGATTCTAGTGATATATCTCATAAGGAACAACTTGCTCTTTGCTTGTGTTATGTTGATAAATTTGGAAGAGTGTGTGATAGGTTACTATGGAGTAGTTCATGTTTTCTGATACTACTTCATTGTCACTTAAATTTCTAATTTGATCCTTGCTAAACTATAATCATTTGACTCCAACTCAATTGGACAAGGATATGATGGGGATAGCAACATGAAAGGGGAGATTAAAGGGTTGAAAACATTAATCATGAACGAGTCACCATGTGCTTATTATATCCTTTGCTTTGCACATCAAACTTTAATTTGTTCTTATTGTCGTTGCAAAGGAAAATGAATCATGTGTGTTGTTTTTTTATAATGTTTCTTACTTGTTCAACATTATTGGAGTTTCTTGCAAATGTCATGATATGCTTTGAGATGTTAGAGCTCAAAATGTTTTTAAAGCACTTGAAAGTGGTGAAATTGAAAGTGGAAATGGGTTTATCTAGACCCGATGATACTCAGAAGGGTCCTCAATTCAAAACTGTTTTCCACATTGTTGATATGTACCCCTCAATCCTGGAAGTGCTCATAAGGATTGGAAAAGATCCATCACAAAAGAGTGAGTGGACAAGAATACATGGAATTTCCAAGGCCTTTGAGTCATTTGACTTTGTTTTCAATATTCATTGTTGCTTTTTATTCTTGGATACACAAATGACTTGTCTATATACTTGCAAAAGAGGAATCAAGATATTCTTAATGCAATGGGGCTTGTTGAATTGGCAAAAGATCAAATAAAACGTATGAGGTCTCATGGATGGGAGGGATTCCTTAGAAAGGTGACATTATTTTGCAACAAGTGGAATCAAAGTTCCTTCACCCAATGATCAATATGTTTCTTATGGAAGATCACGTCAGTATTATGAAATACAAACAAATGATGATCATTATAGAAGAGAAGTACATATTGGTGTGGTTGATCAAATTCTTCCAGAGCTTGAAAATCCGTTTGATGAGGTTACTGTGGAGTTGATTATTTGCATGTCATCTTTGAATCCATTGAATTCATTTTCTTCTTATGATTCAAAAAAGTTAATGTGTTGCCAAATTCTTCCCCAATGACATATCAAGTGTGGAGTTGATAAGACTTGAGTTCCAACTTAATACCTTTATGTATGATATGAGAAAACATGATAGGTTCAAATGTGTAAATCATCTTGGTGAGCTCTCTATTATGCTTTTTGAAAAAAAAACATCTTGTTTATGATTTGGTCTAATTACTTCTCAAATTGATATTGCTATTACCGGTAGCTACGGCGAATGTTGAAAGAGTATTTTCAGCAATGATTCTAGTAATCTTTTTTGAGAAATGCTATGGGCGATGAGCTCTTAAACCATTGCTTAGCTAGTTTTATCGAGCGAGATGTGTTCCTGAAAGTAAGTGAAGATGGCATAGTTGACACCTTCATGACAATGCGAGAGCATCGAATTCCCAAATGATAGTGATGTAATTTTGTATGTATTTCTTTATTTCATCATGTAAGACTTTATTCACGTGTGTGAACTATTTTGCAAAATATAATTATCTACAATGTCATGAATCGGTTTGTTGTTTATGTTATTCATTTATCAAAGTTTAATCGTTGTGTGAACATTTTTTTAGATTGTGCCCACCCTCCAATTTTTCCTTGGATACGCCACTGATGTGTTAGACGGTGAAGAAAAAAACACATACATATCTTGTTAAAAATAATATCCTTCTCGCAGTTCCGAATATCCCAACAAAAATTACCCCCTCTCCACCCAATCGGATATGTGCCTTGTTTCATACACTCACACCTTTCAGTAAGTTCCCAAACGAGTTCATCAGACTAATTGAGGTGATAAATTGAAAGGAAACTTGAAAAATCCATCTCACTAAGCAAGTGAGTTAACACAAGACAAATTGTAGTTTAACTGTTTCTTTCTTATCATGGAAACTACACTATAATATGCCGAAGGAGGAGTGGGTACAGGAGATGTGGAGGAACCGTCACCGCTGCCGCTGAGCTGTGAACATGTTGCTCGAGATTTCTTCCACGGGTTGAGAGACAGAAAATACAATCGTGGAATGTTCCGTTCGAGAGGGTTCGGTCCGAGGTTAGTTTCAAGTTGGTTGTGACCGAACACATAATTAGGTCGGGATTAAATTTCGTCTAGAATGATCCGCAGGGGTGGCATGGATTGGGCAGCGCTCCCGGCTTAATTGTGGCTAACCAACCGAGGCATGGTAGATTTGTCCAAAGGGGAATATGAAATAAAAGGTTCTCCTACATTTATACCGAAATATTTTACTTTTACATGACTAATAGAATATAGTTCCAGCAAGAAACCCTTTTATCTTTCAATCTCAACTTGTTTATATGCAAAAAAATTCTTACATACTCATGGTTCACCATTATATAACTCAAGTATCTATAAATATTATGGATACACTAAGCCCAACACTATTTTTATTAATTTTTTTCTTATAATTTTAGTATGAAAATATCTCTAACAATTTATGTGTAAAACTAAGCATATCATCGGCGTACTGGTCTCACCGCTTTGATTTAACTATAGTGTGTTTATACTTGTGTGTTTTAATATCTTAAAGAGGTTCTACAAAGTACATTTTTTGCAAATATCCAAATAAATTGTTTTAATAGGATTTTCTAGCTTAGTTACCTAATAGAATTTATAAAGAGCATGAGATGTAACAAGTGGATTCTGCTCATAAAACCTCCTAGAAGGGCAACTTGGGCGGGAGGGGAGGGGTCTAAGGGTTTTTAAGAGCGTGTGCAGTGTGCTCTTTTGAGCCATAGCTAAGAGAATCTTTCTCTCTTAGACATACGTCTAAACACTGGAGAGGGTGAGTCTAGCTAAATTTTCTTAGACACTGAGTCTAGTACTAGAGATATGTCTAAGAGAATCAAATGGCAGACGGTCTCGCTCGTCAATGTATGATACATATCTTTTATTGTTACCTTTTATTCTGTTTGACGGGACCCACGTGTGTGCTAAACGTTGAAGCATAATTTGTTTTCTTAGACTCAAGTCTAGCAAATTTCTTAGCGTGTGTCTAGCCGTTCTCACGCTGTACATGCTCTAAGATGCTAAAAGGGCTGCATGAGCATGCGTGCGTTTGCAAGTTGACACACTATGGTGGACAAATTTGACCGTGTTGACTCGATCTGGATTGAAGTGATGGATGAGTCGGTTAATTTTGTAAAGGATGTGATCTAAAGTAAACCTATAAGGCCAACTGGCCTATTAACAATCATCAACATTAGTATAAAGATCCAAAAATATATTATGAATAGCTCCTTGTACCACCTATTTACGAATACAAGCATTGAAAGGGAACTAAAACACGTGCTCATCCTTGCCCCCCCTCCCCCCCCCCCCCCCCCCCGCCACACACACTACCACCATTGAATTTGCAACGAATATCACAGTAGAGTTTGTTGTACTATAAAAATGAAAATTATTCGTGCTAAGTTCCCAAAAGATCAGCACACGAGAGCAACAACTATCACCAAATATGATAAATTTAAATTAGAAGACGCAGGCCTGCAACCACACCAACGAATACGAGAAACGACCGGATCATAGGAGATGCACCGGACACACATCTTCACGTGTCCTCGGTTCGCACTACACGCACCACTGGAATTGTGGGGATAGGGCATGACATTATTTTGACACCGGGATGTCGTCGTTGTCTCACCATTCCAACAAAGACACGAAAATAAGTACGGGGTCAGCAGGTCCGTCGTGGCCATCGGAGGTGGGGCGGAGATGGCGCCTATGGAGAAGTCAGGAATTTTAGATTGGATGTCAACTTATTTTCTCCTCTTCTCCTTGTTACCGCTCGATTGCGATGATCTAACAAATCTCCTTTTGAAAAGAACAAGATAAGCAGTCCATTTGGTCGGGACAGTTGGGTTGATCCTTGTGATTGAAGTGTCACATTTACAGGTCCTTAGGCGCAAAGTTTCATTCGGTTGGACCTTCCTGGTAGATTGGTCCAGCGATGGGTAAACAAAACACATTTTATTTTTGTTTTTGTTTAAACGAAGGAAAAAGCTTTGACTTATCCATTAATTAAAAGGAAGGTGTCCGGTTTATTTACGGGAGAAACCGAACGAATACATACAACGAACACCAACAGCAGAGAGAGGAGCCTCCACAACAACAGAGAGCAACACCTAAAGCAACAACAAACACAAGCAAAAAAACTACCCGACCACCAAACAAACTTGCCCAACCTACCACAACAATGACTCACAACATGGAAACCTCAAATGGGCTAAAAAATTCAAGCAAAAGCAAAAGCTTTCCTTGCGATGCCAAGCTTCCTCCTCGTCTTCTCGAGAGACTTCTCCACCTTCATGAACACACCAAGCCGTCCCCGCCAAGAAACTAGCGATCTCAAACATATTTGTGACTTAAGTGGATGGTCCACTTCTTTGATGCGGTTTCTTTATCCTCCACTTCTTTGATGGGGCGATACTGGCCTGGAGGCACCGTCAGCACCAAAACCACCGCAGCGGAGTTCGCATCTGGCTCGTGCGGTCTATGAGGTATGGACAAGTCGCTCGAGATTCCTTCCACGGGTTGGGAGGGATTTTCTTATCCACCGTCGAATGTTCGGGGTCGGCATGGTTTGGACCGAGGTGAGTTCCAAGTTAGATGTAACCGAACGTGTAATTAGGTCGGGATTAACTCTTGGTCAGACTAATCCACGTGGATTGAGAGTGATTAAGGAGTGTTCCCGGCTGGGCTGTGGCTAACCGAACGAGGCTTGGTAGGTTTGTTTCAAGGGAAAAATGAAATAAATGGTTATTGTATATATTTATAACAAAACATTTATTTTAATATATATATTTTTAATATAGTTCCGGCAAGAAATGATTCTATTATTAAGAAATAAACATATAAATTTTCATTTTTTTTTTCTTATATACACATAGTTCACCGTCCTATAATTCAAGTATATATCAATATTATGTATAAACCAAACCGAACACTATTTTTCGACAAAAAATCTTCAAATTTCAGTATGCAAAATTCTCAGAAAAATTATATGTAAAACTAAGGATATCATTGGAGGACTAGTATGCACCGCTTTGATGAACCATATTGTGTTTATACTTGTGTATTTTAATACCTTGAATTGGTTATGCAAATAAATGTTTTTAAAGAGGATTTGTAGCTTAGTTACCAAATAGAATACGATAATTAGCATGAGATGTAACAAGTGGCTTCTTCTCGAAACAATTCCTAGAAGGGCAACGTATGGGGTGCTAGGGTTTTAAAGAAAAGTATTCCGACAAAGGAAATTTGGGTACTATGATTTCATGGAACTAACAAGCTATAGTGGACAAATTAGTCCAAGTTGACTCGATCTGGATTAAAGTGAACATAAAAGCCAAACTGATGGATCGGTCTGTTAAGATTTGTAAGGATGTGATCTAAAGTGAGCCTACAAGGCCAACTTTTCTGTTAATAATCATCAAAAACACTACACAGATCTCCAATAGTAATAAAAATTACAAATTAGGTCCTTGTACCACCTAGTTACGAGAACAAGAATTGAAGCGGACCGATCGCACGTGGTCGTCCTCACCGTTCCTCATCGAAACTAGAAAAACTTGTGGTAATAAAGTTTTTTTGTAATAGACAGACGAGAATTCACCGTGCTAAACCCCCAAAAGACCGGTGCACTAAGCAACAACTTCGCTTAAGATGAGAAATGTAAAATCAGAAGGCATGCTTGCAACCACCCCAACGAATACGAGAAACGACTGGATCACACTATACATGTCCTCTGCTGACACTAGACGCACCACAGGACCTTATTCCGGCACCGGGATATCGCTGGCGGCTCCATTCCAACAAAGACACGGGAAATTACTTCTATAAAGGTTGGAGGCGTTGTCTGTCTTCGCCAATGCTCCACGAAGCGCTTCCGTCGCGCGCAGCTCTCCTGGAGGCACCATGTGTAAGCCTCGGATTGGCCGCTGGGGGCGTGGAAACAAAACCAGCTCCCCTGAAAGGCTGCAACCCTAGCCAATACTCCTCCCCAATCTCCGCCCTCGTCACTCCTTGCTCTCTCTCGCCTCGCCCCGCGTACTCCCTCACCTCACACCCCGCACCGCCGCCACTGCCGCCGCCGCGGGCCTAATGTTGTTGCTGCTCCTCCTGTGGCTCCTCATCCCGAGGCTCGAGCGGCGCCCGGCAGCGGCCGCGGTAGGGCGGCCTCCCCGATGTGCGGTGCATCTGGAGGCACCTCACCCCGCACCGCCGCCACTGCCGCCGCCGCGGGCCTAATGTTGCTGCTGCTCCTCCTCTGGCTCCTCATCCCGAGGCTCGAGCGGCGCCCGGCAGCGGCAGCAGTAGGGCGGCCTCCCCGATGTGCGGTGCATCTAGAGGATCCGGTTGCCCTTCTCCAGCTCGAGCGCTAGGACAAACTCGTTTCCGGCTCCTCACATGCAGGTGGTGGATGCGGAGCGCGTCTAGGCAGTGGTGGCCTTTCCCGGTTCATCGGGAAGGAGGACGGCCTGCAGCACAACTGTTGACCTCTTTCCCCTCTTCTCCCCAACATGATGGAGCAGGGATGGCGAAGAAGAGAAAACGGCGAACGGGACGATGCCGAACGCCTGGATGCAGGAGGCACAAGTGCGGCCACCACGGATTTCTTGGAGACCCTTCAATTAGGTTTGAGGTCAGTGTTTATTCATAGTTTGACCTTTATATGGCATCTGAAATCTCCTGCTTGTATGTAATCCATACATGAAATTTTGGTATTGCAGATTGATTAAAGATTTGGTGGTTCTAATTGTTTCAGATTAAAGATTTAGGAGAGTGCTATTGCACTTTCTGGCTTGCTTGCTGTTTCTGTTCAAATAAAATACTGGATTTGATGAGTTTATGTATTGGCAGCCATTAATTTGTTCCTGGCTTTCGATTTTTCATTATTTCCTTTCCTGGTTGTGATAAGGTTACTACTGGGCCTCAAAGAGATACCTTTTTAATTTTTAGACCACATTTTTTTCGTCCCGCGTGTCATTAATGATCTATAGTAATTTAGATTTTCTATAGTATTGCGATTTGTGATTGTTGTTTACATTCTGCTCATTCTTGAGTAATTTTGTCGATCTATGCTCATGGTCTTAAGACAATGTTGTTCTATCGACTACTTTATTAAGATAGTAAACGTTGTAGACTGGAGTTCACACACATATGGTAAAATGCTCACCAATGAGGAAATTTTTATCAGGATCTTTAATCCTGGTGCTAGACATTTGGGGATTGGTGAGACATTTGGGGATTGGTGACAATGGGCAGCTTGGCCATGGAACAGTTGCCACTATTTGCTCCCTGCAGCTTGACATTCATAGGACATCTGGCTTTAAATTGGCTCTTAGACCCCCTCCAATTAATTCATAATATGGAAAATTAAGGAGACTGAGAGCATTCTGATTTTAGGATTAGTTCAGAAATGTTCTTATTGTATCCCTTTCCTTGAAATTATTAAGTTTAAATGAATGATGAGCTGGTCCACCCGAGACTCCCAACAACTGCTGCAGGAAGGTACTTACTGTGATCTATTTTGCCTACATGATGAATATAGCCCACAGTAGTTACGAAGTATTTACAATGATTTATAACCTATGATATACGAAAAATTTACTTGCAGTTGGATTTTTCAGGCACAACGTATACTCCTTAGCTTCGGTCATTGACAATAGACATGTGCATTTTATTTGATTAATTCGGTAAAACCAGGCTTCCTGCCTCAAAAAAAGTTTTTCCATCACAAATAATTTAGGTCGGCTATGACCATAACAAAAAAAACATTTCGTTGATCATTTCTTTATTAGTCTGCAACTGGAAAATGCTTCTTGTGTTCTGTCTATACGAAATAGAATTCCAATGTGTGGCTGGGCTCTTACAGTGCTACCTGTTCATGCTCTTGGCAATATCAGTTTTATGTGTAATTTGCTGAAGAGACCAGGTTGGTTGGGGAAGAAACCAGATGACCACAGATCCATATAATGTATTGTGGATGTCAAGTTTACAATTAGTGCTCGAAAATAGCTTCTTTATTGTTGAAATTTATTCGAGTGGGTTCTACTTTGATCTGATGGTTACATTGAAGGTTTCAAATTTTCTAAATCTCTTGAGTATTTCACATGACTCTTGCATGGTTACTGCTTTTGTGATTATTCACCATTTCATTTTTTATCTCATTGTTTCCTTACTTTCCCTAAGGGAAGAAGCAGAGGGAAGGCTAGAAGAAATTTAGGTTATACTGAGTAGGAGGATTCGTATGGTCAAATGTACATTCACAAAGCTTTTATATCTTGGATTATATTTTTAGTGTGATCTTTTAGTGCTCTTCTGATTATGTTATGAAAAATATATGGTTTTTTATATGATGACAAGATGTTTCATAGGTGTGCTTTCTTTTTGACACAGTTTGGACTATGCACATTCAATCATCCTTTTATGTTATGCTTTTGCTTTTTCAAGTCCTAATTCAGGACTATCGTGAACCATCTGCTCAATTCCTTTATTTATAAGTTCATGTTTCATATTGATAAGTATTGAGCCACTCTCATGCGACATAGTACTACAAGTTCATGTTTCATATCGCCTTCAAGTTAGTGTGAAGGTCAATCTTGCGTCTAAAATAGTTGCTTTCCGCGCCGCTGTTCTCCTCCTCGGCGTCTATGATGTTCTTGAGTCTCCGACCTGTGCCACCGCAGGTATGATCTGCGCGGCCATCCTTCTATGTTGTTTTATTTATTTTTCTTTTCTCTGCACTAATATAGATTATGCAAATTATTGGCGGTATGTTGTTGCTGTTTTTGGCCAACTGGTAGAAACGAAGACGACCAGGCTAGATTAGTTTATTAGCTTGCCATTCCTCTGGATCCTTTTTTTATATAAAGAATAATATATTAGGGCCCAAAATATAGATTAGGATCTATTTTTGTCCAAATACAATATTGAGTGCTGACTCCATGTTTTCCTATATCTACTTATTTAGTGTTTCAGTTTGTGGTCCTCCAATAGAATGCTAAATAAAACTTGTTTTTGATCGTATATCTTGCAGAGTACAAATTAAAAGATCTTGCAGCAGCTCTACTTGACTCATATTTATTTTCTCCAGATATTGTAGCTAGCAGGTACCACTCATTTCTCTCTAAGGTATCATCGTCCCGTCTCCACTCTATTTGCTGCAGTTTCACCGTGATAACTGTTCAGACTTGTATTTGTTGTGATACACGGATTGCTTGCCGTTTTTCTTCAGGTGCAAGGAGTGCTTCTACATAGTTCTTATGTTGAGGTTTCTTTGAGGTGAGCTCATCATGTAAACAACTCGGTTAATTCATGACCTTCAATCTGATATAGCCAACACCTATGTCATAACAATCAGTCCGCCCTTGTAGTCTACTTGCCATTTTTGTTGTTAATTTGCATACTGAATCACCTAGACCTTGCTGGAAGGTGGGGCTGTTGGACAATGTGTTGCTGTTCTTCCTCGTCCACCTTTCTCTCCAAGTGTGAGACGTGATTTTGTGTGCTAGAGGGAAAGACATGATTTTATTTTGACAAGATTGACATGTTCTTGTATGACCAATACATTTTCTCTAAAATGTTAGATAGATCATATCCTACTATTATCATAGTAAATATTTTTACACATGGCTGTAAGGTTTGATGACATGTCTCAAATAAAGATGCTTTTGGGGGGTTATATTCGAACTAGAAAAAAAGTGATTTGGGAAGCCATCACCGTTTATGCATTAGGCTGCCTGGGTTAAGGTTCACATTTATTGTAATATAAGAATTCCATGGCCGCTGTCGCTTCATATATTAGTTTTTCAGTTGACAAACCAACCACGATAATTTCATATGTGTGTGGGTTACAGATAGCTCATCAACGAAGAGATCTGCTGCAAGCATGCTTACCGGAAGAAGACCGTCCATGTGGTGGTTAGTATTCTTTTTTTGCCCTTTGATGCATATACCCAATTACCCATACTAAGTTTTAGTTTCTGCTCTCATGTTTGGCCACCACATTTATGTTATTAGACCGTGACTAAGAAATTCGTACTCGCAAAATCAGCCGGTACAAAATTATCTTTGCCAGTTATCACTCAGTTCTATGGAAAATTTGTAAAAAAAATTGTGTCTTATGGATTTGGATCGGTTAAGAAAATGCAATGTTTATTTTTGTTGTTTCCCAGGACCTACTGTTTGGATTTAGGCCACTATAGTTCTAGACCTCAGATCCACCTTAAATATCCCAATTATTTGTAAGATATGGTTCTTATAAGCTCTTCTCTGCAGTCTTCATGCATGATGAGCAGAAACCTTGACAATGTATTTTTGTTGGTCCTTTTAGCTATTTATTTATGGTGGGTATGCATATCACTAGCACAAAATGAAGATGTTTCATATTATGCGAAAAGTATGCTATCGCCGATTACTTAGTTGTTTTATTTGTCAAGCATTATCAATACTTCCCAATAGAATTTATCTATGGCTGCAATGTAGTGTATTGAGCTTCTTTGTCAGACAGTATGGCACTATGCTTGATTTATATTTAAGATGTTTATTTCTCTCTTTTCAGCAATGTTAGCTTGCAAGTTCAAGGATCATTGTGTAGTACAGTTTCAGAGGTTTCTTATTGCTGCTATTCCTTGTGGAAATTCAAGAGACAAATAGGCACCTAATATGGTGGACATTGGTGACAAGAGAAATAAAAGAAGGCTGCCTCACTCATTGTATCCTCTCAATTCTCATCCCAGTCCCCGGTCTAACCACCTCCCACTTTCCCCCTCTCTTGTTGTGTTTCCTAACATGTCCTTATTTGTGTTTTGGTTCCAAGTTGCCTTGGCTTTGCTAAATTTTAGTGCTCTTGCACCAAATCCCATGCGATAGTTGGATCATTTGTCATCCTTGATTATCTCGCTACATTCAATCTTTTCACTCTCTTTAAGTAAGGAAGTTGTTAATTCTTGTTGTTTCATATGAAAATGCATTAGAAAAAGTATTAATAAATACTTGTTTGGTTGAATAGTTGCATGCTACATGATTTTCTTCTCTTGTATCATACTTTCTGTGTAATATATATGCCTAGCTTCCCATTGTGATTGCATATAATGTGCGATAATGGTTTTGTTTATCTTAATTATTTCCGAGTTGTCAGGCTTTGCTCTTGATATATACAGTGTGTCACCATGGCAAACGAAAAAAACTGATCCACTTATCATACATAGAGTTGATTTTGACGGACTGAGCCAGAATAATAATAGCTGAAGCTAGCGGGTTAATAAGCTGATTTGTGAGTTATTTATATATGTGCTATATAAAGCTTGACTCCACGGATGAATTAATATGCTATTTATTATGTCTGCGCCATTTATCTATATGGTCTGAAAACCAAATGGATGAATAGATGTTGTATTTTATTACTCTGTTCTTATCACTTTAAAGCTAGAAGTAGAACTGATTGTGCTATGCTACATAGGACAGTCCCTATTGACAATGTGTTCTGAATTATGGTTGTGGCGTGGATATATTAGTTCTATTTCACCATTTCTGGGCAATTTTGTCCTGATGCAATTGATCCCTCCTGTAACTTCTTTCCGTGACAATCAAGAAACGGTGGTGGATTCTTGCGTTTTGAGTGTAGGCATTGTGTTTAAGGAGGTATTTGCTGTGGCATTAAGTTAGCTCACATAATGGGACCGGGTCACTTTTACTGAATATGATCCGGTTGAAATAGTAAAATATTTCGAGGAGGTCGGACAATCTATGGGAAAGTTTGATACGCTAGCAATAGAAGCATCCATATCCACATCAAGGCGCAATTTCAATACACTGTCATCAATCTCATATCGATGACACAAATTAGGCTTGTAGAGGCTGCTTTCATATTGATGATACCAATCTCTCTCTGGGCTTCTTCAAAGCTTGCTCTTGAATTAGAATGCGAGGTGAACATCAATTGATTGATCATATGTGATTAGCTCAGTTTCTGTTCACTGAAATATCAGTCATATTATTATTATTATTAGTATTATTTGTGTTTCACGTAGCCACCGGATCGAATGAGAGAAGAACTGAAGGTTTATGTATCCTGGCATTGTCTCGCAACATAATTGGAGAGTCAATCCATGCCAAGGAGCAGTAGGAAGATGGCAATAGTGGTAGTGAGGTTCTGTCAGTTGGGCCGGACCAAGAATTCAGTCTCAATGGGACGCTTCTTTACTGAAGTCTACTTTATTTAGGTACACAAAATTTGCTGCGAGTATACACTGTTGCACATGCTGTTATGTACCATTTACGGATTGATACTCTTGAGCACGCCTTATTCTTTTATGCACATTGCTTCTGACATTTACTTATTTTCTACATATATAGGTGTAAATTAGTTACCCTCCGAAGAAAACCAAGTTTGCTGCCGAGGTATGCCTTCACAGATTGCGAGGATCGGCCTCATCAACTAATAATCGATGCAGTTGCGGTCTCTGGTTAGTCCATCAGCCACTGTGTATTATCCCGTATTCTAATGGAAATTAGATTTCTTTCTGTTATCTTCTAAACACAATTCTTTGTTCGTTTCGTATTTCTGTATAGTTAATTCAGCCACCGTCCATACAAGATGTTAGGTCTATTCTATTTTCATGTTTAATCAATCCATATAGTTCACCTCTGATCCTCTGTACAATCACATGGGTACAGTTCTCTATTGCTCCCATGGTACGCATTGTAGTTCCGTCTTGTTTAGTTTCAGGACGCTCATCGTGTTTTTACCATTTATCCAGATTTATATTGCGTTTCCATGTTTACCTAGAGAAAATTGGGAGTCTGTTCTATTCAGCTCCATGATGTGCCAATCCCCCCAGTCTCGCCGGTTTACAAAAAAAATGGTTATCACAAGATGTTCTTCTCTGATTTTTTCGGGCTTTCAATCCATCATTTTCCTTTGACCACCGTTATAGTTTTTTACTTTGTTCGAGGTTAGACAACTTCAAGATGCATAATTAAAAATAAATCAATGGATATACATGTTTCCTCTCTAAAAGAATTCCATGCACTAGCATGCTCTTTCTGCTAAGACATATATTTCTTTCGGTTGTCACAACTATCTGCACTATTATTTAGTGAATACATTCAGAAATCATTGCAAGTTCCAACACCGAAGAATTATCTATTTATTAGCATGCCTACATAGCATGCTTCGCACCACTTCCATCACGTTTCTTTAGCCTCTTGAAGCATTTGGCAACAAGCCCTTGGTTCTCTTCTATATATTATTTTAAAAAGCGTCCTAAAACATCCACCGACAACGAACAGACAGGACATCCTTCTCTGCAGCTGGTCAGAGTTCCTAGCAGGGTTATATATAATCTGATGTATATATAATCTGATGCTCGAAACGCTTAATCTTCCAGAGTGCAGTATAAGGTTTATCCAGACAGCCATCGTAGGGTCCATTGCACGGTTGCGTTCTATAGTTCCACACATCTGCGGCAGAAGTGCTTCAGCGCATCGAAATGCAGGATGCTCTTTCTGCAGATCCTGAAATAGCAGAAGAGTCTGCCGCTTTAGAAGGAAATAGACATATGGAAATCTGGGAGAAAATGGTAATAGAAGATCTCAGTTATAGTGAGCTCAAGTATGTGCAAGCAGAAAGTAGAGAGCTGTGTACTAAGCTACATGCATCAGAGGATTATCAACGCTTAGGCTCTTTGACAAAGTCGCCTTCGATCTATAGCTTGCAGACGTCAGTGGCTACAAGTGTTTGTAAATCAGTTGATCTTATCTCAGGCTGAATGAAAATTTCTATGCACGCCTCTATTCAGTTAGGTCTTTTCCTGCTACCTATTATATGTAAATATGTAAAGGATCTACGGAACAAGTCAGCTAGGTCTTTTGTTGGTACCCATTTGTAATTCGTCTGTCACTTTGGTTTTGATGCAAATATAGTCCCTTGAGTTATATTAGTGCCTAATATCAATATGCGGAGAACATTTAACTCTGTACGATGCCATCTATATCATGGTGGCAAGTTTCGCTGTGTTCTTTCTTGCTTATAGCAAAGAGTACATGTGCTGCAGCTTCTAGCAGAGATAATGGTTTCGAACCCGGACCGTGAAAATTGTATTGGACAATGTGAACCATTTTAAAAAAGCATCACCTTTTAAATCCGTGAACATTTTAAAATAATAAATAAAAATAGCATTTGTTTGTGCATCCCAACTAAAAACCCTAAAGCATATGCTCCGCGTAATAATAACTAATTACACCAATATTTCTTTTCAATTTAATAAGACGATTATCGTATTTGCGACAAAAAAAGGCAAAAAATTGTTATTTGCGCCAGGGGATGAAAAAAAGGGGCGAAAAACGTTTAGCGCCAGTATTTTTTTTTCCTATGGATAAAAACCCATCAAAAATACGTTATTTGCGCCAGTGGCGCAAAGGGTCATCTAGTAATTGAAACAACAGACGGATATCCTCCCATCGGAGAGAGGCGGGGATCAGAGCCCTGTCAAGGCACAAAAGGTCATCGGATGAGTATCCAGAAATTTTGGATTGGGCATCGCCTTCTTTTCTCCTCCTCTCATCTGTACCGGTTAGATTGTGATGATCTGACAACCCTACTTTTCGAATATACAAGATAGATTGCTCCAACAATGGGAAGATGTACTCAAATTACTAACTTCCAAACACATTTGGGAATTAAGTGGATGGTCCACTTCTTTGATGCGGTTTCTTTAACCTCCATGAGGTTTTATTTTTAATGTGCGGTACCTCCAGAAACAAGCCAGCGAGCGAATAACTGATTTGACTGTTGCAGTTAGCACTAACCGAGTAATGATCCATGTCAAAAATCCACTCACATCGCTCTCCATTGATCCTCCGGCAGATGTCACACCGTGCAAACCCATTTTAGTAGCACCTTTTGTCGTCTGAAAGCGCGGGTACCGTCATATCTTTGCGGTGCGATTCTTTTCTACTGTATATTACACTAGCATATAATTGCCACCGACGTGTTGGAAAGGAGATCATGTAACGCGTTCCATGTAATAATCTGCTTAAAGCCTGTCGACAAAACCCAGCAGCCATGCGTCGCCAAACATGTTTAAATATCAGGTGATCATTCCGCCTCCTTCTTTTCCTTAGACATGTGGTGTTAGCAAGCGTATAATACTAGGGGTGGCTGATCTCAGCTGGCCACCAAGGTTAGTGCCCACTCGCTGATGCGCACTTGTGAGAGACAGGAAGCATAATTTACATCTTTCCGATTTCTCTGCTTATTGTGATCAGGATTGCATATGTCGTTGCTGAATACTTAAGCATCGTCAGTGTGTTCTGCTCTCGTCTTGAATGTTTTAGCGCCTAAAGAAAATAATACCATCATGGCGGTTTCAGGTTCTATTATAATCTGCATATATCCAACCGATTCAGGCATCAATCATACTGTATTCGATAAACCTAGTGGATGTGCCTCCGCTGTGGAGAACACCTACCATGGCACTAGGCTCCCGTTCCTGTCCCGCTACAGGCTCCGACTGTTCCCGCATAGGACGGGCCTTGTCCTTCTTCGTGTAGCTGCTCACGCTCGCACAGCATTAGTATTCCATTCCGCAAATCAACCACAACTTGCGAAAGCTTGTCGCCTGTCGCCTGACGACTGATGCTGCGCTGCTCTATGCATGAGGCGATGTTCATTTCGCTAACCTTCCAAATAATTATACACGCATGTTTCAGTCTCTAGCACCATTCCTTCTGCAGCCATGCATGGATGTGCGGTCGTCGAGCGTCAACACCTTGGAAGTGGATTTGCCATTCCGGGCGCGGGGCTCGACCGGCGTATGTATGTACTGATGGAGGTTGAACGCTAAGCTGGAAACTGATGGAGGTGTCACCGGCCGGAAACTGACGGATCATCGAAGCAGTTGATCAGCTGTCTGGGCATGATTGTTGCGGTGCAGATGTTAATCACTGTCCCTTTCCGCCATTATATATGTCGATCGCAACATTTAAGTTGGCAGGTCCATCGACGCGTCCATGGACGCCGCTCCAAGTGCAGACCAGGAGAAAAACTGCACACCCACCCCTTCAAGTCGAGTCAGTCCACTTGTGGTAGACATGCACTGCTTAATTACTACCCTGTTACTCTATGACAGATGTGCTCCGTTACTGTATATACTCTGCCGTTCGTTCGTGCCTGCCGCGGGATGTGGCTGTTCACGCACGCAGGGTAGGGTCGGTAGCTTGTTTCAGGTTCATGGCTGGATCAGGAGAGGTGTCTGAAGAATGAGGTGGCGCTGACGACGCGGCACCAAGCGTGACGGCACGTCTATACGCCTTGACCGACCGAGAGCGAGACCGAGAGAGCTGGACGCTCGCTTTCGGGGGCAGTAATCGAGCTGCATGGACGCATATGCCGGACGGCGACGTGGTGGCCTGGGTGATCTGGAAATTAGCTCAGCCCAGAAAATCCATCCCCGTCCGTCCGTCCGGGCTTGCGCGCGCTGTATCAGCGTAAAAAGATGCTGTCGGGGGCACATTACATACGACGGAGACGCATGCATGTGTAATCTGGAACATCCATCTTTCTGCTCCTAGTGTTTGTCACTAGCAATTATATTCAACAAGGTGCTGATTTCGTTTCACCGTGTGAAGAATTTCCTCCCTCCTGCTGGATTGATTAGTCTAATCTGCAACAGAAATGCCACTGTGCTTCTTCAAGAATTTCCTCGTGCTAATTCTTCGCCACTAGCTCGACGGGCTGCTTGAGTAGTAGTGATAAAAGCTGGGCAATTTCCACGCACGGTTGAGCTCGCCATGGCACCGACCCTGCCGGAGGGCCATGGGACGTCAATGCGTGCAGGTAACGGCACGGAAGCTGACACCGGATGGGGAAGAAGCGGGCATGCATGGGTGATGGTGCTAGTGCCTGCAGCGAGTGAATCTGGAACGTAGCAGAATCGGTACGTATGATCCCGTCCTTGTTTTATCTGCGGCGTTGGCGTAGATCAGGAACAGCGCAGATCTTGAATTCAGAAAACCGTCTGCATGCGTCTGTATAACTCGCCCATCCTCTTTCGTTGTTGCTTCCCTTGTTTCTCCTTCTGAGTTCTGACATGTGAGAGTGTGAGACAAATAATTGGCACCGGGGTCAGGCGCGTCCGTACAAGCGACGGCGTAAAAACGATCGAGATCAAAACTAGGCTTCGTCTGCATGGTGGTTTTTCTCTTTCGAGAGAGAGCATGGTTGGCAAGTTTGTGGCCGATGAGGTTAGACCGCGGAGGAGGCCAAAAGTCCATGGGGCCCCAGCCACAGAGCCGGTGCCCGCCACCCACCGGTGTTGGGTAGGCCGGCAGCCGGGAAGCTCCGGGTCCAGGCCCACGTGTCGCTGATCCTTCCTACTCCCTGGCGGGGACTGGGGGACCTCATGGGCTCTCGCTCGAGCTAGCTCCGCCACACGTTCCCGTCCCAGCTCCAAACAGGGCGCCGTCGCTGCTACCCCCGCGCCGCTGTCAATCCTGGTGCATCTGACAGCGCTGCCGGCGTCACCGTCCGTCGGCTTGTGCTGTTACGCTGTGCGATGTGGTGTTATGTTACTGTGCTGGTGTGGGGTGCCAGCCATGACAGGAATGAGAGGCATGGGGGAGGAGTGGCCGCGGCTGCGAGGTCTCCCTCCACCAATGAACCCTCCAGCGAGCGATGGGGAGGGTAGCGACGGTAGCCGGTGTCGCGGAGCGCGGCCCTGTCGTCCCGGGAGGAACCCGTCGACGTTGGAACTGCTCCGCTGTACGTGCAGCTTAGCCACGCGATCCAGACATGGATTGGCGAACAGAGGATCCAGTGATGGACCTGATGGTGCATGCCGTGCCAAGACAGGATCATGTGTCCACGTCACCGCGATCGAGCGTGTCTAGTAGACGATGGATGATGCACGCCGGGGCTGCTTGGCCGGACTCGGGGCGATGGTCCCGTGGATGGATCGGAAGCTGCCCGCTCGCGCTCGGCTCGCTGCTTGGGCGCAGTTAAACCTGCCGGCCCGGCTCGGGTGGAAGCTGACACGAGGAAACGGGCATATGGCAGCATGGCACGGCGTGACATGTCACTCTCCACGTGTCCGTGTCGGACAGACGCTATCCTCTCATGCAACGCCCGCCCGTAGTCTCTCATACTACCAGCACTATCATCATCAGATGCCTGATCAAAAGCCATTGATGGATCAGAGGTGCAAGTAAGCATGATAACTTTTCAGCTCTCTGTTTTGGTTCGTACGCGACACACGGAAGCGCCGCGATCCATATATTCTCGCTTTTGCGATCGATCTTCGCGGCCATGATGGTTTGCCGTCACGGGCAGCCCATCTTCCCTTGTTCCTTCGTCCAGGGCTCCCTCCAGGCACACACCGTCATGATCGCTCCGACAGACGGGAGAGGCTTCCCTTGTTCTCACGTACCACGGTTCTTCCCTTTCGCCGATCGGTCCATGGCATGTGCGTGTGCTCCTCGACGCGTTCCCTTTGTCCCTCCCGATCCAAGTCTCGCCTCGTGTCTGGAATCTCAGGACCGGCGGGGCTATCCACTGCATCCGACCAAACGTCAGATCGATCCACAAGCTTTGGGACAACCATTCGTGTCTATCTTAACTTGTTAATGTTAAGCATGCATGCATATGCATCCCAATCATTTACTGTTGCTGATTAACGGCTGATCAAGTGCCATTTCGAACCTGATGTCCGTCCTGATGCCGGTGAGATTTGGATCAGTTGAATACGAGGCGATGCAATTATGTAAACACATGTTAAAGTGGGTCACATTTGTGGTTTAACAATATGAGTTTTTGTGAATGCTAAAACGTGGAGGCACGGAGCATAGGTGCATCCATGCATGCCGCGAGCTGGCCTGTGGTCACCCCGGACTTTTCGTACACGGGCAAAAGCCCAAACCAGACACCTTTCCGAAACAGTTCATCCAGGGCTTCTTGTCACCCTCATGGGTCCCGGATCTCTCCAAAAGTTTGGTTAAAGTGAGGTAATTTTTCTCTGTCCTTTATATTCGAGCATTGATCCGATGCACTGAACTGGGGCTCAACTGTCAATGTTCGTCGGTAAAAGAAGATTTCGCATCCTCCCATTATTCATGAGCATAATTGGATCTTTTGACCAGCCTACCAGAGACTTAAATTGTCAACAAGAATAAGGAGAACACTAAAGCGCAAGTCCAATGAAACCCGGTGCTTGGGGAAAATAATTATATGAGACCTGGTCTACAAATTTAGCCCGTGGACCAACTTTAGAAATTGACACGTGGCCAGAAAGCAGTTTAGATCTAAAAATAAATAACCGAATTTTGTTTTTTCTCTATTTTCTAGCCACGTGTCAATTGCTGGAGTTGGTCCACGGGTCTAAATTTGTAGACCATGTCTCATATAATTATTTTCCGGCGCTTGGCATGGAATAAATTGTTGATTTGGCCCTAGAAAACACGCTCCACTGCTCGCCAAAAATGGAAACGGCAAGCCCCTCCTCTGGAGATTTTTGCGTAAATATTTGTGAAAATTTTTAAAAACAATTATGTGATTTCTTTATAAGAAAAAAGTTTTTCGTCACGCAACCTTGATAAGCAAAGATGGACAGGATATAAAAAAAATGTTTTGTGATTTAGATAAGCCTATTCAGCAACTATTTATATCTTGTCCTTTTGTACGTAATATCTAGATACTTATTTATTCACTATTAATATCTCTCCTCCCACATATTACCAATATATTTGGTAACTGGTAAATGAAGTTGATATGAAAACTAAAGATCACATACGGATATGCGTTTATGATTTATTTGGGAAAATTTGGAACTGTAGAAATGGCGTTGTTTTTAACAAGGTCGGGGTTGTTCATTTTCTGCAGTTTGTTCACAGAGTTATATATTGGATCCACATGTTGTTATTTCTCCTCCCGCCTGAGCGGGCTGGCTATGGGAGATGTAAGGGGGTGGAGAGAAGTCTTGGTTAGGGGAGGAGCTAGTCGAGGGTGGCGTTGGGGTGGTCGAGGGAGAAGGGATCCATTGGCAAGTTAGACGAAGGGAGTCAGTAGGCACATGAAGTGAGAGAGTAAAAGACTAGTAGCGATATAAGTGAATTTTAGTGAGCGGAAAAAAACCATTGGAGCACAAAGAGAAGTAAGAAGTGATATTTCAACTAGACACTAAAGATAATTATATAGGGAGTCAAATTGGAGGTAATACAACAATAATCAGTATTTAGATGCTAGCTGTTACCCTCCGCAACAACTTTCCCCTCCGCCGCAACAACGTGCTCCTATCTATAAAGGTTGTGGCTTATGTTTTAAAAGGGTAGATGGTAAAAATGTATTCACAGTGGAATAATAAAGGACATGGTTTTTGAGTAAACGTTTACAAGTTCCTTAGTAGTCCCTATGTTTGGTATTATACGGCCCTTCGAAATTTGAGCCTAATTGTGATCATTTGTCATAAAAATTATACTGTTGGAAACTTATTTCCGGTATGTATCCAATTATATTCTTTTTATGAAATATAATTTATATTTCATTTCTTAAATCTTGGGTATGTATTATACCGAGGCTCTGATACCAATTGAAAGTGCACTATGGTCAACTAGAGGGGGTACTACCAATTTTTCTTCTTTTCCTTTTAATTATGGCTAAGCAAGATAAAGTAAGGTTCTCTAGATGTGCAACTAGGTGAGCAACCTAAGTGATACAAGATAAGGTACGCAACGAAAGTAAAACGAAAGGCAACAAGATAAACCACAAGTGTAAACAAGGAGACAAGGATATGTTTCATGTAGTTCCTTCTCAAGAGAAGTACGTCGACGTTGGAGAGGTGGGGAGCCACCTAGGCGCTCCTCAATAGCACGGTTGTGCACACCTTATTCTCCTTGAGCTTCTCCCGTGAGGAAGATTCTCGTTTCCACTGTGAGGTCGACTTGAAGGCGTTGACCAAACCTTTACACAGGGTTGAGGACACTCCACAAGATGGATGGAGGCTCTCAACGGATCCGAATCTTCTTGCGACAAGGTGGAAGCTACAAGCACAAGATCTACTAAGGTTTCTAGGCCTCAAGTAGGATTCTAGATCTACTAGGATGTGGTGGATGGATTTGAAATTCCTTTGGTGGAATCACGGATCTAGGTCTCCTCTATCTCTCCACAAATTTTCGGAGTGTTTGGGTGGTTGGAGAGGGAGATCTAGGAGGTTGAACCTTTCATTAATGGTTAGGAGAGAGAATGGGAAAAGCTTGGACATTTATGAGGTAGGGGAAGGCTTTAAATACCCCTTCCCCGAAGTGGCCGTTGGGCAGCTCCACGCAGCACCGGAGGCTCCGGTGGCCTTCATATGTGCGCAGTCCTTTTCCATCGCACTGTGTCCAGCGGGGCGGAGGCTTCGGTGGCTTTGGCGGACACTCCGCCCACCAGAGGTGAAGGAAATATGCCCGAGAGGCAATAATAAAGTGGTTATTATCTTATTCCTTATTTATGATGAATGTTTATTTCCCATGCTAGAATTGTATTAACCGGAAACGTTGATACATGTGTGTTTAATAAACAAACAATGGTTCCTAGTAAAGCATCTCTTTTAACTAGCTCGTTGATTAATAGATGATCAAGGTTTCCTGATCATGAACATTGGATGTTGTTAATAACGAGGTCATGTCATTAGAAGAATGATGTGATGAACACATACCCACTATCAAGATAACAATACGATCAAGTCATTTAGTTTATATTGGTATATCTTGCGTATGAAGTAACTTATTCCTTAGACCATGAGATCATGTCAATCACTGATACCGGAAGGGTGCTTTGATGTCATCAAACGTCACACCGTAACAGGGTGACTATAAAGGTGCCGTTAGGTATTCGGAAAGTATTAGTTGAGGCTCATGGATCAAGAGTGGGATTTGTCCATCCAAAATGACGGAGAGATATACTCTGGGCCCTCTCGGTGATATCACATCGAAACCGCTTGCAAGCACGTGATATGATCACAAGGATGTTATATCACGGGAACGAGAAAAGAGTACTTGTCGGTAACGAGTTTGAACAAGGTATGATTGATACCAATGATTGAATCTCGGACAAGTAAAATATCGCGAGACAAAGGGAATAGTTCACGACGTTGTTGGTTCACACGATCATGAGAGTCATCGTTGAATAAATAGGAGTCATCACGGATTTCCAGATCCCGCTGTTGATTATTGATCGGAGAGGAGTCTCGATCATGTCTATCTTATTCACGAACCGTAGGGTGACACACTTAAGGTTCGATGACGTGTTTGAGAGGATACGGAATATCGAAGAATATTTTGGGCAGCACCGAAATTGTTTCGGGAAAATTTGAAATAGTTCAAGGGGTTTTTCGTCGAATGGTTGTTAATAGAATCAACAAATAATTCGAGTTGCTTTATGCAAATGTTTGTTAACAGAATTAACAAATGCTGAAATAAAGAAATAAAAATGTTTTATTTATTTATTAAAGAAAAACTCTTGGATTTTCTAAGTGGGGTTTTAAAGGAAAATGAGTGGGTGTGAGTGGAGTGTCCACTCACATCATGAGGGAAGAGGTGGGGGCACGCCATGGGGCTGGCCGCACCCCCCTTGGTCTGCCTCCCCTCTCTCCTATAAAAGGAGGGTGAGAGCTCTCCCTCCTCCACACACTTGCCCACTAGTTTTTCCCTCCACCCGCTGCTCCATTCCATGGTCTCCGGCTTGGCGAAGCCCTGACCATGGGATTCTTCTTCACCACCACGCCGTCGTGCTGCTGGAGTTCCGAGGGATCCTCTACTTCCGCACCCCGCTGGATCGAGGGAACGGAGGTCGTCATCAACCGTACGTGTGAACGATCACGGAGGCACCGCCGGATGCGGTGCACATCTTCTCGCTATCGGGATCGGTGTGAGTACGACTACGCCAACAACGAGATTTGATCTCGTAACGCTTTGTATCTTCGAGGGTATGTGTTCTCCTTAACCCTCTCGTTGCCCGTTGCACTTCGTCTCCTAGATTAGATCTTGGCCTTTCGGGTGTCTCTCGCGTAGGAAAATTTTTGTTTTCTTTGCAACGACCCCTTCAGGAGGCCCACCGGAGGCTAAGCTGGAGCCTCCGCTCTTATCCTCCCGAACGCCATTTTGGTGGTGGCTCCACCGGAGGCGCCACCGGAGGCTAGCTCCACAATGGGGTAGTGGAGCCAGCGGAGGCTCCGGTGGTTTTACCGGAGGCTCCGCACACCGGATATGAATCGGAGGTTCCGCTCTGGCCTCCGCTCTTCTCTATCCGAACGCCATTTTGGCGGAGCCCACACCGGAGCCAGCACCGGAGGCCCGCGCCTGAGCCGTGCTGGAAAATGAATGGGGCGGAGGTTCCGGTGGTTTCACCGGAGGCTCCGCTACATACAAAAACAACTCTCTAGCAAGGTTTCTTCGAAATCTTTTCATTCCAAACAATTTTGTAAACCATAGAGATTGTATACTTGATGAACATGGGAATTTTCATATATACCAAATAAAAATTATTCCACTAGGTATGTTGTCATTAAATTATCAAAACGGAAGATGATCTTTCATTCTCCCCCTTTTTTGGTAATTGATGACAACATCCCTATTTGCATAATTTAAAACACACAACATGGACGGAGCTCCCCTAGAGATATGCTCCCTTCATGTTGAGAGATTTCAAACACAATGGATAACTAAACACATATGTAATAGTGAGCACACAACAAGTGATAGAATTAAGGTAATAAGTTCACGAGCTCACAATGCATATAACGAGGTTCACAACGCATAATAATTAAACAAACAAAGTTTCCAAATATAACACTAACTCTCTCAAGCAAGAAGAAAGATGCAAATCGAAAACATGCTTGAGAGACACCCATGCAAATGCCCGCTCCTAATAGATATCCCTCCCCCTTTGGCATCAAGATACCAAAAGAGGGAGGAGACCGATGCTAACGTCCTGAAGATCACTCGGAGGAGTTATCCAGGCTCAGAGGGTGGGCGCGGTGGCGAGAGATAGTGACATCTTCTCCTTCTTCCTCGTCAGACCACTCAATGAGCTTCCCGGCGGAATCCTTGGCCTGCCACTTGTCCCAGTTGGTGATGCTAGGTAGCACCGGGGACTCCACAGATTCGCCACCATCACGACGAAGCTGACGCTATGCCTTTGCTGCCTTGCGGTGCTTGAGCTCCTTATCATAGTGAACTTCCCATTGATGCTTCTCAATCTTCTTGTTCACTTTGAACACCTTCTTGAGGGCCCTTGCCATCCACTTGAAGGCACTGTCAGAAGGAGGAGGGCGAGAGGGACCAGCTGCCTCTTATTCTTCCTCCTCATCAACGATGACATGTGATTTGGCCTTGCCTTTGCGAGAAGCCGGGGTAGGATGCACAATGTGCTCGGTGTGGTCCTTGATGAGAAGTCTCTTCTCCGTGTGTGGGATACAATTATCATCATCAATAGGATTTTCCGGGAACTTGTTCGCCCACACATGCAAGAGGATATTCATCATAAATGGCCCAAATCAAGCATTCTTCCTATTAACAATTACATGCCACAACTCATTCCACAGATAATCGAGCACATCAAGCTTCTGAGTTGAACCGGCAAGCCGCTTCTCATGAGTAAGAAGCATGATATTCTTGAGAAAACCTTGGATCTCATCGATGTTCCCCGCCTTTGGGTTGATGGTCTCCCGATAGATGCGGAGCATAACATCATAAGTGGGGTAGAGACCTTTGACAAACCCAACAGCAAATTCTTCCAGTGATACAGAGGGGTGAGTTGATCCTTGGAGAGACATTGAGTATTGGGGGCATGAACACGGAACCATCCACTGTCAAACTCCTCGCCACCGGCAAAAGGTCCATGATCCGGGTATCCACCAAGAAGAGTCCCAACTTCATACCACTTGATAGTCAGTTGTTGTCCCTTGGTCATCCAAATAAGGTGACGTTGTGTCTCATTGGCGAGGTGCACAGTGGCCAAGAACTCACAGACCAAGTCTTCATCATAATCTTGTTGAACTTGCATAATGGGAGCAAGTCCAAGTGCATCAACAAGCTCTAGTGCCTCTCCAAAGTACTTGGGATTCCTCTCCATATGCCCAAAATAAATAGCATGTTGAGGGGCAACATTCTCCTTGGGCTTCCTCATCAAGATATCATGATAGATTTGGCTTTGAAAGATGGTGTTGACTCGAGGGTCCTTACCCCGGAACTGTGGCATCGGACGGTTGCGTTCAATAATATATGGGTTCTCTCGACGTTGTTGCAAGAACACTCCCTCGGACATCTGAGAAGCTGATTTTTCCTTGCGAGGAAATATCTTCTCGGGAGCCGGGAATCTCGGCCGGCGCTTGGGCTGAGATGGGTCCAATGTTTCCTCGATTTCATCAACCCTAGGAGCCTTGCGACCAGCCATGCTCTTGGTGCGAGTGCCCTTTCCCTTGCCCTTGGGACCAGATGCATCTATGAAAGAAATAGCAAGAAGAGCATGAAGAAAAGGTAATGCTAAAGTTTATGTGACGCACAAATCCAAGAAACGAAGAGATGAAGAACATTAGGGTTGAATAACAAGGGGTAGGGCATATGAATAAATCAACCCTAAGAACCAAAGTGATTCAAGCCTAATACTCACAATCTAAGTTTCTAGGTTTTGTACTCGTGATTTCCTACTTCCAAAATCCAAATCCACACATCTAGATGTGAAGAACATGTAGCTCCTAGTGGTTCCCCATCCGTCAACTAGATGAGGGGGATAGAGAGAGAGAAAACATACCCGCATCCATGGTGGAAGGAGAGGAGGAAGAAGATCCCGTGGTGGTCCAAGGCAAGGAGGAGGGCTCTCAGTGGTGGAGCACCCTTTTCCGGCGGCGGAGACTTAGGGGGTGGCGGCGGTTGTGAGGAAGAAGATGGAGGGCGAGTGGGCAGGCGCAGCGGAGCCTCTAGTGGTTTCACCGAAGCCCACCGGTACCTTCACTGGTGCAAATTTGCCCACCGGTACCTCCGCTGGTGCTGTGCTGCATGGACAGGAGCAGCGGAGCCTCCAATGGTTTCACCGGAGCCTCCGCCAGACCAAGTTTTCACGCGCCAAGAACAGAAAAAGGAGAGCATTAAGATTGGAATGGTGTTTTGGGCAAAGGGAGCTTGGGTTGGAAGATGGTAACTGATGTACGAGAGACATTACTCGATGGGGTTTGCAAGATGCAAAGAGATAAAAGCCGAACCATCACAAGTTGTCAATGGGGAATAGGATATTTGGGAAAAATCCAAAAAGAAATATAAAAACAACTCCGAGAGGAGGAGGTTAGTGGCCGAAGCCACCATGTTTGAGTGTGTACTTTAGCACCGCGAAGATATATCTTGGGTCCAAGAGTACTACTCACAATTAAGCACAATAAGTCACAAATTGACTAGATATGCAATGATTAATTGATTTTTGCATAATAAGAGGAGTGTACACTCATGAGTTGAGTGACGCTCCCCCTATGTCCATGCCTACATCCAAACCTGATAGCACATATAATGAAGGTACGTATGCAAGGTCTCAAGTGAAGTTGGAAGAATCGATGACATTTAGATCATTCCTCAAAGCTCAAAATCTTGGTTCATCAAGGGCCTTCGTAAAGATATCGGCAAGTTGATCCTTGGTGGATAAATATGAGAGATCAATAACACCCTTCTCAACATGATCCCGAATGAAATGATGACGGATCTTAATGTGCTTCGTCTTGGAGTGAAGAACGGGGTTGTAAGCGATCTTGATAGCACTCTCATTGTCACAAAGAAGAGGCACCTTGTCAAAATGAATACCATAGTCCTTCAAGGTTTGCCTCATCCAAAGCAATTGGGCACAACAACTTGCCGCGGAGATATATACTCGGCCTCGGTGCTGGAGAGAGCAATGCAGTTTTGCTTCTTTGAAGACCAACATACTAAGGAGCGGCCAAGGAATTGGCAACCCCCAGAAGTGGACTTCCTATCCGTCTTCTATTCCGCATAATCCGCATCCGAATACCCAATGAGCTGAAAGCTTGAACCCTTGGGATACCAAATACCAAAATTTGGGGTATAAACTAAATATCGAAAGATTAGTTTCACCGCTTCCAAATGACTTTGCCTCGGGGCGGCTTGAAACCTTGCACATTTACCTACACTATACATGATATCCGGTCTAGATGCACAAAGGTAGAGCAAAGAGCCAATCATGGAGCGGTATACCTTTTGGTCTACCTTTTTACCGTTGGGGTCGGGTTTCAAGTCAGTGGTTGTGGACATGGGAGTCTCCATAGGCTTGGCGTCGTGCATGTTGAATCTCTTGAGCATGTCTTGAGTGTATTTGTCTTGTTTGATGAAGGTTCCTTCATGATATTGATTCACTTCAAAGCCAAGGAAAAACTCCAATTCTCCCATCATAGACATCTCAAACCTATCGGTCATAAGCTTGGAAAACTCTTCATTGAACAAAGTGTTAGTAGACCCAAAAATGATGTCATCCACATATAGTTGGCATATGAATAAGTCACCTCCAACCGTCTTAGTAAAGAGGGTGGGATCGATTAAACCAACATTAAACCCACGATCCACTAGAAACTCTGTAAGGTGCTCGTACCACGCACGTGGAGCTTGTTTAAGTCCATAGAGTGCCTTATCGAGTTTATAGACGTGATCGGGGTGGTTGGGATCCTCGAAACCCGGATGTTTCTTAACATATACTAACTCACTAATGGGACCATTTAGGAAAGCACTCTTAACATCCATTTGTTGCAGCTTAAAATTATGATGAGATGCATAAGAAAGTGAGATGCGAATGGATTCAAGACGAGCTACGGGGGCAAAGGTTTCACCGAAATCAACACCTTCGACTTGACAAAACCCTTGAGCCACCAATCTTTCCTTGTTGCGAATGACAATACCATATTTATCTTTCTTGTTCTTGAACACCCATTTGGTGCCAATAACATTCTTGCAATCCTTGGGACTTGGCACTAACTCCCACACTTTGTTGCGCTCGAAGTTATTGAGTTCATCATGCATTGCTTCAAGCCAATCTTGATCTTCGAGAGCTTCATAAACCTTCTTGGGTTCAATGAAAGAGATAAAATCATGAGCCTTGCTAAAGTCCACCAATTGCTTCCGAGTGACAACCCTTCCATGAACTTGCCCAAGTATCTTCTCCTCCGTGTGACCCGCTCGTTCAAGATTCTCTAGCCTTCTCTTTGCTCTACGAGCTAGTATCTCCTCCAAATATTCTTTGGATATTGCTTGAGAATCACCTTCTTCATCAGAGACATGTTCATCTTCATCTCGGCCTTAATCATTAGTGGGTGAAGGATCACCACTAGGTTGAGCTCTCTCAACAATGATGGGACTTCGATCATGACTTTGATGAGAAGTTTGGACTTGATCATTATCTTGGTCTTGATTACTTGCTTGACCTTGATCATTAGCTTGAGGGCTTGGTGCATCTTATTGGGTAGCTTGTGTATCAATGGGTGTAGTCAATGGCTCCACTTGAGTGGGGGCATAGTCCTTCTCCCTCCGTCATCCGGTAACCCTCAATGGGAATTATTTCACCAATCCCCATTCTTCTTATGACGATGGGAGGAATTGCATCTCCTACAATAGCATGATCTATATGCCCCCTTGGGAGCCGTTATCCTCATCAAACACCACGTCTATAGCTTCTTAAACTTGTCCGGTGGACTTTTTGTAGACTCTATAGGCGTGAGCATTTGTGGCATAGCCAACAAAAATACCCTCATATGATTTAGTCTCAAATTCTGACAATTGTTTACCTTTCTTGCGAATGAAGCACTTGCAACCAAAGACCTTGAAGTAAGATACGTATGGTTTCTTGCCCATGAGAATCTCATAGGGAGTCTTGTTCAAGATCTTGTGGAGATATAACCGGTTGGTAGCATGACAAGCGGTGGAGATGGCTTTGGCCCAGAAGTTATAAGGAGAAGAGAACTCCGCAATCATTGTCCTAACCACATCCATCAAAGTTTGCTTCTTCCTTTCCGCAACACCATTTTGTTGAGGGGTGTAGGGAGAGGAGTATTGGTGAGAAATGCCCTCTTCACTAAGAAATCCCTCAACGGTATAGTTCTTGAACTCCGTACCATTATCACTCCGGATGGCCAATACGGAAGCATTGTGTTGGCGCTCCACTAGAGTGATAAACTCGATGACTCTCTTTTGAGTCTCACTCTTCCTCTTGAAGAAATACACCCAACAATATCTTGAATAATCATCCACAATCACCAAGCAGTACTTCTTTCCTCCAAGACTATCATAAGATAGTGGACCAAAGAGATCTAAGTGAATGAGATCAAGGATTCTTGTGGTGGAGATATTAGTCTTGGTTGGATGGAATTCTCCATGTTGCTTTCCAAAGGTGCAAGAACTACACACACGATCTTTAGCAAACTTAGCCTTGGTTAGTCCTAGAACATGATTGCCACTTTGAAGGTCATGCAATATTCTCATATTGGTGTGGGCTAACCGGTGATGCCAAAGCCACCCCACATCAACTTTAGCCATAAGGCATGTCGCGGCACACGTGTCTCCTTGAGAGAAGTCCACTACATACATGCCGTTCTCGACAAACCCAACAAAGGATACTTTAAGAGTTGTTTCCCAAGTGACAATCACATTCTCTTTATTAAAGAAACAGGTAAAACCACAATTTGCAAGTTGAAGAACGGACATCAAGTTATAACCAAGGGACTCAACAAGGAGAACATTCTCAATTCATACATCATTTGAGATAGCGACCTTGCCTCGTCCCAATACCTTAAGTTTGGAATTGTCACCAATAGTGACGCAATTGAGATGAGATAATGGAGGTTCAATATTGCTCATTGCGTCATTGCTTCCGGTCATATGTTGGTATGCACCACTATCCACCGTCAGTCTACCCGACCCGGAAGCACTTCCCTACAAGAGATCAATTTGTTGATTTAGGTACCCATCCTTAAATGGGTCCTCTTTTGTAGTAACAAGGGTCTTAGGAACCCAAATAGTCCAATGATAATCATCACCATAAGAAGTACCAACGTATTTAGCATAAACATGACCATCTCTAGATTTCATAAGAACATAAGAGGGGTTATATTTTCCGGCAAAGTCGTTGTGAGTGATGCTCCCCCTAGAGGTATCATCACCCACCACGGCGTTGGTATCCTTCTCCTTGGTAACCTCTCCCTCTTTCACAAAGACAACACTCCGTGAGGGAGAGGTGGCATTCTTGGTTTTCTTCTTTGACTTGGCAACAAAGCCAAGTACTTCCTTTCCCTTCTTGGCAACTTGAGAGCGTATGACGTCATTAAGAATCTTCTCTCTTCCTACAACGTTACACTACCAAATTCCGCGCGATCCGGAACGTTTTGAGCGGCACGTTTTGATAACGTCATGTTGTTTCCATCGCGGATGGCTGAAAAGTGGAATTTGCTCTCGAAGGACGCGGTCCATCTCGACGTTTCTTATATGTTCCGTCGCGGATATTTGTTCCCGACCCAATAGGCCCAGTTGGAGGCGAGTTTTGTCCCACGAGAACGTCGCAGATTGGTCGAATATATCCCTTTTCATTTCTATCATTTATTTGTCCATATTTTGAAATCGAATTATCTGTTTGGTATATGTTTTTGCATCGGAGTTAGTCTAATGTAAACCTTTTAACTTATGTCACTTAGTTCCATCAGAACTTATGTCATCTATTTCTCCATATTGTGAACTCGAATTATATCTATCTTAAGAAAATAAACATAGTAGTTGAACATAAACATATACTACATATTAATAGAAACCACACGATACAAACAAGATTGTCGATCTAAACAGGGGGCAGCAGTAGAGGGCTAAATAAAGAGCATCAGTAGGGGGCCGACAGCTCCTCCGATGGCACTGGATCCTCCGTCAGGACTGGATCCTCCGATGGCACTGGATCCTCCCTTGAGAGTCACAGCTGCGAGGAGAGTGATCAGAGTTTTCTGCTCTGCTAGGGCTAAACCGATCTTCAGTTCCCCAACCTGCTTGGTCAGTTCGAGGTTGCTGGCCCTCAACTTGGACGTATCATCCATCAAATTTCGAAACGCTATGAGGGAAGCTTCGCCCTGAGCCACCTGATCCAACCTGGCATCGCGAGCCTTGTTGAGATTGTCGTAGGCGAGCTTCAAGGCCTTCTCAAGCTCAGCTTCTAGGATGTCAACCCTCTTCGCCAGAGCGCTGAAGATGACCGTCTGCTCGGCTTCATGTGCCATGTAGATAGTTGCATGATAGGAAGTTGATGTTAATCTAAAGGAAAAAATGGATCTAAGAAAGATGAAATCATGAGGAAATCAGAAACGGATCTAAGAAAGATGAAAGCACCAGGAATTCTGAAAATGATCTAAGAAAGACGAAATCACGAGGAATCCAGAAACGGATCAGCAGTACGTGAACGGAAATGGAACCTACAAGAGGGCAGCAGACTGCTTCGCCGGTGGAGCCATGGCCGCCTGGAGGAACGATCACCGGTGGAACCTACTACGTCAAAGGGTTTTCGCTTGAGGGGAGGCGGTGAGGCAGATAGAGGATGAACTGAAGAGTGCGTCCATTTATACACCGGGAGGGGGATTGGAACGGAGGAGCCGCATGCACGACGGAGCAATAACTGGCCGCCAGAACTAAAGCGACACGTTTCACGTTCACAATATCGTGACGAACACGTGGCGTGCTGCATGCCAGGGTTAGTGGGTTACTGCGGTGAGTGGAAGAGCGGTTGTTTCCAGACTTGGGCCGTGATGACACTTTCTTGGGCCCTCTCCTGTCAGGCACTTTTATTGGGCCTTATAGCACTTCGTAGCCCATAATTATCCTACTACAGTTGCATCCCAAAATATGAAGAAAGAAATGTTGAAACTTCAACGAACACATAAAACGTCGAAATTTTGATTATTTTGACACTTTACAACATCTTCCACACTGTGAAACACTACACATCATCCCAGAATGCGTCGTCAAGTTCGTCGTCATCGGAGTCTTGCATAAGGATCTCCCAGAATGCTTCGTCCATCTCCTCATCCGACGATGAGACAACGATGGTGGAGGGGTCAACATCCGTACGAGCTCGCATCTTCGCGTCCCTCTGAGCGTCGAGCCGGAACTGCGGCTGTACTAGATCTGGGTGATCACGGCGGAACCTCTCCATCGTGGCCTCGTCGTCCTGGCGGATGCCCAACTGCACGAACGAGCGGCGGTTCTCCAGCTCCTCCTTGCGGGTCACAATCCTCAGATCCGGGGCGAGGAACTCGGCAACTTCCCTGCTCTCGACGTCCCGGAAGTTGAGCTCGACGCGCGGGCGGCCGAACCGCCACACCGCCACGTCGAACGCGTGGGCGGCAAGCTCTGGCGTGTCAAAGGTGCCCATCCACCACCGCACGCCGTTGTGTGTGATCACCGTGGACTAGCGCCGGACGGCCGTAGCTGCACACCTCGGAAGCCGGTGCTGCTTCTCACGCGTGGCGCCATCGGGTGGATAAGCGCCGAGAGTGAGGGGGGAGGTCGGGGGGGCTGTGGAGGCGTGCAGTAATCAGCGCTGAGAGTGAGGGGGGAGGTCGGCGGGCTGGGGCGGCGGCGTAGAAGGTAGGTTGCGTGGTCTGTGCTCAGTCGTATTTATGCGATAGCGACGAGGTCGAGAAGTTCAGTGACCATTGGCTTGCCAGGCTTTTGTTGAGTTCTGCAGTGATGAGTTGCACGATCTACCAGCACGAGGGATTTGATCTAAACTTGAGTTTTTAGCAGCTATTAGCGATTTGATCTTTACTCGGGTTTCAGCACGAGGGATCTACCAACGATAATATACCTTAGAAGTTTACGAAACAAACTAAACCTTAACAAGTCCAGGAAACAAACGAAATCACAATCCATCCAGACAAAATAAGAAGTTCATAGGCCTAGCTTAGCAGCAGCCATGTCTCTTCACCAACAATGCATATCCTTTGCTCAGGTTCTATATCACCCCCATCTCAATGACCGCCTCCAACCTAGGGTCATCGGTCTCCCTCACAATGATCAAAACAGGTTGCTGATTATGAAAATTATTGCCTTGGACGAAAACCATCCACACCAGCTTGTCGAGGATAATGCGACCGTCGGTTTTCTTGTTGTAAGAAATGGTGGTGACATCCTCTTCTGCTCTAAGTCGTAGGCCAACCCTGCCATGTTTCCTCAGGCCAGCGTGTTCCCCTATCAACTTCGGTAGTTCCTAAGCATGAAAGATAACATACCATATTAGCAGACCTTCTGATGGTTCTTGGAAATTTACTTGCAAAAAGAGGATGGCGTCTTATAGATACATACCATAGTATAGTGCTGCAAGTTTGTGACGGTGAAACGAGTCACAAAAGGAACCCCAAGATAGGGTCCAAGGGGTACAAGCCGGGCCAGACGGTTATTCTCGTGATTGTCAAGATTGGCTCTTTGGGCATATACGATGTTGGCATCATCATGCCTCTCATCAGCAGAATTGTCAAAATCCTCATCACGGACCTCATCATCAGAATTGCTAGAATCCTCATCATGCATCTCATCATCAGAATTGCTAGAATCATCATCATGCATCTCATCATCAGAACTACCATCTACGCTGCAAACTGAGTCATCTTCGCTTGAAATTGAGTCATCTTCGCTTGAAATGCAAAGTGAGTCATATTGGGCGTCACCAATAATAGCAACGTAGATAGTGGGCCTTGGTATCATGGAAAACACTAGTATGTCTCCCACGGAGATGTTCTTTTCCTCGATGAACCAGTCCCATTGTATCCCGTGCAAACGGGTCTTCCTCTGTTCTTTTGACACACGAAAGGTGTACTTCCTGCCATGGGAACTAAACAATACACGCTCGCCTACTAACTTGTTGAATGTTATCCGAGCAGTGCACGGTACAACCTGTGCATCAGAAATAAAAAAAACATGGAAATTAGATATTGTAATAAAAACACAATACATACTACAAGTGTAAGAAGAAGAATTGTTTTCTTACCACTGACTAGAGGTGACACTCTTGTACAACAACACCGAACTTGGATCCAGAAGGATCAACATTTGGGCAATTATTCTTGCATACAGGGCATGGAATACGCTGTTAATCAAGCAAAAAAGAAGCAGAAATTACAAAATGTGCATATAAGCAGATTGGTTCTACAAAGGAACAATTCTTTCATGAAGACATTTATGTAAAACTGGGGCCAAACTACGAACAACTGGTAATGCCTCATAATAAAAGCACAACCATGTTTATCCAAGAAGTAATTCTACACTACCAAGAGAAATGCACAATGAATGTGCTTGTACATTGCACATGATAGTATGAAACCCTCATTGCAATGATATGGTGACACATTTTAATCATCGACTTAAAGGGATCATGCACATTCAAAACAACATCTATAGTCACAGCTCTGTACTCATTGGCCTTAGGGAACATAGAGACAAAGCAAGCATACACAACTTTGCTACGCCAGGCGGGGCAGCAAAAGCAAAGACATGGCACATCTATTTGTGTCTAGTTCTTACTTTTGCTGGCCATCTGGTGGAGACAGTGAGGCATTTGCCAAATATACATGTGTCAAAGTCATCATCATTGACACAATCAGCTTATAAATTGTGCATAGTGATAACAAGCCTCATAAACACATATGTGATCATGCACTAAATGGAATCCCTAGAATTCATCGTAACATGCAGTCAGAATAAACACATATGGAACAATGCAAAAAAAATGTAAAACAAGCCTCATAAACACATTGCCAACACTTGCTAGAAGAACGAGCCCAATACCAGGAAGTAATACAAGACGTGGCCTTGTATCACTGCCACGTATTGGATTTGATCTCCTAGCATTTATCATGGCATGCAAACCAAGGGAAAAAAGAGTACTATAGACACTCTTTTTGCCTTTACCATGGCCTAGTTTAAATCATCGGCATATAACGAGGACATTCAAGGCAAAGAAAAATGGAACAATTGAAACAAATGTAATAAGAGCCTCATATATCATTGTCATGCAAACCAAAGGCCGAGAAAGTGCCTAAAATAGCATATACGAATACGAATACTCAAATTGTATACACTACAAGGTATTTTAGACACTCTCTCTGCCTTTACCATGGCCTAGTTTAATCATCAGCATATAACAAGGAGGACATTCAGGGCAAAGAAAAGTGGAACAATGAAAACAAGTGTAATACGAGCCTCATATATCATTGACATGCAAACCAAGGAAAAAAGGAGTGGTTATAATAGCATGTACGAATACAGATACTCAAATTGTATACATTACAAGGTATTATAGACACTCTCTTTCCCTTTACCATGGCCTAGTTTAAATCATCGGCATATAACAAGGAGGACATTCAAGGCAAAGAAATATGGAACAATAGAAACAAATGTAATACGAGCCTCGGATATCATTGCCATGCAAACCAAGGCCAAGCGGGAGCCTATAATAGCATATACGAATACAAATACTCAAATTGTATACACTACAAGGTATTATAGACACTCTCTCGGCCTTTACAATGGCCTAGTTTAATCATAGGCATATAACTAGGAGGACATTCATCATGTTTATAAATTAGGGTACACAAAAGAAAAACAGATGAAGCAATAGAAAATGCACAGAAAAAATGAATCTGACCTCAGAATTTCTAAGTACAACAAGTATAGTCACTAGTAGCACCTGGCCTCGGTAAATCATTAGCCAAAGTGTTAATAATTTGGTAAAAATTGAAATAACCTTGCAAAAATACCAAATCTAAGCCGTGAACCCAAAAAAAAAACCAAATCTAAGCCTAATCTAACTGAAGCACCCAAATCGGGTACGGAATTAAACCATAACCTATCGAAATCATGGTGGAAATAGATGAACTAAGCGTGCCGGATATCCCAAACTTAAGCCATAGAATAAAACCACATCTACGGGAGAAAATACGAAGCAGAGACGCAGAATGAACGGTAAGAACATGTAGATCTACCGTGCATGTCGTGCTACGCAGAAAAATCGAGCTCAGTCTACAGATCTATGATACATACAAGGGATAAGAGGGTTAGATATCATCTTACCGCCATTGCCAAAGCCCTCGAAGAGGACGGGATGACGCACGCGGTGATCTGAAAAAAGACGATGAAGATCCTGCCTACCAATGGAGGAAGAGGAGGCCTGACCTTCGTTTTCCGCCGAGGATGGCCACCGCGGTGATGTCGATGTCCCGGCGGAAGAAAGCCCGCCGACGGGGAGAGGGGAAGCTCAGGAAGGCGGTGAGGGAAATAGAGAGAGTGATATGACTAGAAGAGAGAGAGGGGGAGGTGAGCGCAATTAAAGGGAGCACCTTCCCGAAGGGGTTGACGGCTTTACGCTGCGTCTCCCGCGCAACAAAGGGCCGGCCTGGCGTTAGTTGCCCAAAACATTTCACAAAAGAGAAGAAAAATAATTTGAAATGGAAAGAAAAACAATTAATACAGAATAATAATAACTTAACCACAAGATACTCCATCCGTTTGATCTGACAGAATAAAAAGTTCCCCGATTTTTTTGAAAGACAAAATGCAGATTCAATAGCTAGCCCCGTTGGGGAAAAAGGCGGAACTGCCGTTCTGGCCCTCTACGTGAGCCGAAAGGGGGTAGAAAAGTGGAACCAATTGTTTGGTTGTATTAGGTTAGGCCGAAGGAACACCCAATACAAGGTTAGGGCCCACCTCTTGGAAAGATTCCCCCAGCTTCGTCAGATCCGGGAGTTTCGGGCTCTAGGTAGTCCTGGAACACGCTAGAGAGAATCCGACATCGGTGAAACCCTAACACAGAGAGCGAGTGAATCTTGGGCATCCAAGACCCATGCCACACTCTATCACACGTGGTGTGGCGTGTAATGGGATTTGGTGGCATTCAGACCATCCAGAGCCCCCTCTCCGGATGAACCATAGCCCCGCTGGAAAAAAGACGGAATTAATTGTCGTTCTTCCCCATCTACATGAGCCGAAGGGGGTAGCAAAGTGGAACCAATTTCTTGGTTGTGTTAATTTAGGCCGAAGGAACACCCAATACAATGGTAGGGCCCACATCTTGGAGATATTCCCCCAGTTCCGTCAGATCCGGGAGTTTCGGGCTCTAAGTAGTCCTGGAACACGCCAGAGAGAATCCGACGTCGGTGAAGCCCTAACACACACAGAGAGAGGTAGTCTCGGGTATACAATACCATGCCACACTCTAACACACATGGTATGTCATACCATGGGATTTAGTGGCATTCATACGATCTGGAGCCCCCCTCCGGAGAAACCATAGCCCCGCAGGGGAAAAAGGCGGAACTGTCGTTCTGGCCCCTCTAGGTGAGTCGAAAGGGGTAGCAAAGTGGAACCAGCTGTTTGGTTGTGTTAGGTTAGTCACAAGTAACACCAAAGAAACTGTTAGGGTACACCTCTTGGCAAGATTCCCCTAGTTCCGTCAAATCCGGGAGTTTCGGGCTCTAAGTAGTCCTGGAACCCGCTAGAGAGAATCTGACGCCGGTGAAGCCCTAACACAGAGAGCGAGGGACTCTTGGGCATCCCACACGCATGACACACTCTAACACACATGATATGGTATACGTACCATGGGATTTGGTGGCATTCAGACGATCCGGAGCCCCCTCCGGAGAAACCATAGCCCCGCTGGGAAAAAGATAGAACTATCATTTTGCCCCATCTACGAGAGTCGCAAGGGGATAGCAAAGTGGAACTAACTGCTTGGTTGTGTTAGGTTAGGCCCAAGGAACACCCAAGATAACTTTAGGGCCCACCTCTTGGCAAGATTCCCCAGTTCCATCACACCCGGGAGTTTTGGGCTCTCATTAATTAGTCTTGGAACCCGTGAGAGAGAATCCGACACCGGTGAAACCCTAACACGGAGAGCAAGGTAATCTCGGGTATCCAAGACCATGACACTCTAACACACATGGTATGTCATACCACGGGATTTTGTGGCATGCATACGATCCGTAGCCCCCCTCCGGAGAAACCATAGCCCCCCGCTGGGAAAAAGGCGGAACTGTCGTTCTGGCCCATCTACGTGAGTCGGAAGGGGGTAGCAAAGTGGAACTAACTGCTTGGTTGTGTTAGGTTAGGCCCAAGGAACACCCAAGATAAATTTAGGGCCCACCTCTTGGCAAGATTCCCCCAGTTCCGTCACACCCGGGAGTTTCGGGCTCTCATTAATTAGTCCTGGAACCCGCGAGAGAGAATCCGACACCGGTGAAACCCTAACACAGAGAGTGAGGTAATCTCGGGTATCCAAGACCATGACACTCTAACACACATGGTATGTCATACCATGGGATTTGGTGGCATTCATACGATCTGGAGCCCCCTCCGGAGAAACCATTACCCCCGCCCCCCACTTGGGAAAAAGGCGGAACTGTCGTTCTAGCCCCTCTACGTGAGCCGGAAGGGGATAGAAAAGTGGAACCAACTGTTTGGCTGTGTTAGGTTAGGCACAAGGAACACCAAATAAAATGTTAGGGTCCACCTCACTGCAAGATTCCCCTAGTTCCGTCCAATCCGGGAGTTTTGGGCTCTAAGTAGTCCTGGAACCCGCGAGAGAGAATTCGACGCCGCTGAAGCCCTTACACAGAGAGCGAGGGACTCTTGGGTATCCAAGACCCATGACAAACTCTAACACACATGGTATGGTATACCATGGGATTTTGTGGCATTCAGACGATCTGGATCCACCTCTCCGGAGAAACCATAGCCCCGCTGGGGAAAAGGACGGAACTGTCGTTCTGCCCCATCTACGTGAGCCGGAAGGGGATAGCAAAGTGGAAATAACTGTTTGGTTGTGTTAGGTTAGGCCCAAGGAATACCCAAGAGAATGGTAGGGCACACCTCTTGGCAATATTCCCCCAGTTCCGTCACACCGGGGAGTTTCGGGCTCTCATTAATTAGTCCTGAAACACGCGAGAGAGAATCCGACACCGGTGAAACCCTAACACAGAGAGCGAGGTAATATCGGGTATCCAAGACCATTGCACACTCTATCACACGTGGTGTGGCGTGTAATGGGATTTGGTGGCATTCAGACGATCCGGAGCACCCTCTCCGGATAAACCATAGCCCCGCTGGGAAAAAGATGGAATTGTCGTTCTACCCCATCTACATGAGCCGGAAGTGGGTAGCAAAGTGGAACCAATTTTTTGGCTGTGTTAGGTTAGGCCTAAGGAACACCCAATACAATGATAGGGCCCACCTCTTGGAAATATTCCTCCAGCTCCGTCAGATCCGGGAGTTTCGGGCTCTAAGTAGTCCTGGAACATGCCATAGAGAATCCGACACTGGTGAAACCCTAACACAGAGAGCGAGTGAATCTTGGTCATCCAAGACCCATGCCACACTCTATCACACGTGGTGTGGCGTGTAATGGGATTTGGTGGCATTCAGACGATCCGGAGCCCCCTCTCCGTATAAACCATAGCCCCGCTGGGAAAAAGACGGAATTATCGTTCTGCCCCATCTACATGAGCCGGAAGGGGTAGAAAAGTGGAACCAATTTCTTGTTTGTGTTAGGTTAGGCCGAAGGAAAACCCAATACAATGGTAGGTCCCACCTCTTGGAAAGATTCCCCCAGCTCCGTCAGATCCGGGAGTTTCGGGCTCTAGGTAGTCCTAGAACACGCCAGAGAGATTCCGACATCGGTGAAACCCTAACACAGAGAGCGAGTGAATCTTGGGCATCCAAGACCCATGCCACAATCTATGAAATGTTGTGTGGCGTGTTATGGTATTTGGTGGCATTCATACGATCCGGAGCCGCATCTCCAGATAAACCAGAGCCCTGCTGGGAAAAAGACGGAATTGTCGTTCTGCCCCATCTACATGAGCCGGAAGGGGGTAGCAAAGTGGAACCAATTTCTTGGTTGTGTTAGGTTAGGCCGAAGGAACACCCAATAAAATTTAGGTCCCACCTCTTGGAAAGATCCCCCCAGTTCCGTCACACCCGGGAGTTTCAGGCTCTAGGTAGTCCTGGAACACGCCAGAGAGAATCCGACGCCGGTGAAGCCCTAACACAGAGAGAGAGGCAATCTCGGGTATACAAGAACATGACACACTCTATAACACATGGTATGTCATACCATGGGATTTAGTGGCATTCTTACTATCCGGAGCCCCCCTCCGGAGAAACCATAGCCCCCCGCTGGGGAAAAAGGCGGAACTGCCGTTCTGGCCCCTCTACGTGAGCCGGAAGGGGGTAGCAAAGCGGAACCAACTATTTGGTTGTGTTAGGTTAGGCACAAGGAACACCAAAGACAATGTTAGGGTCCACCTCTTGGAAAGATTCCCCTAGTTCCGTCAAATCCGGGAGTTTCGGGTTCTAAGTAGTCCTGGAACCCGCTAAAGAGAATCTGACGCCGGTGAAGCCCTAACACAGAGAGCGAGGGGCTCTTCGGCATCACAGACCCATGACACACTCTAACACACATGGTATGTTATACGTACCATGGGATTTGGTGGCATTCAGACGATCCGGAGCCCCCTCCGGAGAAACCATAGCCCCGGTGGGGAAAAAGATAGAACTATCGTTTTGCCCCATCTACAAGAGTCGGAAGGGGGTAGAAAAGTGGAACTAACTGCTTGGTTGTGTTAGGTTAGGCCCAGGAACACCCAAGATTACTGTAGGGCCCACATCTTGGCAAGATTCCCCCACTTCCGTCACACCCGGGAGTTTCGGGCTCTCATTAATTAGTCCTGGAACACACCAGAGAGAATCTGACGCCGGTGAAGCGCTTAGACACAGAGAGAGAGGTATTCTCGGGTATACAAGACCATGCCACACTCTAAAACACATGGTATGTCATACCTAGGTATTTAGTGGCATTCATACGATCCGGAGCCCCCTCCGGAGAAAGCATAGCCCCGCTGGGGAAAAGGGAAACTGTCGTTCTGGCCCCTCTACGTGAGCCCGAAGGGGGTAGCAAAGTGGAACCAATTATTTGGCTGTGTTAGGTTAGGAACAATGAACACCAAAGAAAATGTTAGGGTCCACCTCTTGGCAAGATTCCCCTAGTTCCGTCCAATCCGGAAGTTTCGGGCTCTAAGTAGTTGTGGAACCCGCTAGAGAGAATCTGACGCCGGTGAAGCCCTTACACAAAGAGCGAGGGACTCTTGGGAATCCAAGACCCATGACACACTCTAACACACATGGTATGGTATACCATGGGATTTGGTGGAATTCAGACGATCTGGAGCCACCTCTCCGGAGAAACCATAGCCCCGCGGGGGAAAAAGACGGAATTGTCGTTCTGCCACATCTATGTGAGCCGGAAGAGGGTAGCAAAGTGGAAATAACTATTTGGTTGTGTTAGTTAGGCCCAAGGAACACCCAAGAGAATGGTAGGGCACACCTCTTGGCAAGATTCCCCCAGTTCCGTCACACCCAGGAGTTTCGGGCTCTCCTTAATTCGTCCTGGAACCCGCGAGAGAGAATGCGACACCGGTGAAACCCTAACACAGAGAGCGAGGTAATCTCGGGTATCAAAGACCATGACACACTCTAACACACATGGTGTGGAGTTTAATGGGATTTGGTGGCATTCAGACGATCCGGAGCCCCCTCTCCGGATAAACCATAGCCCCGCTGGGAAAAAGACAAAATTGTCGTTCTGCCCCATCTACATGAGCCGGAAGGGGGTAGCAAAGTGGAACTAACTGCTTGGTTGTGTTAGGTTAGGCCTAAGGAACACCCAAGAGAATGGTAGGGCCCACCTCTTGGCAAGATTCCCCTTGTTCTGTCATACCCGGGAGTTTTGGGCTCTCATTAATTAGTCCTGGAACCCGCGAGAGAGAATCCGACACCGGTGAAACCCTAACATAGAGAGCGAGGGAATCCTGGGCATCCAAGACCAATGCCACACTCTAGCACACATGGTATGGCGTGCAATGGGATTTGGTGGCATTCAGACGATCGGGAGCCCCCTCTCCGGATAAACCATAGCCCCGCTGGGGAAAAAGACGGAACTGTCGTTCTGCCCCATCTACGTAAGCCGGAAGGGGGTAGGAGCATTGAACTAACTGCTTTGTTGTGTTAGGTTAGTCCCAAGGAACACCCAAGAAAATGACAGGGCCCACCTCTTGGCAAGATTCCCCCAGTTCCGTCAGATCCGGGAGTTTCGGGCTCTAAGTAGTCATGGAACACGCCAGAGAGAATCCGACGCCGGTGAAGCCCTAACAAAGAGAGCGAGGTAATATCGGGTATCCAAGACCATGACACACTCTAATACACATGGTATGTCATACGATGGGATTTGGTGGCATTCATACGATCCGGAGCCCCCCTCCGGAGAAACCATAGCCCCGATGGGGAAAAAGGCAGAACAACCGTTTTGGCCCCTCTACGTGAGCCGGAAGGGGTAGCAAAGTGGAACCAATTGTTTGGTTGTGTTAGGTTAGTCCCAAGGAATACCAAAGAAAATGTTAGGGTCCACGTCTCTTGGCAAGATTCCCCCTAGTTCCGCCAAATCCGGGAGTTTCGGGCTCTAAGTAGTCTTGGAACCCGCTAGAGAGAATCCGACGACGGCGAAGCCCTAACACAGAGAGCGAGGGAATCTTGGGCATCCAAGACCCATTATATTCCACAATCTAACACATATGCTATGGCATACCATGGGATTTGGTGGTATTCAAACGATCCGGAGCCCCCCACTCCAGAGAAACCATAGCCCCGCTGGGGAATAAGACGGAACTGTCGTTCTGGCCCCTCTGCGTGAGCCGAAAGGGGGTACCAAAGTGTAACCAATTGCTTGGTCGTGTTATGCTAGGATCAAGGAATACCCAAGACAAATGGTAGGGCCCACCTCTTGTCAAGATTCCCCCAGTTCCGTTAGATCCGGGAGTTTAGGGCTCTCATTAAGCAGTCCTGGAACCCGCGAGAGAGATTTCGACGCCGGTGAAACCCTAGCACAAAGAGAGAGAGAATGTTGGGCATCCAAGACCCATGCCACACTGTAACACACATATTATGGCATACCATTTGTTGTGGTGGAATTCAGACGTTCCAGAGCCGCCTCTCCGGAGAAACCATAGCCCCGTTGGGAAAAAAGATGGAACCGGCGTTTTTGGCCCCTCTACGTGAGCCGGAAAATGGGTAGCAAAGCGGAGCCAATTGTTTGGTTGTGTTAGGTTAGGCTCAAGGAACACCCAAGACAATGGTAGGGTAATTTATTTATTATTAGTAATAGTTTATGTCAGTAATTTATAGATGTCTTCCCATTATCCTTAAATAACATATTTCAATAATGGTTATCTTTTTAGGCCATCCATCATGTATCCAACGGCCAGCAATGTTCTCCAGCCAATGTACCAAAATCTGGCGGGCGCAGAAAATTTCGCACTGCCCACCCAAATTATCGACCAAAAACTTTGCCGCCTATGCCGCCCTAAATTTCGAACCTCTCCCTCTTATCTGCCCCCTCGCCAAAATTTCCCCTCCTCTTCTTTTCCAAAATCCCCCTTTCCTCCTAAACCCCATCTACTACGCCCCGTCCTTCCACCTCACCCTGTAGCTCGTCTTCCCGGGCTTCCACCTGGTTGTCCCCGGTCTTCCACCTCGCCGTGCAGTTTACCTTCCCGGGCTTCCACCTTGTCGTCCCCGGTCGTCCACCCCGCCGCTCAGCTCGCCTTCCCGGGCTTTCACCTCGCTGTCTAGGACGCCATCCAGATCTGCCACCTCGCCGTCCAGATTTGATACCTTGTCGTCCAGGTCGCCATCAAGATCTGCCACCTCGCCGTCCAGGTCATCCTCAAGATCTGCCACCTCGTCTGCCTGGTAGCCGTCAAGTTCCTTTGGTCAGAGTTTGCTTATTTTCGAGCTTGTATAAAGCTTAAGATCACTTCTCCTGCGATCCTATCATACTTAGGTCCACAAATTAGATTACTGATATGATATGGTCAAACAACGAATTGCATCACTAAGATTTTCTAACTCTATGTTGTCACATCCCAATGAAAGATAAGGCTATTTGTAAAGAACATGTATGCACTATTTATTTTCATTTATTCGCATAAATCATCAATTCTAGACTTATATTGTAAGCTATTTCCATTTATACCATGTCCACCATCTAGATAAGGCATGCCTTGCATGATAGCTCAACAATAAAGGTACTTATGTTGTGTGGAACTGATGGCTTAATTACTGTTCTGCCATGTATTTTGCGCTACTATCCTAGTTGATTTGGTACATATGAACCGTGCAGCTTAAGAACATTAAAGTCAAGAGTACATCTGGTAGGACAAAGATGCCTCCTGGTGGACATGGTTGTAAATGCAAGCGCGTCAAGGCCCATCGCGAGCATGCAGTTGCCCATGTTCATCCGTATGCAGATGACGAACTCAAGCGACCAGTGGTCAAAGACGAGGAGGCAGCTCCCCAAGGCCAGCAGGAAGCTGCCCAAGGCGAGCAGGTGTAACATCCCAAGTATGAAAAACAGCCATTAGAATGTTTTGCTCTCTGTTATTTTATGTTTTGCATCATGACATCATGTTCATTGCATTTGTTTTGCTTGCTTTCCATTTGTTTTCCTATGTTTTCATTTGTTTTCCAATTGTTTTCCTTTGTTTTCCTTGTTTTCTATTTGAATTTCAAACCAAATTTCAAACCTTTTGTTTCATACTTGTGATGTTACAATTTCCAAAATGATATTTCAAAATAAAACAATTGTTTGTTTCCATTAAAGTTGTGATTCCAAAACTATTGTTTTGTTTCTATCAAAAATTCATTTAATACCAAACCCTTTTCAAATTCAATTAATTTCCAAAACAACCACCCCTTTTGAAAATTATGAAAATGACCAAAACCCTTCCATCATTGTTTCCATCAAACCATAAGGTTCAAAACTATTTAAAATGATGGCTTTTAATAATTCACTTAATCCAAACTTAATTCAAATGCCTTTCAAATACAATTACCTTTTCCAAACAGCAACTATGTGGAAATTATAAAAATTACAACACAAATATAATCTTTGCTTCCAATTAAAACTATATGATCACCCCATTTGAATTTGGTTTGCATTAATCATTTAATCTCAAAATCATTTGAATTGGAATCAAATTTCAAACAGCACCAATTTGAAAATTATGAAAATTACCAACACATTCTAATCTTTTGTTTCCATTTATTTTAAACTAAAGGTTCAATCCAATTTAAATTTTGTTTCAAATAATTCACTTAATAATAAAATCCATCCAATATGAATTAAATTACAAACAACATTTTTGTTTTGAACTTTTTGTAAAACAAAAACTTGCAATTTGTTTCTGTTACATAAATCAGTAATATAAAATTTTCCCCTAATTGTTTTCTACCCCAAACCTTATCTATTGCTTCCATTTTTATTTCTGCAAAAAAAAAAAGAACAAAGAAAAAAAATAAAAAAGGAAGCAAACAGCAGGGAGAGAGAGAGAGGCCCAGCCCACCAAAAACCCCAGCCCGATACCTTTCTTCCCCCACCTCCGTACAGGTGACGCCAGCAATGGTGACAGGAACGTGTGCGCTGCCCCACTGCTCCACCCCTTCCCCCCTACTTATCTACTCCTCCCCCCTAGGAAAACCCTAACCCTAGCCGCACCCTAACCCTCCTATCTCCCCACCACCGCCGCCATCAAGAGGAAGGAGGCTCCTCCTTTTCTGCTGCCTCCGGCCGCCGGCCGCCGGAGCACGCCGCCGTCTCCGCCACCCCCCGGCCGTGCCGCGGGCACCCCTGCGAAGAGGGTACTCTCCTCTTTCCATTTTTCCCCTAACCCCTCTCGATTCCTCTCTGTTTATGCATCAATTCCTTCCATGCAATTCGCCTTGGTTGCTCTGTTTCGTTGACAGAGAGAACACCTGTATGTGTTCGTTTGAGTTTCAGTTAGCACCGATTGGTGGTGTTCAAAAACCAACTGACCCCGTATGCAATCAAACGACCGCAGCAGACCAACTGGTACTGCCTCTCCTCGCGCACCCAGAGATCCCAGGCTCGAGTCCCAGCCCCCACCCCTTTTTCTGCTTATTTTCCGATTGGTTTCGGTGCAGGTTCTGAACCTTAACCCCGCTCGCACCCTTAACTGTCAACCAAACCAGCAGCAGCGCAACTGGTTGCTGTCCTTGCACAACAAGCAGAGGTGCTGGGTTTGACCCCCCAAGCCACACCCTTTTTGTTTCAGTTTTATTTCTTTTTCTGCCCAACTTTCAGAAACTCAGATCTGAGCACTTAACTCTAAAATCAATATAAAATTGAATATTAATCCAATTTGAATGATTCAAAATCCTGTGGATTCATAATCTTGAGCCCTTTCTGTTAATGTCAAGTTTGCAACATGTTTCTGTAATGCTTTTTGCCCTAAATAATTAATTACTGAAAATGCCATAAAAATTGGAAACTTTGGAATTTCATAACTTTAGTTCTACTCATCCAATTTAAGCAAACTTGGGCTCTAAAAATTTTTCTTAACAAACTCTACACATTGGTATTTTATTTGGTCACAATTGAATTAATTTTGAGCATGTTTCCCTCTGTTTACTAAAAATGGCAGAATAAGAATGATTATGGAAAATTGCATAATAAATTCAATAATACCCCAAAAATTATGTTTAATAACTAAAAATGTTCAGTGAAACATTTGCTACATGTTCTCAACCTTTTCAATGCAATTTGTTACTGTTTTGAATATTTTAAATTGGTGCAATATTTGAATTCTTTTTTAATTCACTTAATCTTGCAAAAATCATAACTTGGGCATAAAAATTCCAAATTCCACAAACTAAATATGTTTTCCAATCAACTTTTCATGTACTTTCCAAATATCAACTTTGTTTGCTCTTTTGAATAATTTAAATTGCTGAAAACAACTGTTTCTTAATTATTGCATTTAAAATTGCCAAAATAATAACTTGCTCATTTTAAATCCAATTTCAACAAATGAAATATGTTTTCCATGCAAAATTAAATCACCTTTCCAAATATAAAATTTGTTCCATGTTTTGAATAATTAAAATTGGTTAAATGATTTAAACCTTGTTTAAATCATTTAATATTGTTAAATTCTTAATTTGCTCAAATTAAATTCTTTTTGCACATATAAAATATGTTTTCAAACCATAAAAGTATAATATTTTCAAATATGAATTTGGTTTAATGTGTTGAACAAAAAAAAACTCAAATAAGTTCATGTTTGAATTAAATTCATTTAATTCTTGTTTAAACTTGCTTAATTCACAAGTAATTCATTCTAAATCCTTTTTCAACAAGTGAAACATGTAATCCACCTAAAATTGTGTGTACTTTCCAAATATGATTTTGGTTATTTGTTTTGAACAATTAAAATTGGTGAAAACAACAAATGCTTGTGTGACACCTTTAAGAAACCAAAATTTCTTAACTTAATAAACAAATTTTCAAACTTGGTAAACCTTACTTCCAATTGATTCTATTGTTGTTATTTTGCTGTTTTCCTCATCCATGCATCATGCTAATCCACTTTCACCTATTGGTTAGTTGTAAAACAATTGTTTCAACCATAATTCATGGGCTTTCCATATGCAATCCCAATTGCATGTGGGTCCATTTAATCATGTTGCTATCTTGTCAACTAGTTTATTTCTATGCATCAATTAAATGGTCATGCATCATCCCATGTTTGTGCACTATGCCATGATATTGATTGTTTGTCTCTCTGCGTTGTTTGTTTGCTTCTTCTCGGATATACGACGACGTTGAGACCGACGATACTTACGACACCCCTTCTAAGGATCTAGCTCAGTACCAGGCTGCTGAGTTTGCAGGCAAGTATTCACTCACATGAACCATTGTGTTCCTTTCAACATTGGATACTGATACTTTCCGTTGTCTATTCTGCTAGCCCTATGTATCGTTGCTTGTTCTCCGAACCTATCACATGATATCCTGAACCCTGATATTGCCTCACCTCCACACCTATAACCCCTTTGTTTGTTGCCCGTGTCTTACTAGCATGCTTAGGGTTGTTTTGCTCGAGTCTGTTACCCGTTACTTTCTGTTACTATATTTCTATTATGTTCTGGGGCTCGATGTTAAACAACAACCTGTTAATTTTGAGGTAATAATAATTTGCTGATAAGGCACCGGCAGGAGGCCCGGCGTGGTTTTGAGGCCTGCTAGTGTCGACCCTAATAGGAAAAGGGTCTTGTCTACTGATCCATGATGAGCGCACTAACCGCATGTGGGAAGCGAGTATGGGCGCCCCCCTCAATTTGATTCGATTCGCATCTCGTCCAAATCGCCTCATTTAGTTCGGGTTTTCCATTTGCCGCATGCATATTGCAGGTGCGAACCCTTGGCGCCAGGGTGGAACTTTTGTAGTCGGCATTTAGGGAGACACGTTCTTAGAGTGCTATGAGGGTCCCCTTTTCTTCGTGGGGCTTGATTAGCCGTGCGCTCACTGCACGGGGTTCTTTGGGCTTGATGCGAAGAAGAGTTGAGTTGTGTTGAGTGCCTCGCTTGGTGGAAGTGCATTTCCTATCTGGCGGGGTATTCTTACGTGTACGGCCAAATTGGTGCATCCCTACAGGGTTAAATCTTCTCGAGAAGCCGTGTTTTCCGCGGTTATGGATTACTTGGTGAAAGTACTGGCTAACAAGTACTCAGAACAACTTACACCTAACTAATGATAACTTGACTAGTAATAGGCTTATTGACACAATAACTTGAACCATCATTAATCCAACTGTGTGAGTTATCCTCGGATTGCTTCTTTGGATAAGGGGCGAGATCCAGGATGGGTTTGTTTGGTGGTTAGTTGTTAGTTGGTTCCGATACGCTATCTTATCCCTTTTCTGATAGCCGTAAGTTGTAGCATGTTTCTGTAGTTGGTTAGAGCAGCCAGTTGCAGCATCTTTTATATCCCCTTCCTCCCGTTGAACCCAAAGCATCTGTGCTTGGTGTTGACGGGTTACACTTTGGTGAACTGTGAGTCTTGCTTGCCAGTACGTTTATGTACTGACCCCTTTGGGGCTGTGGTTTACGCAGACTACGTTTCCGAGGATCCCCATGGTGGCCACTACGTGGAGTATGACGAGGCTGCTGACGAGTAGATAGCGGACCCGGGCAGGATCCGAGACTTCGTGGATGGGCTCCGTCTTTTCGTTTCCGGCCTCTTAGGCCTATTTGGATCTTGTCTGTACTCAGACATGTTGAATGCTTCCGCTGTGTTGTAATGATGAATTGTTGGGACATGTGTCCTCTGGATGATTGTATTTGCTATCTCTGCTCTAATGAGAGCCATTTGCAACTTATTTTCATCTTTTGTGTCGTAGAGATCTGTTGTGATATCACTTGTTCCAATGCCGTTGACGTACCATGTGTGTATGGTATGAAGTACGTCAACGGTAGTATCCTGATTTCTATGGGATGGTTTACGTAGACGATGAACAGATAGGGGTTGGTTGTCACACATACGTGTGTTGGCCTACTCGTAAGAGATGCGGGTGCCGGTAAGCCCCGTAATCCAATCAACTATTGTTCAACGGAACTGCGAGTATCCTCTAGAAGTCCGGGTACGACAGCAGGCACTTGCCCATGGCCAGCTGGAAGCTGCCCAACAGAAGGAGGAGGCTGACGAGGTAGCCGCCCAATGCGAGCAGGTACCTCCCTACGGTGAGCTGCCAGGTGTGCAAGGCGAGATGCCACCATTCCTAGGCGAGGGGCAAGGTTCCCAAGTCGAGGAGCAAGGTGCCTGCAACGAAGAGCAAGATGACATACCACAGAGATTGCATGCTCTACGAGGGGCCATGTGTGGAGGGAAATCCAAAATGCAGAATATTAACTCTAGCAATGCCACAATTTCTGTAGATTACCCATGTGAAGACATTGTTTCGAGTGGTGCGGCTGGGAGGAGAAGAAACATGTCCAAAGGAAACGGGATCAGAATTGTTATTCCTCTAGGAAAGACAAGGCCAGTGGACCCAAAGGTTGCTGCCATGTATGCTACTGCGTGTTCATTAGCTGTGAAGCACACTGTCCCTATCTTCCCCCATTGGAAAGAGTACAAGGGAAGGGAGAATATATTTTCCTCCTACCACGGCCATGTGTCTGTAAGTTCTGTAACCCAACCTTCCAGTTCATTCCATTGCTATTCATATAACTGAAAAGTGCTCTTTCTTTTGTTTCAGTCAAAGTTTCATCTGAACCCCAGAGACCCTGTTATTCGTCAATCTCTTCTGATGCATCTCAAGAACTGTACAAGACAAAGATGCCATATTCTGAAGCAAGAATTTTTTGACAGCGTTAGAGACAAGAGTAGAGTTGTACGAATGCCTCTTGATGTAGTTGGGCACATGAGCGAAGCAGAATGGTGCAGGCTAGTCGATAACTGGTCCTCAGTCAGGAAACAGGTACTGTCTTTGTTCACTCTACCTTGCCACTATTTCTATTCCATAACCTGGACATCAGTTCATACTTCGTTTATCTAGATGGCTTGTATGAAAGCCAGGCAAAGCAGACAGGCTGTCCAGTTCCATAGCGCCACAGGTTCTCGTAGCTACAAGGTTTGCTGCGACATGGGGGAAGATGCATTTGAATTGTTCAAAGCTACGCACAACAACAAGACACATGGATTCTCTTCGCCCGTAAAAAGAGCAATTGTAAGTCCCTCAGAATATTGTTTATCTATGGGATCAACAATTACCTCAATAGATTCTTCTAGATACGTATTGATGCTTCCCTTTGTGAATTCTGGTGCAAACTCCTGCTATTTCACCTTTGCTTGTCATCTCATACTTCATGCACATGCATGCTGCTTGCTTTTCATCTGCTAGTTCATCTATCCTTGTGAGCTGCTATTTTCATCTATGTTCTGTACATGCTTGTCGTCTGTTATTTTCAGCCATGTTTACTTACATGCCTGTCATGTGATGTTTTTCATTTATGTTCCTTACAAGCTTTTCATGCGTGCTTAATTGCTTGTCGTCTGCTATTTGCATCTTTGTTATGTACAAGCCTGTCATGATATCAATGTTCCTTACAAGCTAGTTCAGCTTCTATTTCATCTAAAGATTTTGCATGCTTTATAGGAAGAAATGCAATATCATATGCTAGAACGTACTTCAGTAGATGGCGCTATCAAGGAACCTCTTTCTGCCACCGAAGTTGTCGCTGCCGTGCTGACCAAGAACCGTCTAAAGTCCTCGTTCCTGAATACCATAGGTGGGGTCACAACCAGTGCAAGAGCAACAAAGTCTCAGCTTCACCTTCAACTTGATTCGGAGAGAAAACAGAGGCAGGACCTGCAGTCTGTAGTTGATGAGTTGAAATAGGCCAATGAACAAGCTGATGCAGATAGGATGAAGCATCAACAAGAATTGATGCGTATGACGGAGGAACACAAAGGTATGCAGAAGATTCAAGAAATGTACAAAACTCTTATTGGTGGCATGTTGGCTCAAGTTCATCCGAGATATGGAACTGAGTAGCCCTTTGTGAAACCGCTTGTTGTCTGTTGAACTGTATTAGACTGCCTTTGCTGGCGAGCTATGTTGTGACCTTATTCTCCCATTATGTATTTGTTGTGTTTGCTTTGCTGTGAAAACTAGTATAGTATTTTCCATGCTTATGAATACGAGGACATGTGGTAATATATGGTAGGTCCATGAGGCGGCACCTTATTGGATGGAAATCGCGACGAAATAAACACGTCAAGGAAACGTTTCGACGTGGACATGCCGTGTTGGTACACGTGCCCCCTCATGATTCGCGACGTCTTACGACGAACTAAAACGTCGCGCCGTCGGTCAACGTTATAAATTCGTCGAGAATAAGCGTATACGTGGAACATTATGATAGCGACACGTGGCACCTTGTACTGCTTTTACCCGCGACGAAAAAATAAACGTCGCACATATTATGACGTCATTAACGGAGGTAACGGTAGTTCCAATCGCGACGTTTTTAAAATGTCAAGACGATGATGACGTCAGGAACGGTGGAAGTGACGTCAGTAACGTGTAACGGGAAAATGGTGCCACGTGTACATACATTGCGACGAAAAAAACGTCGCTCCTTGTTGGGCCTTGTGCTGGGCCGGCCAGTAGCTCGCGTCAGATTAGTGTTCATTTAATCGTCGCAGAATCATCCGTGACAGTCGATCAGGAACGTTCTCACTCCGTCGCGTAAACCGTCGCGGATTGCCCTTAGCGATGGTTTGGAGCCCATCCGCAACGGTATTGAAACGTCAAAGACCGCGCGGAATTTGGTAGTGTTAGTAGTAGTACAAGAGGTAGGCATGATAACAATACTATTAGAGGAGGAAGTCACTTGCTTATTAGATTGTTGAGCTAGGAGCTTATTTTGGGATATGGTGAGTTTGTCATGGATTTCTTTAAGAGACGTGAACTCCTTTTCTAGTTTTCCATGACGCTCAACAAGTTCCTCATGAGCTACCCCTAGCTTCAACTCTTCTTCTTCGAAGATTTTAAGTAAAGCACGAGATTTTTCATTATACTTCCTAAGTTTGGAAACACTAATAGCATAAGTCTCTTCTAGACTAGATAGTCTCTCTTCAAGAGAGGCTCTCAAGGATCTTTGTTTCTCAAGAGCTTCTACAAGCTCATTGTCATGATTCTCATGACCACCACCATAGCTCTCCAAGGTCGTGATGATCTCTTTCTTCTCATCTATGATAGAGTTAGCATAATCAAGTTGCCTCAAGAGGGCATTTACCTTTTCCTTGGTTTCACCTTCAAGACTACATAGCCAAGAGCTAAGATTCTTGGTCTCCTCATCATACACAACGTTTTCAACACAATCCAATCATGAGGGAGAACTAGTAGCAATAGACTTGGAGCAGGAAGATATTACCGCGGTGGCTTTTGCCATGAGACATGTTGGTCGGACTAAGGCCTTCGCATTGGGGGATTCGAATAGAGAGACCGATGAAGAGGAAGTCGTAGCTATGGCGACGTGGGCCACACCTACGACTTCATCTTCTCCTTCATCTCCTGAGTAGTATGTTTCCAATGTGGTGCCTTCTTGAACATATAGAGCCCTTGGGACTCTTCTCGCGAGATTCTTGTTTTGTGGAGCTTTGTTCTTGTCCTTGCGAACAAGCTTCCCTTCATTCTCTTCTCTTGGATCAAAGGGACACTCCCTGACGAAGTGATTTGCGCTTCCACAATTGAAGCATGTCCTTGGCCGCTCCCTTTTCTTCTTGTAGATCTTTTTTCTTGAAGGTCTAGGAGCACCGGTCTTGTGAGCCCCCCATCTCTTCCAATAGCCGTGAATGGCAAGAGCGATGCACTTATGAGCACCCTTGTATGTATCTTCATAATCCTCATCATCCTCATCCACTTCTTCTATCTGAGCAACCGCCTTAGACTTCAAGGCGAGGTTGGGAGACTTTCCAACTTCTCGTGAGCGAGCGAGAGCATCATCTGCGCTCTTGTGAGATAGGGATATGGCTATGAACTCACTAAGAACACCAATGGAGTTCAGGGAGTTGTAGTCTGATCTTGTTCGAATGCTAGTTGAGAGGTTCTTCTCGAAAGGAGTTATGGCCTTTACAAACTTCCTCTTGATCCACTCATCGGAGATCTCTTCTTTCCCAAAGTCCCTCAGTTGGTTGCCAAGAGTGACAACCCTTCTATATAGTTCTTCGGGACTTTCATCTTCAAGCATAACGAAGTTCCCGGACTTGTCAAGAGCCACATCATACTTGGAGGATTGAATGCTAGCATTGCCTTGAAACAAGGTGTCAAGTTTATCCCAAGCCTCCTTGGCGGTCTTAATACCGCGGATGTGTTCAGGATGTTCTCTTGGGAGAGTCTTCTGGATAGTGACAAGAGCGGTCTTGTTGAGTTGAAATTCCACGTCTTCTCTTGGAGTCAAGTTGCTTGCATCGTGAGGATAAATCCATAGAGAACACTTCTCCACAAAGCGGTGCAAGACCCTGAAATATGAGACTCCATATCGAACTTCCAAGAAGAGAATTCGTTAGTGTTAAGCATGGGAGGAAGTCCAACATTTAGAATGTGTGGCATTGTTGCAATAGGATGGATAGTATCATAATTGGGAGGTGGTGGAACTTTTGAGTTAGACCCCGAACCATTAGCCGAATGAGACTTGGAGCCTTCGGAGCTCCCACCGCTCTTAGCCTTTTTATCAGCTTTAGCCTTGGCTAAAACAATGTTAGCTTCCATTTCGGCGATATCCGGAATGGACTCATCATCCGAGCTAACATCATCGGCGGTGAGAGGTGGTTCCTCGAGCTCCTTGGTTTTCCCCATCATGGCCTCCAACATTTTCTTTATGCTAGAAACCTCCGAGCAAACACTAGAACTAACCTTGGATAATTCGGTTTGAAGGTTTCCAACCGTTTCTTGTAGGTTAGTTATAGTGTCGGCCATTTTGGCGATTTCCGCACTAGAACCGTCGGGCTCATTTTCATTGACCATTATACTCTTAGGCGGTTAATCCCTTAGCAAGAGCCGAGGCTCTGATACCAATTGAAAGTGCACTATGGTCAACTAGAGGGGGGTGAATAGATTGACTACCAATTTTTCTTCGTTTCCTTTTAATTATCGCTAAGCAAGATAAACTAAGGTTCTCTAGACGTGCAACTAGGTGAGCAACCTAAGTGATACAAGATAAGATACGCAACGGAAGTAAAACGAAAGGCAACAAGATAAACCACAAGTGTAAACAAGGAGACAAGGATATGTTTCCCGTAGTTCCTTCTCAAGAGAAGTACGTCTACGTTGGAGAGGTGGGGAGCCACCTAGGCGCTCCTCAATAGCACGGTTGTGCACACATTATTCTCCTTGAGCTTCTCCGGGGAGGGAGATTCTCGTTTCCATTATGAGGTCGACTTGAAGGCGTTGACCAAACCTTTACACAAGGTTGAGGACACTCCACAAGATGGATAGAGGATCTCAACGGATCCGAAGCTTCTTGTGACAAGGTGGAAGCTACAAGCACAAGATCTACTAAGGTTTCTAGGCCTAAAGTAGTATTCTATATCTACTAGGATGTGGTGGGTGGATTTGAAATTCCTTTGGTGGAATCACGGATCTAGGTCTCCTCTAGATCTCCACAAAGTTTTGGAGTGCTTGGGTGGTTGGAGAGGGAGATCTAGGAGGTTGAAGCTTTCATTAATGGCTAGGAGAGAGAATGGGAAAAGCTTGGACATTTATGAGGTAGGGGAAGGATTTAAATACCCCTTCCCCCAACTGGCCGTTGGGCAGCTGCACGCAGCACCGGAGGCTCCGGTGGCCTTCATATGTGCGCAGCTGCGCAGTCCTTTTCCATCGCACTGTGTCCAGCGGGGCGGAGGCTCCGGTGGTTTCGGCGGAGACTCCGCCCACCGGAGACTCCGCTGGAGCCTTCACTCTTATCCTCCCGAACGCCATTTTGGCGGAGGCTCCACCGGAGGCGCCACCGGAGGCCAGCTCCATAATGGGGTAGTGGAGCCAGCGGAGGCTCCGGTGGTTTTACCGGAGGCTCCGCCCACCGGATATGCACCGGAGGTTCCACTCTGGCATCCACTCTTCTCTATCCGAACGCCATTTTGGCGGATCCCACACCGGAGGCCCGCGCCTGAGCCGTGCTGGAAAATGAATGGGGCGGAGGGTCCGGTGGTTTCACCGGAGCCTCCACTGCATACAAAAACAGCTCTCCAGCAAAGTTTCTTCGAACTCTTTTCACTCCAAACAATTTTGTAACCCATAAAGATTGTATACTTGATGAACCTGGGCATTTTCATATATACCAAATAAACATTAGTCCACTAGGTATGTTGTCATTAAATTATCAAAACAAAAGATGATCTTTCAGAGGGTCCCATTATCACCAGGAACATGCGGCGGAAAACACAAATAACAACAACAAAACTAATTATAGTTCCATCATGAACTGAAACCGAGCCCCGGCAAAAGTAAATCCCAAGTGCAATTGTTCCTGATGAATATCAACCATTGTCTATTCTTCGCCATGTGGGATCCAATACTCTTCCACGGATGAAGAATTCATACGCCACCATTTTCATCACTTTAGTTCCTCGCCATGCCGCTTTCTCCATATTTGATTTCTGTAATTCATACCACTCAGCAACCATCTAACAAAATATGATATATAATAGAGGGATTTTTCGGCATAATATGATCAAAACAGGCTTTGTTTCTTGTCTTCCAAAGCACCTATAATCATCGGATCCCAACAAACACAACATGTAGCTTTACAATAAGATGATCTCGATCATGTGAGGCAGCTCACGAGATCTAAACATGAGGCATAAAGAGGAGAGGAAAACCATCTAGCTACTTCTATGGACCCGTAGTGCAAGGATGAACTACTCACGCATCACTCCGGAGGCGGGCATGGTGGTGTAGACCCCTTCGGTGATGATTTTCCCTCCCGGCAGGGTGCCGGGGAGAACTCCAGAACCCTCCCGATCTCGGGTTGACTATGACGGCGGCCTCGGGTGTTTTTCGTGGAAAAGTGGTATATTTTTAGGGTTCACACATGGGGGGATTATATGGGCGAAAGGGCGATGGCGGTGGGCGCCTGAGGGGCCTACACCACCCCTAGGCGCGGCCAGGGGTGGCGCGCTGCCGTATGGTGTGGACCCCCTGTGCCCCCCCCCCCTCCGGGCCTCTTCGGGACTCCGTGGAATCTTCGGGATTTTAAGACTTCCGGGCTTCGAATTTTCCAATGCCGACAATATTTCTAGAACAACTTTTGTGAAACTAAAAATAGCAGAAAACAGAAACTGGCTCTGTGGCATCTTGTCAACAGTATAGTCCTGGGAAATCGATAAAAATGACATAAAGTGTAAGGAAAACATGTAGCATATGGCATGAAAACAACATGGAACATAAAAAATTAAGGATATGTTTATGACGTATCAACAACCTTATGGAAAGTTGGGGCAAGAGAGAGTTTGTGCTTGTGCGCGGGTTCCACGCTTGGTCAACATCAATAAATTACACCGTTGATACAAGCAACCTTCTTCAAGACTACGAAGTCCTACTGGTTCGATAAAATTTGGTTCCACACTAGGGGGAAATTTCCTCTATACTACATCATATCTTTCGCTTGGGGTCTCCCAACAAGCGTGTGATCACGTCATCATCAGGTATTTTTCTGACTTTGTTGCCGAGGAATTCGAAGTCATTATCAGCAAGAAGTCTCCTGTCAACTACACACCAGTACTTTTTCTGGCGCTGTTGCCGGGGACTTCTAGCTTCCTGCAAGTGGAGTCTCACACTTCCACTTTTTTTTGTTCTTGCTTAGTTTACTTTTGTTTAGTCTTGTTTTCTGTTTATCAAACCCCCCTCCCCCCCCCCCCAAAAAAAAATAGCTCTCTAGTTTCTAGGCTTTTATTTGTGTTGTTAGTTTATTTTGTTAGTACGTATAGCTCTAATCCTTTTGTTTTGTCCCCCAAGGATGAGATCCTCACCTTCAAACAAAGAGGTGCGGAGAGATTCAAACATGTTTGGGAAGGAATTTCTAGTTCACAAAAAAAAATACAATATGAGCTTGCTTCAAATTTATTATTTAGATGCTTCTATCTTGGGCTTTTTGGGTTGTATAAGCATTCTTTGGACATGATGGTAGAAGGAAACTTCTTAGAATGTGGGGACATTAAAGCTCTAAATGCTATAAATAGCTTGTCTAGTCTCTTTATGGAAAACAATGAAAATTCCATACATGATAAACTTGTTAAAATTCTTGAGATGATTCGTAAGCTAAATTCAAATGAAGTAGAAAGACATCTAAAAGAGGGACAAGTCCTTACCAAATTGTAAAATGATTTGGAGCCTTATATTAAAAATTAGTATTGATGATCAGATTTTATAGCTTAATGTGACCTTGGTTCCATGATATCTGCTATGCCTAAGATGGTTTATGACTACATGAGATTGAAAAATATGATTTATCACCCTTATTATCACCCTTATTGGGCCACTTGCATCAAAGATTTAACTTATTGTTATTTACTTGTTATCTCTCTATCACTATTACAAAAATCTCTAAACAATTGCTCTCTAGTGTTTGAAGTGAAACCTTGCTCTAAACTATTTATCAATATCTTCTGCTCCTCGTTGGGTTTGACACTCTTATTTATTGAAAAAGTTACAATCGATCCCCTACACTTATGTGTCATCAGTATTGATTGTACACCGTATGTCCGTATCAGTATGCGGATTAAACAAATTGAAGGAACCACATATTTTAATCGCAAATTATTGTTGGTCTTGATTATCACAAATCAGTTGAAACAAACTAAATAACCACGTACAAATTTTCTGATTAAATGTTGACTATCTAAATCATATAATTTATTTCTAAATAGAAAAACTACCACCGAACTGGAATAACATCTTGATCAAATCTATCAAAATGACATTTCAGCAAGGGGAGTTAATCGTCGTTTCACTTTCAGATTTATAAGCTGGTTGTACCCACGTTAAACTAGCGAGGTGCGACTAAACATCCCACCCCATATGACTCAGAGCCGTTAGGTCCCACTCATCAGAAGTCGACCGGCGAAAATGTCCTATTTGATCATTGCGATCCTCAAGTTGAGAAAAGTGGGGCAAAAGTGAGGAATGCGAATTGAGGGGGGGGGGGGGAGTGAGGAAAACTAAATTAAGTAGGGATCCAAAGTAGAAAGCCCTGTTTTTTTTCTCTTTCCAATAAGGAGCGTCAACATTTCTACTCCAACATTTCAACTTTTTTTTCCTAGTTTCACCTAGTCTCCATTTTCACTCTTCACTAGAATTGCTACAACCAGCGTGAGTGCCCGAGGCAGATTTAACCACATCCATAATGTCATCCTTAATTATCCAAGACAGTTTAAATTTGAATTGGTAAGCCTTCCTATTATCCCCTCGAGTGTCCAGAAGCAAAGGAGTACGATTATATACATCCCTCTCCAATGGAGTAACTTGTGAGAGGGGGTATTGGGCCAACCGATATGTTGTTACCATGAATCTATCTATATTTTTTTTCAAAGATGGGGTTTTCTTGATTATTTTACCATGTAAATTTTCTACTGCTTAGGTGCAACTCCATTAGATTATTGATTTTAGTAATTATATTGAAAATAGTGCCCCACCTACCAATTGAACCACCATTTTTCCATTTTAATTCGTAATTATATTGAAGTCACCCCCCCCCCCCCCCCCAAATGGTAGGAAATTCAATATTAGCACAAAGATGAGAAAATTCTCTCAAAAACTCTTCTTTTTCAACACGTTGAGCAGATCCATGTATGGTAATTAAATAACAATTAAACCCCCTCTATATTGTTAACCGGCATCCTAATTAAATGTTTATCATCCTAAATTCAAGACCTCAAAATTGACAATTTTGATCCCTAATAGTAATGCCACCAGACATACTATAGGAAGGTAAAACATGCCAATAGAAATTATGTATCCAATTTGATCTAGCCCATTGTCTCTCAAAGATTCAAGCTGGGTCTCTTGGATTCCAATGAATCCAACGCATTGTCATCTATGATCTCTCTGTTAAATTTTCTTCTATTAGAGGAACCGAGCTGCAATTTCAGGTAGCACCTTTCATTGCCCGTTCTTCCTTCGGAATTGAACTTTAGTTTTCATACTAATGGGTTCTAAGAGTTACTTAGTTAGTTTTTTTTAGCAGGAGACAACATCTGAGATGTGATCTCCTCCACACCATCTAACTCCCTTGCCCTCTCATCATCATCATACAAAAGGGGTTTGAGAAAATCAATATTAAGTGGAGCTTGACATGATTCCTCTTCCCTCTTATCTATGTTTCTAGCATTTATAAGAGTTTCATTTTAAAATGCTAAATCTAGCATTTTCTAAGTGTTGAATGATATCCATAGTTTGAATTCTTTTTGGCCAAATCACTTCCAATATTGACTTGTAATTTATCAGCAAGCAAGCATAACTCTTCACACGATGAATTTAGAAGTGTGGAAAAGTTAGCACCTTTACCATCAAGATCATTCTTCTTGTTGATGTGTAGAGTGTTGGCTTCGATCGCTTGAGTGGAAAACTTATGGTTTATGGCATTCGGCCCTAATTCGACTATGTGTCTATGTTTTATGGATGACGTGCAGACGATGGATTGAGGGCGAGAATACAGCAAGCACGGTCACCAGGAGTGACCCAATCCTAACTAGAGATTTTAGGCAACACTCTGAAAAAGAAGATGCAAAGGGGGTAGGGGGAGCACAAGGACCCCAACAAGGCACTTAATGCGACAGCAACGTAGAGGGCCCTCCTTGTCGCCGGTTATGCTCCACCAGTCCACATCAAATCCCACATTAGCGCATAATGCCCTTCACCGGACGTACGTGGCCCCGCCGGGTATTTCCTTTCACGATTAACAGGAAGCCATTATCGAAAAAAGAGTAACAGGAAGCTCTTCAGCCCAACCAATTAGCAAGTAAAGCGTACGTTTCCCACTGAGTACTTAGCGACGAACGCATACCTCATCTATCATCACCATCCATCTTTACACGGAATGGAGTCGACTGTATCACTGCCGATGATGATTACAAATGGAACCCCTACCGGCTTCTCGGTGCCGTCTCCACGCATGCAACCCAACCCAAGACCCAAGTCGCTCGGATACTAATTGGCCGCACGCAAACTGTAGCCGGCAGGTCGTATCAAATCAGCGACCACCGATTGAAAGCTCCGGCTCGCCCATGCCTCTGTGTGGCCTCAACTTGATCAGGCGCACGGGCAGGGCCATGCCATGACAGCTCTTCACTGTCAGCATAACGATCTGGCGCCGTGCGTGTCTGTACTGCGATGATTTAAACTCCTATGCAAACACTCTAGCTTCAAGGTGCACGCACGCAGAAGTATGTACACAGTACACGGAGAGTGAACTGCACTATGAAATCAAGAAACGGAAAACATGCACGATCCAAACAGACAGTGAGATGAATCTCATCCCAGCCATCGTGGCCTACGAAATCAGTACAGCCATTGAAACTCAGGTCAGCAAATCATGAGACGAGTTATCAGCCAATTTTACAAGGGGTCAGCGCAGCCAACAAAAAACCCGTAAAACCCCCTTCAGAACCGAACCATTCAACCCGTGCGTGCCCCCCTGAGAGAACTCCCCAAGCTTTGCGGTGCCCCCATTGAGCTTTGTTTGCCTCACCATCGTCGTCGTCCTACCTAGCTACAGCCATCTCGTTTGTTGCTCTAGAGACCGAGAGGGGAAGGGGGGAAAATGAAGAGCCCTTTATGTTGCACAAAGCAATGCAGTGCCAGTCAGTAGCTCCAGGATCTTCCCCTCTGCTGCTCCCGAGCTTGCAGTACTAGGCGAAGCGACCGATCTTTACACATGCGACGACTGGCTGACGCTGATCACAGCCCGAGCAGGATGTAGTAGACGAGCGTGATCGGCAACGCGATGAGCATGCCGAATATGACCCTGCAAATCCAAACGCAAACGGTGAGCCAGGTGCCACCTAAATTCGGGAGAATCTTTGCCGGATCGGTGCTACTACACAGGCATAGCATATGGTACTTACGCGGTGCTGAGAATGTCAGGGTGCACGCTGTACTCCTTGGCGAAGACGAAGGGGACAATGCCCTGCGGCAGCGCTGCCTGCTCGACAGACACAGCCCGGCCCAGCCGGAGCCGGGGAGGAAAAGGTTAGACGACATGGGGGGGAGGAAAGGTTAAGCTTTTGCGCGTAAAAGCAGGGCACGATGGGGTTTGCGGAAAGAAGGGACACGAGCCCCCTGCTTTTTTTTTACCGCTCCCAAAGTAAGTACCTGGACGATGGCGACGTGCAGGAGCGTGCCGCGGAGGCCCACGGCGAAGGAGGCGGCGGTCATCACGGCCGGGCCGGCAAGGAACCGCACGGCCATGGCGTACGTCGCCACCTTGTTCCCGCACGCGATGATCCGCGGCTGCAGCGCCATGAACAGACCTGCAGGAATGGCAGTTACTACTGTTGGATAGGACTCCAGGAACAGCGGTTCTAGTACAGGCAGGGATGGAAAGAAGCGATGGAAGCATGCATGCTATGCTATGCTGGGAATACCGACCGAGGCTGAACATGGCCATTCCGAGCCCTGCATCCGACAGGATGGAGATGGACTGCAGGACGATTGCCGGCATCGTGAAGTTCCACCTGCGGCAATGAGACAAATCCACGATCGATACGATAAGTAAACTAAATTCACGATCGCCATGGTGTGTTGAATTCCGGTCGTGTTAATCTGTTCCTAGCGTACGTACGGACCTGAAGCAGACGAGCGACCAGATGAGGCCGATGAGGCTGGAGTAGGTGTTGGGGTTGCGGATGAGCTTGCGCCAGACCATGATCAGGATGAGCCGCGTCATGACGCTCGTGGGCGGCATCGCCGTCGGCCCCGCGCCCATCGCATTGCCGGCGTCCGCCCCCGTCATGGCCTTCTCGTCGCCGGCCTCCGCGTCCCTGTCCAGCGCGCCGCGGTTCCCGAAGCTGAAGTCGTCGCGCTCCACGTAGTCCTCCCTGTCCTTGGCTCCGTCCACTGGGGAGCGCGAACAATAAACAAGCAGACAGAGAAAGAAACAAGGAAAGGCGTCAATTAGGGAGTCCACGGGCGAACGGAATTAACGGAGGGAGCTCCCCAAATCAGTGCGTGGTGAGAAAGATTTGGTAATAAGTACTTTTGCGGGGAGACTTGGCGGCCGCGGCGTCGTTGTAGTCTGGTGCGCCCCCGCCGAAGACGTCCGACACCGGCGAGGCGCTGGAGCTCCAGACGAACATGTGGAGGTCCTCGCCGCCCTTGTTGGCTTGCCCGTTGGTGGCGGCCGCCATCTTCCTGGGTGCTTTGGGCGGCGCGGTGACCGCGGGGTTGGGTGTGGGGTAGTGCCCTGGCGCCGCCGCTAGCGGTCCGGGGGCGGGGATCTGATGCTGATGCTGGTGCTTGGGCTTGGGCGCGTCGTCCTCGTAGTTGGAGGGGCGCGGCGTGGCGCCGGTGCGGATGCCGAACGCGTCGGCGGCGCCGAAGTTGGAGCTCCTGCCGACCATGGAGTAGAAGTCGGTGTGGTTGAAGCTGGAGCCCCTAGGCGTGGGGTTCCGGGACGACTGCAGCGAGTAGATCTCGGCGTTGGTGAGGTTGCTGGGGCGCGGCGTGGTGCTGGAGAAGCCCATGGAGCGGCGCGAGTAGATGTCCGACCGTGATGCGCTGGAGCGGCGCACGGTGACGTGTATCCTGCCGTCGTCCTTGACCTCGGCCTCGGTCTCGATGGCGTTGCTCCGCCCGTCGAGCGACATGACGTCCGGGTCGACGACGATGGACGCGATGGCGCCGGCAGTGTCGGGGAACTGCTCGGTGATGAGCATGCGCGCGCCGCGGTACTCGAACATGAAGAGCATGAGGGTGTACCAGATGATGCACTGGAGGACGACGATCTGCACCATGAGGCTGCCGGAGAAGTCGCCGTACATGCCCTTGAGGAGCGGGATGCCCATGACGAGCGTGTTGGGGAGCGTGGAGAGGGAGAAGAGCGTGATGGTCCACTCGAGGGAGCCCGCGCGCGAGAGGTGGCTCCAGGCGGTGAGCATGGCGAGCATCATGAGCTTCTGCAGCGTGTCGGCGGCGATGAAGCGCAGGTTCATGGTGTAGGGGTTGTTGGTGGAGATGAAGTGGAAGGAGAGGAGCGGGACGGCGAAGAGCGCGACGAAGCGGTTGATGCCCGAGCACTGGTCCGGCGTGAAGATGTGCCACCACTTGACGGAGCCGTAGGCGAGGATCATCGCCACGTACAGCGGCACCACCGCCGTCATCACGTGGTAGAAGTCCGTGACCGTGATCATCTTGGCCGGCGCCGGACGGGCTTGCTTCCTCCTCCTCTGCTCGCGCGAGCCCCGGCCTCTCTGTTTCCTCGCCAATCGGGAATCACTCTCGAGCGAGCGAGAGTCTTTACAGCCGAGCTGAGGCAGTGATGAGGAGGAGCATTTGGGTGGTGGGCGGTGTGTGTGTGTGGGAATGGTGTAGTGGGGGGAGAGTTTTATTTAGGCGAGATGAGATGGCAGCGCGGGCCGAGCTTTGTTTGGACCATCCCTTGCTTTTATCCGACGCCGCGCTGTGCATCCGAGACTGCGACTGAGTTGGTGTGGTGAGGAGGCGCGCGCAGCAGCCAGTGGGAGCAGATGCAGTGCATGCGTCGGGTGATTGTTTTATGGCGTATGGAGACAGGTACAGAGGAGCATACCATACATACGCCCGGCACGGCACGGGAGTACGCTGCCTGTACCGCGACATGTATCCAGGGCCGGACAAAATGATACAGGTTTTGGTCGGTTGATCGTGTGTGTGCGATGCACTTGCACTTCATCATGTGTTTTAAATACTGATGCTCCCTGTGTATCCATGCGGTGTACCGTTCGGTTTATGGACAGCGCCCGTACGGACTTTGTTCCATCTATGGACAGTACCCGTACTTCCTGCTGTAGTCTTAGCAAGGGCGAGCAAACCAAACTAGTAGTACTAGACGAGAGCCCGGGGACTTTAACTGAAAGACGGCCAATGATCCAACAATTTCGGTCGGAATTTTTTGCGGTGATTCCTTGTTTCTGCCTTTGATCCACCAGATCAGTCACAATCACGCCCAGAACTGCTTTCATCGGACTTAACAGACTTCTTAAATTCAGGTAAAAAAAAAACACAGAGTTCTTAAATTGGAACAGCTTTAAAAATTAAATCCCAGGAGGGTACGCATAGATAGATTGGTTCCGATCGAACAGGATTTCAGGTGTAGTTTCGTTAGAAAATTGCAGGAAATGTCTAACGATGCGGATTTTCGTTGACCATACGTACGCTCTGAAGCGAAAGAAATGGACTTGCTGGGTGGCGGTTTCCCGGACCGTATATTGATGTAAGTAAGTATGGGGCGAGGCAGTGACGTGTCCGCGCCCTGTCCCTCGCTTTCCGCCGTATCTATCTATCGACCCGTAACGGAATCTGAAAAGGGACGTCCAGAATTGCCAGAAATGAGAGTGAAACTAGATCGAGAAAGAATCCCGCTAGGCCTCCTAGCTAGCTAGGCTGCGCGCGTAGCGGTGAATATTCCTTTCCTGCCACGGCAACGGCATCGGTCGAGCCGACCCAGGGACTCCCCGGACCGTATCTTTCGCCCCTGTCAGCGTCCCTGCATTGACGTGGTATGGCGCCACAAGTTCAAGGAGTGCTCGAGTGGCAAGTCAAGTCACCCGTGAAGGATGGTGCTAGTACTTCCGGTAAAATAGCCGTGAAATAGTCCCGGAAAAAATGGCTGCTCTTTTTCTTTTTATTGCGCATAATTTTAGCTTATCCGTAAGATCCTACCAAGTGATCCGCGATTCTGTGAGCTTGGAATGACTCGTATGCAAACAAACCGACCTCATCAAAAACGTTCTTTTTTTTTTTCTTGGGTGAAGGCCGACCAAGCTGCACTGACACGGGAGGGAAAAAACAGAGGTCCAAGGCGACAATGTCGCCACAAACTACTCTGGCTTTCGTCGTAATCCGCGCTTCGAACAGCGAGCAGGACCATATTTTAACAGCGCTGCCAGATCGTGAAAGCGGGGAAGGAACATCAAAAATGGGGACTAAAAAATGGGGTAAGAATGGGAAGGTCCGTGGCCACGCACTTCCGCATCAGCTCGGCGCATTCCCGATCCGTAGCAAGCATCAAAAGACAGTTCAGGCAGTACCCTTGTTAAAACTGAGCTTTGTGAAGTGCATTTCCACTTATCTCTGCGCATGGTCGACGGGTTAACGGTAACAGATGCTAACAAAGCGTGCTCCTAAACTAGCCACAAAAGCTGCCCCCAGCGTCAGGCATTTTTGCAGATGGATACTGTCTTAAAAAAATAGGCCGCGGCAGACCTTTTATCCTGTCCCATGCGTGCCGTATGGGAATAACTTTGAACTAATTCCGTGCGTCTGGACCACAGTCCATGTGACGTGGCCGTACAGAAAGATGTTGCGACGCACGCATCTTATCAGTTTCGGGTACCATTATCGGCTGTAAATGCTACTTACCCGGCCCAGCTAATGAAATGAAATCAGACGGCTCGCTGCCTGTGGTACTGGCCAGTGATCGGTGCGGTGTAAAGCGTCCGAGTCGCACGGTGCGCGCCCATATGAGAGCCACCCGCGGCCGAAAATGGGTTTAAAAATGGCTAAAAGAGGCAAAGTTTGCAGGAGAAAGGCTGCCTCGTAGGCCATTGGGTTAGGAGATTATAGGAAGATTAGTACGGCTAATCAGTACTGGTTCGGATTTCAAATGTTTAAAAAACGTGGGCTAGAATTTGGTGTTGGGGAGAATCGCGCAGTTTCGAAGGTTGCCTTGCTTGACCCACATCGGTCGTAGAGTAGTTAGCATTCTAACCAAACTATATACTCCGTCCGTTCACGGTTACTTTGCGTTCCGAGTTTAGTCAAAGTCAAATTTTCTTAAGTTTGATCAAATGTTAGAAAGAAATAACAACATTTACAATGTAATATCTATAGTATTAGAATCTTCATAGGGTGTATTTTCGTATTATATGCACGCGGTACTATGGATTTCGATATATTTCCCTATATTCTTGATCAAACTTGATAAAGTTTGACTTTCACTAAACCCAAAACACGAAGTAAATAAAAACGGGGAGTGCTAAATGTTAACTATAACAGGTTATTAATTACAACTTTACTAGCATGTTTATTATTATTTTCCTAGCTGAATTCAAGTTGAAATTGCGCTTGCAGTCTTGAAACGCATGCAGTAGTATGTTTAGTAAATATATGGACCAACTTTCTTTTGGAATTAGAAGAATACACCGTTGTTTGCAGCAGGATTATCTTTACAAAAACTTTTCTATAAAATAAATGGGCATAATGCGTATGAAATATTCAATTTTCTAGACTCGATTGATCCTAATAAATATTAAATAGTAACATGGATAATTATGAGATGGACAATTGTTATATATTTGAGTATTGTTCCATAAATTTATTTCGCCTGGAATTTTCATATATTTGATAATTGAATATTAGTGACGTGAACAATTATATAGTTAAAAAATATGACATGGATAGGTTGCATAAAAGATATATTGTTATCCATTATTGTTAGTGGTGGTGACATGGGCAATTGATTGGCTAAAATTATATTTGATGTTGATATCTTGCATGTTGAGTTAGAAAACAAAAGGTAAAAAAAATTGACACAAAAATAGTAGGGAAAATCCCTACTGTGTCAATTTTGTAGATTTTTTGGGATCAAGAATGTACAATGTGTTACATACCAAGCCATAGGCTCATAATGTGTTTAACTAGGATTGCATACCCTCCTTAAGGCTGGGTTTAGCTCTAATTAAATTATTACAATAACCAGCTTTGAATTGGGATAAACATCTAGAGAGTGAGGGTTGGATATTTCTAAAAAATGAAACTATTTCTTTGGTCCCAAATACTCCAGCAACCCATAATACTCCAGCAACCCATAATAAAAATGTCCATGAAGAAGTGGATGTTGTATCTTGATTTGACATCTTGAATCGTATCATTTAGGGCCAAGTCAGAATTCCATTCAAATCCAAGAGCCCACCAAAAACTCTGACTGAAACTGCATTCAAATAATTGGTGGATCAGAGTCTCATATGGGCAAGTGTCGCAAAGGCTGTAGTCATTGAATTCAACATAGAAGTTATTGTGGCTCATGAGGTCTTTTGGTGTTAAGTTTACACTTAAATAATAGCCATGCAAACAATTTTTGTCTAGGGATGTTGCATGTTTTCTATGTGCCCAGAATGGTGTTATGCACTTGATGATCATACATGAGGGCATTGCAGATCTTTTTAGTTTAGGATTTATTGTTTCCCCATTTGAAGCACCAAGAGTCATGATTGGCATGTTGTAACAAGTGAATTCAAATCCAATTGTAGAGTTTGCAGCTGATGTGGAGCAATATTTGACAGAGGTGTAACAAACAAATCAATAATGTTATTGTTGGTGGTAATCTTTGCGTGATCAAGGCAGATCAGACTGTTCCTGGCAAAGGAGTGGAGATGTGTGTATTTATCTTCAGCCGAGACAGACATCTGTTTGTCATACCATAGAGTTTGTGAGCTCCATTGCCAATTTTACATGAAGTAAGGTCTCTGTATTGGTAAAATAATGAAAGACGGTATTTCCACCAAAAAATCCTTTAGGATTAACTGAGTGAGGGACCACATCATTGTAATAGGCATTCGATACCACATTTACCCAAGGGATATCCGCGTGATTGTAAATTTTGTGGATGTCCTTCATAAGAAGGGTTGTGTTGGATATATATCGATTATGGGTATATCCGGCATTGGCCTAAAGAGCCGGGTTTCCAGTGTGGCCTGTTGGTAGTGGATCACGGTCCATTGGGCGGCCCAGTAAGTTGATGCGCATGAAGCCGAATTCTAGAAGAACCCGAACCACGGCCAAAAGTGGTGCGGCTTGAAGAAGAAGACGGATTCCTTACTTTCCAAGTTAGATACTTACTGTAGTCTTCTAGGTTTCCTTTCTGTAAGCCCTAACCCGGCTATCTATATAAAGCCGGACGGGAGAGAAGAAAGACACAGACAGTTAGCTAGAAGCCAACTCGTCGAGAAGTTGATCCTCGCCGAGTTAGCGAAACCCTACTCATATTGTACTTTGTATACTTTAGGCATCAGCCCTGATTTAGTGAGATTGTAGGAGTAGGAACGCCGGCTAGTTGCGTCGTACCAAACCTGGGTAAAACTTGGTGTTCCCGATTGTCGCACTACCACGTCCCCCATGTATCTACCCGTAGGCTCATGGCACCCCCGTCTATGATCCTTACTACGATGTCTCGACATGCTTGGTTATGAGTTCCGAGATGCAGTACTCCTATTCCTCCTCTATCTTTTGGTCTGCATACCAAATCCCAATTAGTTTACCATGATAGTTATTATCCTTGCCACTCCATAACAATTGTCGTCCACTTTTTTCAAAATGAACCATGATAGTGATGGGGATTTTGAGAGAGCACATAGCAAACATGGGTAGAGAAGCAATAACTGAGTTCAGTAGAGTAAGTCTGCTTGTATATGATAGTAGTGATGAAATGCCAGATAGTCTTCTGTTTAGTCTAGACACCATGGGCATAATAGAGTCCATAGAAGTCTAGACACCAATGTGGAAGATCATGATCTCTCCACTTAACCATTGCATCAATATGCGCTTGGCCGCAATTCATCACATCAACAATTAAGTCACCATTCCAAAACAAGCCAACGCCACCGTTAAGGTCGTCGCTATCGACAGCAAAACAACTAGAGAAGCCTAACTAGTCCACAAGGCTTCAACACGTTTCCATCTTATTTTGATTTACATAACGAATAGGAGGGAAGGGCCTTCTTGCTTCGCAATCTTGCGAAGTTCACAAACAGTCGATTGGTTCCCAAGTCCTCGACTGTTATAGCTGATGACATTCATTGGGTCGGGCAGGGATGCTTAGCAGCCGCTGCCAAATCTTCTAAGCCACTTGGGCTTCGTTGTTTCTTCTTACTCCCTCTAGTTCTAGAAACCTCATCAACCTCTTCCGTCGAGAAACCATCTGAAGCCCCCCCCCCCCCCCCCCCGCGGTTCCCCTTCTTTGTTAAACGGCACATTGTCGATCATGACAGGTTTTGCCACCTCACGATAAACCTTGGGCTGAGATTCCACCTTCCGTTTGAGATGGTTTTTCTTGAACGGTGAGGTAGCCTCTAGCCCCTTCTCCACATTGGTACTTGACTGCTTGGTATCTCTCTTACTATTCCGAGGTGCGTACTGGTCCTTTGAGGAAGTTTCATTTGAAGACGTCGAGGCCTTTCTTGTTTCCTCCACTGGTCGAAGTTCCGTTCCAAAGGGGTACTTACCATCACCATCTTTCGTCCCCGGAGTGAGATAGAACATATCAGCATGCCGAATTCGGCCACATGCAAAGAAAAAATGAGGAATATTTTCATACCGAACTTCATACATGTCAACACTCTTCCTCTTTGCCGAGTAGTTCAGAACTCACCTCCTATGAGGTTTCCCAATACCAATGGAAACTCTAGCCCGCAGATAGCCTCCGAAGTGATCAAAGTGTGCATTGGTGGCCTCCTTGTCCATATGTTTGACTATCTCTTTGCACCAACCAGTGGTCGTCAGGTTATAAGGAAGATTAATAACTCTTGCCCAGATTTTGAGACGGTCACATGTCAGTTCAGAAGGTCGCATACAATCCTTAAAATCTGACAAGGTCACATCATGTTTACTTACGTGCCAGGGGTATCCATCGCAGACATATCACGATCGCGTTGGTTCCCAAACTCCGCCACTTAAGACATTCTCCCCAAAAGATCGGAACACCATACCCCTAGGGTTTACCAATTAGGGCGGAGAGCACTCGAGATGGTCTCGGTGTGGAAGATACCGCGATGAAGGATTTTCCCTGCCAGCATCCACTTATGCTCCTCCCCCCGCGTCACGATCATCAATCACCAACGGAGTTGTTTCTTCCTCGGTGATGTCCAGTTTTCCTTAAGCCTCCTCCAGCCGGACCCTCGTCTCCTCAGATGCGGCTAAACCTTTCTTCCCCGTACTTGTCTCGGACGATGAGGCCATCCTCCAGTCACAGTCTCGTCGCCCCGCTGAATCAGATTTGTAGGTGTCACCGTAACCCTAATCGCCTAACAGGTGAAGGGTACGCGGAACAAATACGCTTTATACCGTTATCTCTATGTCTCTAAGGGTTTTTTTTTTTGCATTGGTCTCAGAGGGGTTTGCTCTTTGACAGTATAGCAAGCTAGGATTCTGGCTAAACTGTGTTAACTATAACACGTTAACAGTTAGTACAATGCGACTAGCACGTTTATCAATGTTATCTTCGCAGGTGAGGGTATTCCCATGAGCCGATCGGATGACTGAGAGTTACAGGATTGTGAAAGAAATAAACAGCGGAAATACGTGCCGTAGGCTGCTAGCGCTAGGCTTTGGCACAACAGTGCGCGCTGATCCATGAAACAGGGGATTTTGCTGGCGAGGCAGGTGAAAGCCCTCCATGATTAGCTCCCATCTAATCCAAGCCTGTTTCCCGGAAGGAAAATATTCTTATTTACTTACACCCGCGACGCGAAATAAAGAGATCTCCCCGTCGTAGCCGTAGCGCCTGACCCGTGAATCGTGATGCTCTAGCTAGGTACTAGTAGTACTATGTGAAAAATCACAAAAATAACCTCAGTAACAAACTTCAGCAAAGAATGAACTTACAACTAAAAAAAATCCGTTTCTAACCCTTTCGAGTAGCGCCCTGCGCGTCGGCGCGGTCCTCGTTATGGCAACGGCCTGGCACGCGGCGCGGTGGCTTAGAGGGCAGCGCCCTGCGGGTTGGCGCGGTGCCCGTGCCCCTAGCAGTAAAACCGGCCGGTCACAACAAACGTTAGCCACGAACAGATGGTTAGTGAACTCTAGGCGTCCACGTCTAGGGCCCTATCCACGTCCGTACCCCTTGGGAAGCTGAGCACGTCCAAGGACACGAACATCATCACCTGAACCAACACCAAGCACCAGAAGACAGTGACCATGGCAGCTGAGTGGCGCAACATCTGACAGGACGCCGTGAGGCTCGAGCTCGCCTGAGGCTTCCTCCCACTCCCAACAACCCTATCCCTCACGCCGACGCTAGGTGTCTCATGCACTGCACGTCCTTGCACACGGCCATGCCGGTCGGCGCGTCATCACCAGTCGCCGCAGCGGCATTGCTGTAGCACAGGCGGGGGTTGTCCCAGGAAGCGAACCTGCTGCCCATCTTTTGGTAGAACCCGGCCGGGAACTGCAGCCCTCTTGTCAGGTTGTTCCCGTTCAGGTACATTTATGCCGATGCTTGGCATCGCGGCGAGCTTGTCCGGAACGGCGCCCGAGAGCCAGGAACCGCAGCCTGGGCATCGTCGCCATGGATTCAGGGATGCTCCCAACCAGCCCGGCATTGGACAGGTCCAGCGTGGCGAGGCCCGGACAGCACGAGCCGCCGGAGATTTGCTAGTCCGCCGAGCTCGGCCGGCACGGTTCCGGTGAGCTTGTTGTCGACGAGGACCAGGGGCTACGGGCCTGCCAGTCGGCCGAGGACGCCGGGATGGCCAGTGTGCCCACCGTTCCTCGAGCTCGCCCTGCGGCGGCTCCGGCACGCCTGGGCCGGTGACGAGCACCGCCTTGCCATGCTGGGCGGCGAGTTAGCGGACGTAGGAGCACCGGCTCGAGCTCTCCCTAGGTAGTAGTGGTTGATGTTTGTTGTGAGTTTTACAGCTGACCTCTCAGGGGGCACCGCGCCGACGCGCAGGGCGCTGCCCTCTCAGGCTCCGCGTCGCGTGCCAGGGCTAGGATGCCCAGATACGGCGATACGGATATGGATATGGATACCGCGATACGGCGATACGACCATTTTTCAAAAACATGGATACGACGATACGTTTACATATATATAATACAATTAAAAATATATTAAAATTAGTGATGTTTGTATGAGAATGGCTATGAGAAAGTAACAACACATTATATAATCTACAATTCATTGGATAACAATGTATGAATTTCAACCGGGGTGTTATATAATGTACAGTTATGTTTCTGTTTGGTATCTAGCATCAATTGGTCATGTATAATCTTCAATGGACTTTATTGCCTGTGTCCCTTAAACGCATCCTTGGTGTATCCTAATGTGTCTGATTTTTTTTTTATATATAAAAATAGAAAATAGGCTAATACGTATGGGATAAATATCCTTCGCGTATCCGGCAGTATCCACGTATCCGAGCGTATCCGATACGGATGCGTGACATTTTTGCCGTATCCGCGTTTCCTAGTGCCAGGGCGTTGCCATACTGATGACCGCGCCGACGCGTAGGCCGCTACTCGAAAGGGTTAGAAACGGATTTTGTTTAGTTTTAAGTTCATTCTTTGCTGAAGTTTGCTCCCGAGGTTATTTTTGTGATTTTTCACTAGTACTAGGGCATTGCTTGCTAGTAGTAGTAGTAGTACGTCTGGAGATTCTTCGATGGAAGTGGGAATGGCCGACTGTAGCCGTCCGGATTTTGAACCGCTGGGGTGGTCGTCACCGTTCTGTAGAGGATCCCGGCACAGTAGCGCGGTACGTGGAACTCGAGCCACCCCGTAGGCTGTGGCTAGCCCATAGGGAGCAGAGATCGATCCGCCGGAGCAAGCAAGCAAGAGTCCACGAGCGGGTCAACTGTTCCATTCCACCGTTTCCTGCCACCAATTCCGCGGCGTAAATAGGAGCGACGACGACGACGACGAGAGATCTCGCCGGGGACTCGTCGTCATGGGCTTGTGGCGTGCGGCCGGCTCCTTCCCTTCGCTCGACCGATTTCTCCGCGATCTCCTCTACTGTAGAACTATCTGCGTGTATCGTCGCACCGTGTCATGATGGGTACGCTCCGTAGCTGTGCCGGGGCGGCCTAATGATGATGTCCAACGTCGCCGTCGCCGTAGCCGTAGGTAGAGAGCATCTCGCGCCCATGCACCGGCCGCCCACGCGCGCAACCGGAAGAAGAGAAACGTGGAGGGTTCAGCTCGCGGGAGCAAATGGACCACCCGTGGCCGAAGGAGAGGCCCATGCGAGCGAGCAGCCTGGCCCAAGCGGCAAGCGCACCGCCAAGAACAGCCCACCAGCGTTCTCGGCGCCGCTGGTCCCTGCCGGTGCGGCGCACGTCCTCGGGGACACGCGATGATCGAGGCCGACGCGGCTGCCCCATCGATCTCAGCCCCTCGCCGGCGAGGTGTACGTGTACCGATCGCGCAGCAGACGTTTCAGCATCCCGTTAACCTGTCAAGGAATGCACGGACTCCTGTATCATGTGGGGGTCTGGCCTGGCCGGTAACTTAACTCTGCTCGATCACATTATTATCATCATCGTCATCCACCCATCCGCATTACATGATCGATCAATCAAGGCCCCTGTCTGTCTGTGGTCTCCCGTGACAGTCCCATGTGCCGCTGCTCACACACACGTACCCGCATTCATTCATCACTAACCCTCGTGCCGTGCCGTGCCCGCGACTCGTGTTAACCGGTGCGTGGATCCGACCGGTCAAACACTCGTGCGTGCAGCTACACGAGCGGGACCAGTTCGTCCGTGCTCGTGCACCGCATGTTCTTCGGCGGAAGATCGCGTCGAGTTCTGCGAACCTGGAGCCAGGCCGGCCCGGGCCCCAGCCGTGTGTGTGTGTGCATCGCCGCTGTGCAGACGGACGTGATGAAGGGCAATGGCGTGCTTCTGAAGTCAGTGTCGCAACAGTTGTCCCTGCCGGCCGTCCTACTGTTTGTCGCCCGCCCCCCACGTTTGCAGATCTGGCTCGCGACCCTACGCCGCATAAAAACCCAAGCATCTTTTCTCTACAGGACCAGACGCCGAACGCTTTGAACGATCGTCGTACCGGACGGAACTCGATCTTTTTGATGATCGATCGTCCTTCTTCCGCGTATCAGCGGGGCGCGCTTTCCAGCCCGTCCCCGGTGTGACCATCGCTTTTACATTTCGGCGCTCCATGGGTCCACTTTATACCCCCGGAGTAGTATACTCGCGGTTAGATAGATAGGGGTTCGTATAGGAGATATGCACGCAGAGTTTGTGCAAAACATTCTCGGTAGATTTGAGAATTTCTGGTGAGTTTAACATGTTCGGTGGTGCCTGCCCCTGCACATAAGAAACAAACGGAACTGATTTGCGTACGATGTTTGGTGTCCGATATTGGTACGACACGACGTGGCCAAAGCTAATGACGTTAAATCTGAATCTGGTCGGACAACCAAGGCCATCGATGCCTGTGTGCTGCGTGCGTGACCCAGCGTCGTACAAAAATCGGACGTAAAACGTCGTACGTATAGCATCACTCACAAACAAATTGGTGGATGAACTCCGTGGTTTCGAAGGGAGCTAGTCCTTACTTTTTTTTAATTCCTGGTCTCCTAGGAGGCGCATGGCCTATATATTGGCCCGTCAGTTTTATGCTCAAGGGACAGCCCGTGGAAGAATTGCGTGGATGATTGAAGGTCCACTGCATGGTAGTCCATTCTATGCTCAAAGAAAAAACAAACATGGCGGTCCGTTCGCAAGTGGTGCGCGGAAAAACTATAGCTCCTGCTCACTGCGCGAGCGAAGGAACCTCATTACAGACCCACTATTGGGTTAGCCCATCCTTTAGCTCTTTATTTCTTCTTTATTTTCTATTTTTTTTTTCCATTTTAACCTTCTTTGTTCCTTTGCTCTTTACCGTATTCTTTAATTTCTAGTTCACCCTTCTTTCTTTGATAGTTGTGCTTCATTTCTATCTCTCGCTCCGGTTCTCTTTTTATAGGATTCCATGTGGTTCGCGAATATATTTGTCTCGGTATCATTTTACAAAAGAAACCAAGTATTTCCTCCGTCTCAAAATAATCGTCATTGAAATGATGTATCTAGATACATTTTAGCGCTAGATGCATCTACTTCAACCTATTTCAACGATGATTCTTTTGAGATAGAGGGAGTACTAGTTTTTGTGTTCATTTGTCTATATGTTTGATAATTTTTTGTTGGTACAAAAACTAAATTTAGTGAGTGGCCGTGCGCAGCTAACCCACTAACCCGCGCCAGATCATGTCCCCTTTATCTGTACAGACCCATGCAAAGCTAGTTCAAAAAAAAACACATAACGTTCAAAGCGAGGGTCGAAATCGAAGTCGGTTTTTACCATTATGCTTTTCGTATTATTAAAATACTTCCTCACTCCCACGCGCGCAAGAGAAAAGGCGGTCGGGAGGCGACCCATCTACTCCCAACTACACCGGCCGCCATCGGTCTCTACCTCCTCCGTTGGCCACTGATATCCCACAATTATAGGGGATCGGGTGTAGCCTTTCGATAAGTAAGAGTGTTAAACCCAATGAGGAGCTAAGTTAGGATAATTATTCTCTCAAGTTCTATCAACCACTGATATAACTCTACGCACATTAAACTTTTACTTTACCTAGGAAATAGTACTAAAGTAACAATACGGGTAAACACGATAGTTTTGCAGGATAATAAATACATGAAAGTAAAGTTAGTTGATGCAGCAATAAAGTACATTAAATGACTATAAACTAACAGTAACATGAGTGTGGAAAAGTGGTAGAAAATGTGAGGGATTTGTCCATGATCAGATAATCAAATACAAGGTTGATATTCCTCTTTTATGTGGGAGAGGCAAATCTAACAAGCTCTCACTATCCAATGATTGCAAATACTTATGATTGGAACTCAAGCAAACATCAGTAACTACTAGAAGATACATTAAGGTAAAAATACCCAATCATAGCATTAAGATTAAAAGTTTCTCTTCATCCCATATGATTTAATCACTAGATTGGGGCTCATGTTTCTGTCGCTCAAGCAGCTCTCCCTCTAACTTTCTCCACATACTACAAACCCTATGATATGATCCATGCGCGCATAAACATATAATGGTACCATAGGACTGTAACAAATTCAATATATAGCTCAAACCATCCATAGAGATTCAACAATCAATCAAAAGGGATCTACACGAACATGACATAGATGCAACAAATCATCTGCAGATAATTTATAACGTCAAACACCATGTTTACATAGGACGGTACAGAGGTGTATGGGAGGATGAACCACTGTATATAATGAGGAATTGGCGATGGATATGGCGGTGAAGACGGTGGAGAGGACAGCGCGGGGCGCAGTGTAACATCCCAGTGTTTGGGAGGTTATAAGGATCTAAATTTAATATGTGCATTTGCAAAGCATGCATCTAAAAGTACAGGAAATTTTGACGCGAAAGTTTAAATGAATCAAAGTGACCAAAGTTTCACTTGACATGATGAAATAGGTCTAGTTCATCTAGTCAAGAGTACATTTGGGATGATCTTTATAACAAGTATCCTAAGACACAAAATCATCTGGTTACTCAAACCATAATTGGTATGGACCAATACTAACTATTAACAAGTTTAACCTCAAGTCTATAAGTGACTTGGGATAATCACTAGGTATCTAGAATCCAAAGAGGGGTGAGTATCCAGAGCACATAACTGACGATCATACTTTCACAAATGAGTAATGCATAATTGAACCATCTTATCAACAGAGATGTGATCTTCTATAAAACAACAACTCTCTCGGTTATCAACCATTCACACTACACCTTTATAAACTATCTCATAATTGTGAAGTGCACATTCACAATCAAATAACAAAGGTTTAATAGAACACAACAGATACAAACTAGTGTGAACTCAAAACCCACAAGTGGGAAATGACATAATAATTGTATTAACATATTTATCGAATATGTACATATCTCATCAACCATAAAAGTAGTAACTTAAAGAAGAAATAAACCTTCCTAAATTACTGCTAAACCTTGATCATTGCATATGATATTCCCAAATCTCTATATCTACATTAGGAATAACAAAGTCAATAAAGTGATGAATATAAAGTAGATCATGACACCTGGGAGAACAAATAACAACTTTGACAAAAGTCATTAAACCTCAATAACTATCACATGCTCAATCATCTTATACAAGTGAGCATATGAAATCTCAACACCTCAATGAACCATTTGATCCACTTAATATTAAGTCATCGTTCCATGAGCATTTCACACCTCTACTCAAATCCAACAATTCTACAACTGAAATATCTCTGGATGCAAGTAAGGATAACAACAAGTATAACCTCTATTAGAGGAATTGAATGGAAAGCTAAGTAAAACTAATCATATATGAGACAAGTACATATATTTTAGGAAATAAAATAAGAAGTATATAGAAGGATAATAAAAGCATGAAATAACTCTTAATCCAAATCTTGTTATGTTGGCTAGACCATTGTATCTTTTTTTCCAATCTTCTCTAAGTCATTCTACAAGAGAAGCCCCACAAGAAAAGAGGAACCACCACCAGAAGATCTACAAGAAGATTATTTAGAGTGTGCTAGAAGAGCTACTCTAAGCTACTATAAGAGTACTTGGAAACTCTTATAACTTGATCTGATCATATTAACACTCTTGAAATTGTGTGATACTCCAATGTTAGTGTTATATAGAAGTAGTTTGGTAAAAAGTTTCTAGACCTTGTTAACAAATCACTTTTGTAGGCTCTAACAATTGAGTGTCATATACAAATAAACATAAGGTTTGATAACCTTGTATCTATCAGCCATTTGTATATGAAAAGTAATTTGAGGGCAAGCCTTGCAAAATTGTCAACAAATTATTCTTATATGCATAGGGAAAATGGATGTATAAAATACACTTACATGTTGTTATATATAAAACCATGATCCATAAAAGGAATAAAATAACAAGAAAAATAATTATAAACCACATTATAAATTGAACCACACATACAAGTTATAAGTAAGGAAGAAACCAAGTTAAGGAAGAAAACAAGCAACATGTTGAAATCCAAGTGTTTGATGTTATATAAGAATAATTTGATTGCAAGGTCAGATCAACCTTGTGAACAGAATATTCATGTAAGCATTAAAACAACTGAGTTTCAATAATCTATTTTTCATCATAATTGAATACACCATAAAAATGAAAGGGTTATGGAATCACATGAATTCATTTCATCAGGGGCTACAACTTACTGCTGAAGTTAGTATCTGGGAACCACTCCATATATCCTATCAGCTCTGGTGGTGAATTTCTTAAGATCAAGAGACCATCAAGGGATGATATTACTTGCAAAGGACCAAGGCAATGTCTGAAGACTAGTGGTAACTAGAGAGAAGAACATCAAGCAACAGAAGACCACAGGAAGCAACACTGCATCAGTAAGGGAGCATAAGAATTTATCCAGTGAGTCATTAGGATATAATGGAGAATCATTAACCTCTGTCAAGATCATCAGAGATGAGGAACTCATAATAATATCTTTATTGGAAACAACTATCAAGTATGGGATAATAACAAGCCATTATATCCACATGTCTTGATATGTGGAGGTAGATGAAAACAAGCTTAAAACCTTGTGTTCCAAATCCTTTTCACATGTAAGACTTACAGATGATAACAAAAACTCATACATATATAACCATGTAAATGTTTACATGTTTTAAAACAACATTAGATATTATCCACAATTGAAACCTATGTGGAAAACAAGTAAATCAGATTCCAAAACCACACATGTTTTCCATTTGATCAAGTACTGAAAACAACAAACATAGAATGCACAAACCTCAATAAAATGTCAACCAAACTTGCTAGGAGTTTTAATTAGGAAATAACAAAGCCTCATAAGAGAAAATAAGTTCATTACCTAATAAAAATAATTTAGTATGTCATGGGATACAATTCTCTATTAAGTGAACTTCATTTCCATACACACAAACAATACCAAGTAATGTTACCAAATCATTTTCTAAAAGAATTTGTATCCAAGAAGGTCCAATGAGAACACACCACTTGGTGAACCATATGTGTGTGGTGTGATTATGATATTCATGCCTAAAATAAATTTTAAGACATTTAATAAATTAAATAGAGGGAAAACAACAAAAATCACTTAATCTAGCACCCTAAATAAAAAATACAAATATTGCTCCAATTCACTAAAACAAAACATGGTGAGATTCCAAATTTGATGAGCTTTCCAAATATATTTTTTAATAATTTTTATCTTCACAGATAGCTCCAGAAAACATAGCTTTTCTTCTCAGTTTTTATAACAGAAAGACTTGATTGCAAATTATAGAAATTACAGGGGGGTATCAAAAATCGCCTTTATGTTTTCCTTTCTTCTTCCTCTGCCAGAAGGCAGAGGAGAGCGTCGTCGTGGCTTGGTCGGTGCCACGACCTGCTTGCCGCCTCGCGGGAGGATAAGACCTCCAGGCCGAGAGGCCGTGCTGCACTTTGCTCTCTCCCTCGCTCACTCTCCTCACTCGTTGCTCTCTCTCTCTCTCTCTCTCTCTCTCTCTGTAACGGAGCATGAACCCGAAACCCTAGCTCTCGGAAACCGCCACCGCGCCGTCGACTCCGGCGATCCCCGAGCAAGCCGTGACCACCACGAGCTCCGCCCTGAAGTTCTCTACCTCTCCAACAAACCTCGTTTGCAAGGAGGCCGCGAAGATGCCGAATCGAGACGTCTCCTTCAATTCCGGCCGCCGCAAAGAAGACCTCACCGCCGGCGAATTCGACCTCTCTGTGCCTCCCCGTCTACACCACAACGCTCCTAGTGAGCTTAGCCATCTTTGGGTGCCCTCCATTTTGTTTATCGTGGTCGTATGAGCTTCGGCACCGTGACCGACCGCCGTCCGCCGCGGTTGTGCTCGCCGGCGCAACTCAGGTGACAATTAGAGAGCGGCGCCACCTCCCGTAGCTTCCCAGTAGCATCCTCTGCATGGCCAACCACTCCAATTGAACCAATTCGGGATGAATTCTCCGATTGAAACTCCACAGTAGAGATCCCCTCTGCTGCTGACGCAGCAATGACGTCATCATGACGTAATATTCCCTTTTCTTTTATTTCTTTTAATTAAAACTGAATATGACAGGGCTGGCCCACCTGTCAATTTAAAAAGGCACAAAAATGAATAAAATTCATAAATCAATAACTTTAAAAATATCCATCAGAAAAATACAAATAAAATATATAAATGCTTAGAAAAATATAACCTAAATATTTATCAACTTTTCAAAAATGTTTAACAATGTTTAAAATTAAATATTTCTTTAATTAAAGTAATTCATTTAAAATTGAGAAAAATAATAAATAATTCATAAAATCAGAAAAATACAAGTTATATACCAAAATGCTCCAAATGACTAATAAAACTCATCTATGATGTTTTAATGGTCATTTGACCAAGTTTTTATGTGTGCAATGTTTTGCCTAGTCATTTAATTCATTTAAAATTAGGAAAATAATAACTTATTCAATATTTTCAGAAAACATAAATTGATATACCAAATTAAAGAGAACAACATTTCCAACTCAAATATGTCAATCGTAAAACATTTTACTTAACTTCTAAACTTGTTTTTATAAGTATACCGAAAGTCTATAAATATCTATTGAAACCTAGAGATGACTACCACATCATTATTTTCCTTACTAATAAAACCCTCATATTTTCACACCTAATAAACCTAGCATCACATAGTCATTAGAAGTCATTAGAAAGTATGTGGTGATAGAGTTAGATGTATTAATTCCTAATTTTCAATCAAACTTGATGTCATATAGCCCTACACTTTTGAACATAAAATCAAATATGTTTGTTACCCTTTTCAATAATTGTTTTCCATGTGCTATTATCTTGTTACCTCACCAAGTAATCAACACTTCTACTTAAACATGATAACATTTGTTTGCTAAGTAAAAGTGAAACACATGTAGGTCTAAAACAAGTAATAACCACATCACCACAAGTAATGAAATCATTCACCTAAAACTTGTGAGATTAAGTTATCATATCGATCATAGCTTACACTTGTAAGCTGGGGTATTTTCCAGGGTATTTCACGATGCATCTCATTACTATGCATGTATCATCTTGCCATGGTTTTCTGTAGTCCTTACCAGGACTACTTTGCTATCTTTCAGATGTCAGGATTCTCTACGTGACCCTCGAACCCCGAAGACATTGATTATTATTGTCATTATTCCAATCTCAGGCAAGTTCATCACTTTCTCATATCCTTTGCAGTACTTCATAACAAACTAATTGCAAAAACCCTATCGTATTATCACCTACTCTCAAAAGAATGCATGATCCTATTTTTATAATATTATGACTAATTGAATGACTACCCGAGTGGTAGTGTTCTGTTTGGTGGGCGGATGGGATCATGGTAAGATGAATAGGTCAAAGGAAGGTTCCATCTGCATGGGAAAGTATTACCTAGGATTAATCACAACTGCCGTCAGGATTCTTGCACCGTAAATTCGTGTCGACCATGGATCTTCTATGGGGGGAGTAAGTCAGCCGTGATACTTTTCTCGTTCGCATGTCAACGGACTGCCAGAGACGTACGCTGTAGGTTCTGCGGGACTGCATGCACATGGGTGGGAGCCCTTACGTCCCATGGACTCTGGGGTCTATGAGTGTCTGCCAGGGGCGCGTAGATCTCCATCGTGAGGGGTGGAATCAGGCGTTCAACCTGCTGGCAGAAATGGGTGGGCATGCGTTGTGCGGAGAAGCACGGTTTGGCTTGGACCAACAACCGGGCCCCACACCTGAGTGGGAGTGGACAGGAATGTCAACCTGGTTGTGCAACATGGTCTTGGTCGTCCATGGGTAAAGTAACGCACCTCTACAGAGTGTAAAAGGATGTGGCATGTTACCCCTTGTTCCGGGAAGGAGCTGCGAACGCCGCAGGAAAGGCAACTCCATGAAAGTTCTAGTCCTGTGAAGATCTGGCGGGCATAGTCTTCAGAATTAAAAGCAACCCCTTGAAGAAAGATTTACAAAAACCTTGCATTAGCTTATGAGTCTTTTGAGTCTAAAGTTGTAGTTAGTGCATCAAACTACCCACTATATATCATGAGCTTGCTGAGTAACGCTCGTTACTCATTCGTTCCCGTTTGACCCCCTACTTAGAGTTGAAGCCTATGGAAGTCGTCATCGTGAAGCCATCGTTACCTCATGAAGCTAGGTTGAGTCTTGTACTACTTAGCCAGTGAAGCATCGTCATCAACAATGCCGGTGGAGGAGAAGCTATCAAGGTGTAGGTGGAGTCCATTCTTGGACTTAGCTGTTACAAGCCATAGATTAGGGCTGACATCAGCCGTAGTAGATTTAGTTTTAAGCTAGCGTTCTTCTCCAGCTTGGAGCTTCGAATTGCTTCTTCTGATGTTTCATTTGCAGGAGATCTTCTTGATTCATCAATGAGATTCTCAAGATTTTGTAATGAAGTTTGTATTCTATAGTTTTGCCTGGACCTGCTATGTTTCTGTTGTACTACTCTGAGGGATGTAATATTCATGGATAAGTCCTTCTGTGAGTATTATGTCATCGACTTGCGCACTACACATGCAGTGGTGTGCTGGGTCACCACACGCAGGGCGGCGCCGGCGGTGGCGCATGGACTCTTTCCCTGCGCCGCGGCATCATTGGGGAGCGCCGCCCCTTAGCCCTCTTCCTTCATGGTCTTGGGAGCCCTCCCCCGTGGCTTTGGTGTCTGAAAATTCGTGGTATGGGGTGTCTCCCACGACCTAGCTTTCCTTCCTTTATATAGTCTCACGGATTTCCGTCATCCCATCTTGGGTTGCAGTAAATCAGGCGTATCTCACCCGTCCGTACTCGGAATCAGGTGAATTTTAAGTCTAGAACGTTCTTCACGAAATTCCCCACAAATTCGTATTATGTGAGATTTCCATTTGGCGCCGTCTTCGACCCTAAACGTGGCAATCTTTAAAAAGAGTTTTCACACAGATTTTAGGAAAGTCCCAATTCGACTCCAACAAGGTTTCCTCTTGTATTTTTTTTTTCATTTACACCTTCTTTGTTCCTTAGGTATTTATCGTACTATTTAATTTTCTATTTCACCCTTCTTTCTTCGATAATTGTGTTTCATTTCTATCTTTCGTTTTGGTTTCCTTTTTATAGGATTTCATATGGTTCACAAATATATTTATCTCGATATCACTTCACAAAAGAAACCATAGTTTTTTTATTTGTCTATCATGTTCATACTATAAACTTGCATTTTCATTATAAAATTTCCTTTGAAAATATTCATGAAAACATGTTTATGTGAGATCTAGTTTCGAAAAATCTTGGCGTTATGAATGCAGAAAATAAACTCTTATTTGGATGCTTGGTTTGAAAGTAATAGATTTTTGAAAATTTCAAAATAGGTTCGCATGGCTACGATTTCATATATTTTGTGTGCATTCTGATATGTGATGTTTTTGAAGTATTGATGCCATTGTGAAGCATGTCCGTCTAAGAAAAATGAGTCCAAAACAAAGATGCTTACTGTCCCCTGATACGTCCATTTTGCATCACTATTTTATATTGTAATTTTTTGTTATTTATCGATATATTTCAAAGTATGATGAATTACTTATGTTATTTCATCTTATTTTTCAAGTTTAATAATTATTGGAGAATAAACACCGGGACCAGAAATCTGGTAGAAAAAGCACCGTCAAGATATTTCAGAAAATCAGAAGAAGAAGGGGGCATCGGAGAAGTCTTAGAAGTCCAGAAGAGGGAGCCAGCCACGAGGAGACCCTCAGGGGGGCACCAGGGTCCCACACCACTAGGGGGTGCCCCCCTTGTCCGTGCCTGGGGTGGTGTGGGACTTATTAGATACCTTATGGAAAAGAAAGATGTTAATCCTAACTTATTAGATGGGTGGTGCTTTTACAAGAGTTTGATTTGCATATTGTAGATAGGAAGGATGCTGATAACTTGTCTAGATTGGAAAATATTGCTTATGACCCTATTAATGTTAATGATAGTTTTCCAAATGAACAACTAGCTGCAATAAAAGTAAGCTCACGAGATAGTCCATGGTATGCAGATTATGCTAACTTTATTGTTTCCAAGTATTTGCCTCCACCATTTACAGCTCAACAAAGAAGGAGGCATTATTTTTTTAATGAACCACACTTAAAGCAGGAGTAGATGGTATTATGTGAAGATGTGTTCCAGATCATGAACAACGTGAAATATTGAGAAAATGCCATGGTAGTGCTTATGGAGGACATCACGCTGGAGATAGAACCGCACAGAAGGTTCTACAATCAGGTTTCTATTGGCCCACTCTCTTTAAAGATGCACGTAAATTTATTTTATCTTGTGATGAATGTCAAAGAGTAGGTAATATTTCTAGACGTAATGAAATGCCTATGAGTTATTCTCTTGTCACTGAACCTTTTGATTGTTGGGGATTTGACTTTATGGGTTTGTTTCCTCCTTCGAATGGTTACACTCATATTCTTGTTACCGTTGATTATGTTACTAAATGGGTGGAAGCTATATCTACAAAAGGTGCTGATGGTGAAACCTCTTTAAAAATGCTTAAAGATGTTATTTTCCCTAGGTTTGGTGTGCCTATATATCTTATGACTGATGGAGGTTCTCACCTTTTTCATGGTGGTTTTAGAAAAACCCTTGCTAAATATGATGTTAATCATAGAATTGCCTCAGCTTATCATCCTCAAACCAGTGGGCAAGTAGAATTATCAAATAGAGAAATTAAATCTATCTTGCAAAAGACTGTTAATAAATCTAGGAAAAATTGGTCTGATAAGTTGAATGATGCTTTATGGGCTTATAGAACTGCTTATAAAAACCCTATGGGCATGTCTCCTTATAAAATGGTTTATGGAAAAGCTTGTCACTTGCCTTTAGAGTTAGAACACAAAGCTTATTGTGCAGTGAAGGAACTTAATAAAGATTTAAAACTTGCTGGTAAGAAAAGAATGCTTGATTTGAGTTCTCTAGATGAGTGGAGAAGTGAAGTTTATGAAAATTCTAAACTCTTTAAAGAGGAACTTAAACAATGGCATGATAGGAGAATTCTTAAGAGAGAGTTTCATGTTGGTGAGAAAGTTCTATTCTTTAGGTCTCGTCTCACATTTTTTGCAGGAAAATTACTCTCAAGATGTGAAGGACCTCATGTTATTGAAGAGGTGTATCGTTCGGGTGCAATCAAAATTGCTTTCCTCAAAGATAACACTACACAAGTGGTGAATGGGCAAAGACTCAAACATTATATTTCTCGAGATTCTTATGATGAAGATGTTGATATTATTCAAGTGGTGACGAAGACATAGATCTTGGACCCTGCGGGTAAGGACACCCCCTCTCAGGCCCAATGTCAAGGCCCAAGAAGAGGCGCCCTTGGAAGACTCCAGAAGGCCCACCAGAAGCCCACCCGCACTAAACTTGCGGGTTAAGTTAGGTAGTTTTGTAACCGACCTAGCTAGGGTTTGAATCCTCTCCGGGTAGGACTCGAGACCTGGCCATCTATATAAGGCCAGGAGAGCCCTCAAGGAGAGGACCAAGTAATACCGCACGACCAAAAAGCCTCGGAACTCGAGATCTACTCTCGATTCGAGCAACCTGTAACCGATCTAATCATCCAATACAGATCGACAAGAGGCAGGAGTAAGGGTTTTACCTCTACGAGGGCCCCGAACCTGGGTAAATCTCGCCCCCTGTCTAGCCGACGATCTCACCAGCGCTCATGAGTTCTCCTAATCGAAACCCGATAGGGTCACCTAAGGGACTTGTCGAGTCTGGGATTCGACAATTGGCGCCGTCTGTGGGAATCGCGGGCGCTGGATCACCGGCATCTTCGGCTTCATCGACGTCCAACTCCCGTTGGAAACCAACGGCTACGGCTCCGAACAATCCTATACGGATCGGATCTGTCGTGGTCACGCCTCACTCGCCGGAATCACGCCCGGCGTTCGAGGAACTGGAGAAGAGCGTCACCCTGACGTTCGGGAGCTTCAACTTCATGGCGAACAGAGACGGGATCCTCCACTTCTCAGATGAATCTGAAACCGAATCTGGAACCGCCAACTCGCGCTTTCCTACAGGGAAAAGCGGCGAGTCCATCCGCTACAACGCAGTCAACTACCACACCCTCTCGACAGAGGAACCCTCTCGGGTGCGGAGAGCTTTCCGATCTACTCCTAGGACACACGGACCACAACTGGCCCAAGTCTGCATGGCAGGGTCGGAACAGCCCTCGGAAACTGAATATAGCGCGACCGAGCGCGATATAATCGGCGTTTCGCGGGAAGCCTGGAAAAGAGCCAAGGAATCCATGCGAAAGAGCCAGCCGCCTGCGGCGGGAGCCACACAGGAAGACCTAACCGCCTACCACTATCACCTAGTGAGGGCGGCCTCAAACATCAAGGATGCCTGAGCAGATCTAGCCCGACGCAGGAGAGCGGCGGATGAATCAAGCCTACATCGAGCCGAGCTATCCCACGCACCTTCAGTCGGTACCCGACCTAGGGGGAAGGGACCCGCAGCGTCGACTAGGGACCACGAATCTATGGCTGGAACCAACAGGTCTACCACGTCTTCTTTCATGAGGGTCGACGACGATGGCAACGTCTACCCGCAAACCCCAGCCGCCGCGATCCTTGCCGCAGCAACCTACATGCAGATGAATCAGCCGACGGATAGCGATCCCCGGGTGGAACAATACAAACATATTCGCAAAGGTCTAGGGTTGGCGGCCGCGAGGCTCGCCTCTCACGATCGCAAAGAACAATTGGAGAAGGAGCGACTGGAGAAGGATAAGGACAAAGAAACGCCCCGCAAGCACAGAAGCTCTTCCCCGAGAAAAGACAAGTCGCCACGTCGTGGCCGAGGGAAAGAAGCCCGCCGCCGTGATGACAGTCGAAGCAGCGGCGACGACAGCCCGAGAGAAAAAAGCCCGCGACACCGCGGCAGCCGTTCACGCAAACGAAGCAAGAAACCACGGAAGAACGCCGATCGCGATCAGCCCGGACGGGACGCGCGATCAGACATCGCGCAAAACAAAGTGGATAGAGCAAGGGCGTCAAGATATCGCGACCGATCATCATCCGGCTCTTCGGACGACGAAACCTGCGGCGCGCTATGTTTCGCCCGTAGTATCCGCGAGGCGCCCCTACCCAAGCGATTCAAGCTCAGCACGGAAGTGACGAAGTACGACGGCTCACTCGAGCCCTCTCAATGGTTGAGCGACTACCTCACGGCAGTGAAATGCCAACGTGGTAACAAGAACACGGCTATGCAATACCTCAATTTGCACCTAGCCGGAGCAGCCCGCAGCTGGCTGGAGAGGAGACCGCGATCTTGCTACGCATCGTGGGATGACTTACACCGAGATTTCTGCAAGAACTTCCAGTCGACCTACAAGAGGCCGGCTACAATCGAAGAACTACGAGCCTGCAAACAGAAAAGCGGTGAATCCACCCGAGAATACATCCAGCGGTGGAACACGCTCAGGAACACCGCAGGGACAATCTCTGAAGAAGTGGCGATTGAGGCCTTCGCCAAAGGAGCAAGAAGAACCGCGTTTCGAGAAGAGCTCGGCAGAGCCGCGCCCAAAACCATCGGGGAGCTCATGGTCATAGCCGAAAAATGGGCCAATGGAGAAGACGCAGTACGCAACGAAAGAGGATCATCACCTGCACACGAGGACGACCGCCACGGACGAAGGAAGAGAAGAAAATATTACGACCACGATGATAGAGAAGAACTAGTGGCAGCAGAATTCACGCGAAGTCGCGACTCCGGTCGTCGCGGAAGTCGCGAGTGGAAACCAAAGGCAGAAGAAAAATCACCCGAGGAAGACCTCGATGCGTACTGCTCGCTACATCTGTTCACAGACAAGCGCACGGGCAAGACTAAGGCAACGCACCTTCTCAAGGATTGCCGAAAGTTCATCGAAATCTCGGACGCGCTCGCCAAGAAAAGATTTGCTTCCACCCAAAACTATCCACCACTGCCAGGAGGGGGACAACAATTCCAGCTACCACCGCCTCCACCTCCACCGACCAACCCAAACATGGCGCTCGCCGCATTGCCAGCACCACCACAACAAAACGCGGGAGCAAATACATACCCGACTCCGCATGGACAACTCCTCGGGATGATACAGAAGGTATGCCCCTCTCGCAGAGGTCAAAAGACTAACTCGAGACAAATATGCATGGCAGTGCAGACGCCACCAACAAAGTCCGAGTACCTGAAGATGGCCGATCAGCCAATCACGTTCTCGAAAGAAGACCACCCGCCACGAGTCTATCGGCCGGGACACGCCGCCCTCGTCATTCAAGCTCAAATTGGCAATTATGACCTGGCTTGCGTGTTCATGGACGGTGGCAGTGGCATCAACATCATCTACGCGGATACACTCCGTCGAATGAACAAAAATCTGGACGGCCTAACGGAATCAGAAACATCCTTCCACGGGATAGTTCCGGGCAAAGCAATCCGTCCACTCGGAACAATCAACCTAGAAGTTGTACTGGGCTCCCCACGCAACTACAGAAGGGAATTCCTGGACTTCGAAGTCGTCGACTGGCCCTCACAGTACCACGCCATTCTTGGTCGAACAACGTTCGCCAGATTCATGGCCGTGCCACATTACGCATACTTGAAGCTCAAGCTACCTGGCGAATACGGTGTGATCACCATCGACGGAGACTTCCAGAAATCGGACAAGTGCGACATAGAATTTAATGAGATCGCAAAATCTTTCGGGATGCAAGAAGAACTTCAAGAGCTAGCAAAAACAACGGACCACTCCGTTATGCCCCTCACGAAGAAAAACGCACCCGAACTGGAATTCAGCGCCAACAGCGACACTCGCAAGCACCAAGTGCACCCGACAGACTCCGCGAAGACGGCGATGGTTTCCACAACCCTCTCGCCAGCATAGGAAGGCGCGCTCGTCAAACTCCTCCGTGAGTACTGGGAGATTTTCGCCTGGCAGCCCTCAGATATGCCAGGAATACCCAGGGAGTTTGCCGAGCACTCACTCGAAGTCTTTCCTGACGCCAAACCCATCAAACAGACGACTCGACGATTTTCAGAACCTAAGCAGAAAGCGCTTGGAGAAGAAGTAAACAGATTGCTAGCCGCAAACTTCATCAGGGAGATCAAAATATCCACCTGGTTAGCAAACCCGGTGTTGGTCCCCAAGAAAAACACGGATATCCTTCGGGTGTGCATCGACTACACGTCGCTAAATAAACACTGCCCCAAGGACAACTTTCCTCTACCACGAATCGACCAGATCGTGGACTCTACGGCAGGTTGCCAGCGTCTCTCCTTTCTAGACGCCTATTCAGGATATAATCAAATCCGAATGAAAAAGGAAGACGAGGAGAAGACGGCTTTCATCACACCACACGGTGTATACTGCTACACGACAATGCCCTTCGGGCTGAAGAACGCAGGCGCAACATATCAACGCTGCATGCAAAGATGCCTCGCCAATCTCATTGGCAAAAACGTACAAGTGTACGTCGACGACATCGTCATCAAAACTCGAGTGGAGGACATCAGAGAAACATTCGACGCCCTTAACGCATATCGGATCAAGCTCAATCCGACCAAATGCGTTTTCGGTGTCCCCGCAGGCAAACTTCTCGGGTACCTGGTATCCGCCAGAGGCATTGAAGCCAACCCAGAGAAAATACAAGCCATATTGACTATGAAGGAGCCAACCAATCTACGCGGAGTACAGCAGCTCGCAGGACGACTAGCAGCCCTGAGCAGATTCATCGCACGATTGGGAGAGCAGGCATTACCCTTCTACAAATTACTGAAGAAGACGGACAAATTCGAATGGACACTCGAAGCTAAAAAAGGGTTCGCAGATCTAAAGCGGTCCTTGCAAAGCAGGCGCATCCTTGCGACACCGCAAGAAAGGGAGCCACTTTTCCTATACTTAGCCGCTACAAACCAGGTCATCAGCACAGCGATAGTAGTCGAAAGACCTGAAGACGGCAAAGCATACGTTGTTCAAAGACCAATATATTACATCAGCGAAGTACTTTCGCCATGCAAACAACGCTACCCTCACTATCAGAAGCTCGCATACGGGGTTGTTCTCACAGCTCGAAAGCTCAAACATTATTTCCAGGAACACGCCATCACAGTGGTTAATGATGCGTCACTCGGGACAATCATGAACAACCCTATGGCATCCGGAAGAATAGCAAAGTGGAGCATCGAGCTGGGCGCCTGGGACATCACCTATGCTGGACGCAACGCAGTCAAATCCCAAGTTCTCGTGGAATTCATCAGCGAATGGACAGAGCTGCAAACACCCGGGCCACCCGAGTATACGAGCAATTGGATAATGTACTTCGATGGATCCAAGAGAAACGAAGGAGCAGGAGCAGGAATCGTCCTCATCTCACCTAGCGGAGACAAACTGCAGTACGTCTTGCGACTGGATTTTCCACCCGATGACCCAGCATCGAACAATGACGCAGAATATGAAGCACTATTGCACGGGATGAAGATGGCAATCGCCTGTGGAGCTACCCGATTAATGATCTACGGCGATTCCAACCTCATAGTGCAGCAAACGATGAAAGAATGTGACGCCATTGCTGAAAACATGGTTGCATATCGCGACATGTATAACCTACTCGAAGGAAGCTTTAAAGGGTGCAAGCTAAAACACATTGCAAGATCTAGCAACGAAGAAGCAGACAGACTGGCCAACATGGGTTCCACGAACACACCCATACCGCCAGGGATATATTTCGAGCGGATGATTAAGAGATCGATCAAGCTGAAGAAACCCGCAGAAACACCCGCAGCAATGGAAACAGAGGTCAGCCCGCAAATCGCGCTTCTCGAGCTTACTCATAACATATCACGGCAGGTTTTTCTGGTCGAACCAGTCTGGACGCAGAAATATCTCGACTACCTGCTAAACAAACAGCTCCCGGCCGATCCACGTGAGGCTCGACAGCTAATCAGGCGTAGCAAATCCTTTCGGGTGGTTAACGGAGAATTATACAAACAAAGCATCTCAGGAATACTTCAGCGTTGCATCGCACCCGAAGACGGCAAGGAATTACTCCGGGACATACATCAGGGTGATTGCGGACATCATGCTAGCTGGAAAGCGATATTGGGAAAAGCCTTTCGAGCAGGATTCTACTGGCTAACAGCAGCCACCGATGCAAAAAACCTGGTCGATAGATGCGACGCCTGCCAGCGATTCGCACCAAAGCCGCACGCACCCGCCACAGAGTTGCACATGATACCCATCGCCTGGCCCTTTGCACAGTGGGGGCTAGACATGGTTGGACCATTACGCAGATCCACACCCGGTGGATATACACACCTGCTGGTCGCAGTCGACAAATTCATAAAATGGATAGAGGCAAGACCAGTAACTTCGGCTAGCGCCCAATGCGCCGTGGAGTTCCTCGATTCCATCATATGCAGATTTGGTGTGCCACACGACATCATTACAGATAACGGCACAAACTTTATGGCAAAGGAAACACAGCAGTTCTGCGAAGAGAAAGGCATCAATTTCAAGTTTGCTTCGGTCGCCCACCCGCAAACGAACGGACAAGTCGAAAGATCCAACGGCTTAGTTTCGTCTGGGATCAAGAAACGACTACTCGACCGTCTGCACCCCGCAGCAGGGCATTGGGCAGAGGAGCTACCCTCCGTACTCTGGAGCCTCCGGACAACTCCAAACAGGTCTACAAAATACACACCATTTTTTATGGTATACGGGGCGGAAGCAGTCCTTCCCGAGGAAGTTCGATTCAGCGCCCCACGGGTTGTGGCCTACAGCGAAGAAACCTCCAACAAAGCACTTGCAGAAGATATGGATGCACTCGACGAAATGCGGGACATCGCACTCGCAATATCCGCAGTTTATCAACAATCGCTACGCAACTATCACAGTCGCCGCATACGCCACAGGTCATTCGTGGTAGGTGACTTAGTGTTGCGGCTCAAGCAGAAGGAAGGACACAAACTCGAATCGCCTTGGGAAGGACCCTTCATCGTACACGAAGTTATCCCAGGAGGAGCCTACAGGCTCAAGAATCCTGAGACCGGAGGAATCTATTCCAATCCATGGAATATTGCACAACTCCGCAAATTCTACCCCTAGGTTTACTTGTTTCTACAACAATAAGGCTATACTAGCCAATTTTGTAGCTCGAATACATGACTTCTCAGTCATTGCAATAAAAATACATGATTTCCTCATCATATTTACCCGAAGCTTCTTGTTTGCTGCATGCTAAAAGTCACAGGTACACACCCCATCGCACACACGGGGGCTACACCTAAAAACTTAGCATCTCAAAGAAATATCATCAAATACAAGGTTACACACCTTACAACAATTTTTACAAACTATAAACAGTTTACAGGATATTCACATCCGACAAATCAGTCAAAACGCTGAGCATTCTCAGTCGCTAAGACCCTATCTACCTCTTCAGAGGTCATTCGGATAATCTTCTCGGCTGCAGGGCGTACAGCATCATAAAACGGTGTGATGTCTTCGATTGCATAATCTGGGCGCCGAGCTGCGGAGTTCAAATCTATCTCAGGATGCCATATTCGGACAAAAGAGAGATCCACAACCGCGCCGCACGTCATCTGTTTGCGTACGCACGTGCGAATCTCCCCTTCCCGACTAAACAGCCTGAGTAGATAGCTCCAGTCTTCGGGACCCCTTTCGAGTGGATAAAAAGCTGCATTCATCGCGATCAAGACCTCGTGAAAAGAACCCACGAGAATTCTCGCCTGCAGAACTCGGAATTTCAAGGTGGCCATCACAAACCCTCGACTGCGATCAGACCAGAAGTTATTCGCATGAGGTTTCGGGCTGTTAGCCTCTTGGTGAATGTGGTTTTCCACCCACTGCTTTTCCTCCCTGTCATCCGGTCTAACAACTGAAGGGCAGACGCACTTAGTCAGCTGAAGAATACAAAGGAGGACAAATGCACGGGGGCTGCACCACTTACATAGCAACTCCCTCGCGACTGAAGATAGTTCGTCCATCAGAAATTGTTCGCGCTCAGCCGCCAATTTCTGTTTGGATATCGCCACATCAGCAACCCCGCGCAGAGCTTTCAGCCTACGCTCACCCTCATGAACCTTATCACGGAGGCCAGCAAAAGTGCCCACGGCGGCCACAAGTGGATTTACTGGATTACCACGTCCACCAGAAGTTTCCGCGGCAAACACGGTAGCCTGGAAGAAGTACAAGGAAAGAAGTGAGATGCCCTACTCGAGTTGTTTCTAGTCGCACATCTGACAAAAAACGCTTGGGGGCTACTCCCATCGGGAGACAAGGCACAAACAAAAAGAATAAAAATTCCAAAGGATAAATGCTTCGATCAAGGACAACAAAGGTACGGGAATACATCCCAAGGTTCATTACATTCAAGGAAGGAAATAAGAAAAAAAAAACTACGAGGCTACATTGGTGCTCCCACTAGCGCCAGTCGACCCTCCCTTCTTCCGAGCAAAAATCTCAGAAAGCTTCCGAGCAAGAATGGCAGCTTGCTCGCCAAAACGGGAGAGCCGTACCTTTTTGCCCGTGGAAGGATCGACTGGAATGGACGAGTAGGCCTCCTCCAACCCTTCGACTCCGTGCGCCAGAGCAAATTGGATCGCAGTCTTCGCGCCAGCCTCTGATTGAGCGACTGCAAAGGCATCCAGAAGACCGCCTTCCGAAAAAGCCTTCAGCAGATCATCTAGCGCAGGCGTAGGAGTGCCGCTGGCAATGATGCGACCATGCACTTGCACCAATGCCTGGGAGGCATCGTTAATCAGAGAGAGAATTCCATCGGAATGTCTCTTGAGTTGTGCAAGTGTGTCGGTTAGCACGTCCACCCGTTGGAGCCCAGGGATCACTAGAGGGACGTCCAAAAGACCTGTGAACAAAGAAGACCGAACTTAGCAAAGTTCAGTGGAATAAAATATCAGAAGTCGCAAAATGCACTTACCCGCAAAACGTTCCGCGAGGGGACGGAGGAACTCGACAATATTATTGTCGGCCTTACTGTCAGCTTCAACTTGCTCCTTCAGGGCCTTCCGCGCATCCGCAAGCTGTCGATTAAAATCTTCTGATTGCATGCGGGAAGCCTCCAGCTCTTGTCGAACGGCCGTCAGGTCAGCCTCCCGAGCAGTTAGCTGCTCAGAAAGTTTGACCCTTTCGGACTCCGAAAATTCAAGCTGAGCTGCGAAAAGATGCTTATCAGAAATCAAGAATTCACAGGACAGTGAAGACAAAGAAATAATAGAACTTACCCTTGAGGAGGTCGTTTTCAGTTTGAAGTCGGCTACGGTCCGTTCGAAGGGACTCGCAATCCGATTCAGCGAGAACGACGCGGCGACCAATCGCCGCAAGAGAATCAACGAGCGACTGCAAAGGCACGAAGACGGAAGAGTTAAATGGATTAAATTTGAGTCTGTACCCGATTATTTACAATCGACTACAGCCTCGGGGGCTACTCCCATCGGGAGCACTGCCGTGCACCCGATAAAAATGGAATCGTGAAGAAGAAGCAAACCAGACTTTGAGCCTGTAGCCGACCGCATGCGGTCGACTACAGCCTCGGGGGCTACTCCCATCGGGAGCACTGTCGTGCACCCGATAAAAATTTGAAGACAAAAGACGAAGTTTTACCTGGCCGGTGGCGCGAAAGAGCGGATCCGCGGAGCTGTCTGTCACTTCCTTAGAAGTTGAAGTCCTGACGGCAAAGCTGGGGGCTCCACGCTCCACAGTCGCAGCTTCAGGAACCGCTCTGGGAGAGTTTTGGACGGTGCCCGCGGTGGGAGTTTCACCCGCATCCTTGGCCTTATTTCTCTTCTCGGGAGGAACGGCAGCGGCGTACCTGCGAGGACTGATCATCTGTAGACTGCACCGAAAGATAGAAACAATCGATATTGAAGCACAGAAAATGTTCGACCAAGATTAAGGAAAAAACACTTACTCGTCATCCTCGTCGTCATCCAGCAAGTCCGCGTTCCAAGCGGGCGTCATCACTGGAAACGAAGGCGAAGGAGCAAGGGAGCGAAGTGGAGTCGCACGGATAGGAGCTTGACTGGGCGATGCTTCCAAGGATTTGTCCTTGGAAGTAGCTTCGTCCTCATCTACCCGACGATGCTTCGTCGGAGCGCCATTCGAGTCTGCAACGTCATCCGAAGAATCGTGCTCTGAACTCGAAGAGGCATTGGCGACGCTGGTGTCAATCGCGCCGTCTTGATGGCTCGACACTTGCTCTGAGGCGGCTTCCCCCGTGGTTGGCGGGTAGCAGTCCGCCATGGCTAGGCTCTGCAAATGCAAGAAGAAGACAAGGAAAATCTTATCGACTAGGACTCTGAACGGAGAAAAAAGAAACAACTCAAAGACGAAAGAAGAGAAAGAAACTAACCTCGGCTGGGGGAGGATTTGAGGCGGCGAAGGCTTGAACAGAGCAATCGGGGAATTTCTCTCCCACCTTCAGTCGGGTGATACCCGCGATTTTCTTCTCGAATTCTACATTCGAAAGTTCCTCGCGGCTTACTCGACTGGGGTCCTCTGAGCCCTGATACTCCCACATGGCGGAGGGCCTTTGTTGGAGTGGCTGGATCCTGCGCTTCAAAAAGATGCTCGCCAGATGCATCACGTTGAGCACAACTCCCGCGGTCTGGTCCCGAAGAGCAGCTACTCTCGCGAGTAAAGGCGCAACAGTCTGGGTCTCTTCGGTTGACATCTTGTGCCCCCAAGACTTTCGCCTGGTCAAAACAGCGAACGGGTGGAACTCTACAATCCCACCCGAGCTGTTGTCGACGACGTAGAACCACCTTTTCCGCCAACTTTGGGCGGAGTCGACGAAGTGCATGTTGAAGTAGCTACCTTCTTGTCGAGCTTGGATCCCGAAGCCGCCAGTGCGAAGCGGTTCGCCTAGCTCGGACTCCACCCGCGACTTCTCGCGGAAGATCCGGACCTTGAAGAGCGCCTTCCACAGCGCCCAGTGCGGGCGAATGCCGAGATAGCACTCGCAGAACACGATGAAGCACGTAATGTGCTGCACCGCGTTCGGGGGGAGATCGTGAAGCTGTATGCCATAGACACACAGCAACCCGAGGAAGAAGGGATGAAGGGGAAAAGAAAGGCCCCGAGTCACGTGGTCCACAAAGACCACGCGCTCGTTCGACTGAGGATTGGGTACCTCTTCTTTTTTCCCGAGGCGGACTCGCTTCTCCGTCTCCGCCGGCAGCAACCCCTCCCGTTGCATCTCCTTGATGCATTTTGCGGTGGTGTTGGGAGAGCGCCAGTCGCCGGCGTGGGGCGCGGGTTGCGCGGAAGGTTCGCCGGATGCCGAACCGGCAGCACCACGCTTCTTTCCGCCAGCCATTGTTCGCAGCGAGAGCTCGAGCGCGGGGAAGACGAAGATGGGCGCGAGGAAGAAGATGAAGACAGAGAGCTGGGAAAGTTTTACCGCAGCGTTAACACCTGTATTTATACACGGGGCAAGGCAATCTCAGCCGTACGATGCGCTACGTGGCACCCATCACGGCCGCCACGCGTAAGGATGAAACGAAGCGGCGGCCTGCGCTGTTTCGTGCCACGATCTTAACAGAAGATCGTGCGCATTTACTGCGCGTCTCGCGTAAAAACCGGGAACGACGTCTCGTTTCCCGGTCAAAAAGCTGACAAGGTGGGCCATTTTCTGCTGCCACTCCGTCACGTCCCATCGGGAGAAGAGGAGTGCGCCATGACGTCATGGCATTCGTCATTCGAAACCAAATTCTTTTCGATTGGAAGTTCAAACGCGAAATTATCTTCGTATGAATAGCAATTCCTTCGGATAAAAGCAACTCTTCCATGAACAGTTCATAAAGCAAGACCTCTTCGAACAAGAGAAAAATACCTTATGCACGAAAACTCTTTTGTATGGGCACAGCATCCCGAGCATGAAAACTCTTTCATACGGGCTTAGCTCTTTTCCGACGCGAAATTTCTTTCGTATGGAGCTCAAATAACTCAAATCGGGTAGGAAAAACCTGCTTCTCCTATACATGATAATTCTACATCATAAGAACCTGGATTGTTCAGCCGACTAGGCACATCTGGATGCCGTATTCTTCGAATACGAAGGTAAGACCCAGAAAGATCTCTCTTTTGGGCCTGGAATCGCACTCGAAAGCTGCGTCCTCCGGCATAGTTCCGTGTCAACAACACGAAGAAAAATCCTAGCGGACGCGCCGGGTATCCTCATAGGTTAAGTTCGACTCGATAAGTCCACAACGGCCCAGTCGCAACAATCACCTCAACGGGTTCGAGTCGGAGGTCTCGAATCTGTGTAGGCCAGGAATGTTTTTGCCCTAGTCGCAATTAATTGGCCCTGATCTCTCGGGAGAGCCAAGCTACTGTGCCACATCCTTCTGCAATAAAAGCCGCAAAAACAGGCACCTATGCTGCTCGATACTCGAGCGTTATAACTTACAATGCAGGGGACACACCCTTCGAAGACAACAACTGTCGGGCTGAACTTCCAAGAGGAGATCAAAAAGGGTCTGACCGTCTACCCGACTGGAAATAAATCCCAGTCGAGCACACGCTCGGGGGCTACTGACGAAGACATAGATCTTGGACCCTGCGGGTAAGGACACCCCCTCTCAGGCCCAATGTCAAGGCCCAAGAAGAGGCGCCCTTGGAAGACTCCAGAAGGCCCACCAGAAGCCCACCCGCACTAAACTTGCGGGTTAAGTTAGGTAGTTTTGTAACCGACCTAGCTAGGGTTTGAATCCTCTCCGGGTAGGACTCGAGACCTGGCCATCTATATAAGGCCAGGAGAGCCCTCAAGGAGAGGACCAAGTAATACCGCACGACCAAAAAGCCTCGGAACTCGAGATCTACTCTCGATTCGAGCAACCTGTAACCGATCTAATCATCCAATACAGATCGACAAGAGGAAGGAGTAAGGGTTTTACCTCTACGAGGGCCCCGAACCTGGGTAAATCTCGCCCCTGTCTAGCCGACGATCTCACCAACGCTCATGAGTTCTCCTAATCGAAACCCGATAGGGTCACCTAAGGGACTTGTCGAGTCTGGGATTCGACAAGTGGTGACTCCGGAGAAGTTTATTAGAGGGAAGATTCTAGAAACTATAGAGTCCTTTTTTGAATAGCTAACAGTTTTGTTAAGAAAAAGTTTGTGTATCGCTTTCCAACTTATATTTTTATCATTTATGGAAAATACAAAAAATATTGAGCTGAACAAGGGTAGGAGGCGGTTCCCGAGGGCACCACAACACCTCGGGGCGCCCACCCCTGTCCGTGCTAGCCCATGGTGTGGGCGCCCCGGAGCCCCTCTCCGACCCGTTTTTCGCAGTGCACCTTCCTTTTGTTACTTATATTTTTGCTATATAATCCCCCGGATCCCCCGAGGTCCGTATATCGTTTTCTCGTCGTGTTTCTGTTTTGATCTGTTTCTACCAGATTTCATCTTCAGATTTAGAGCCACGATGTACTCTTCCGGACCTCCAACAAACAGTTTCTTTGTGAACGTCGTCAACCCGTACATGAACGAGTTGAAGATGCATCCCAAGGAGCTACTGCTTAAGGATAGGGTGGTGCAGAAAGAAGATGTTCGGGGTCCTAAAGGAGAAGGCAGTCTGGAAGCTAGGATGGAAGAGCTGGAGTAAGAAGTTTTTAGGTACAAGAAGATGGCGGAGCGGGAAATGGACATCATCCACAAAATAAAGACGGAACTGATCGCCAAGCACAAGAAGGAGATTTCAAAGCTTTGGGAGGAGATCTTATCACTCACCCAGACCACCAACAAATTACAAGCACAACTCTACGACGTGCAGAATCATAACTGTGAGTATGAGAACAAGTTTAAATGTATAAGTTCTGCTGCCAGTTTTAGGATATTGGAGAATGAGTCATAATTCGTTGATGGAGATCCTTTACCTTGGAATTCTAATGATGGGAAGGATTCATCACCACCACTGAACAATTAATTCCTCATTGGTATTCACATCCCCTTGGCTTGTTCCAAGCTTGGGGGAGTGTCGCGGTATCACACCTGTATCTTTCACCCTTTTACCTTTTAGTAGAGTCATATCATGAGTAGAGAAGTTATCATATAGGATGGTTTGCAGTATGGAATTATCTCTCCTTTAGTTGGTTATCGATGTATCCTTTCGTTTGAGTTGCCGTTATGGAATATTAATGAGAGGTTTCATCATTTACTTTCTACACTTTATTTTAGTTTGCAATTTTTTGTTATATGGTTGATCTTGTTATTAGTATTTGTATCAATATTGGAGCATCAAGTTAATCTAGTTGGATTTGGCAAACTTAGCATTGGCCAGTAGCAACAATACTCTGAGTCTTAAGTAAAAAAGAGGGAGTTGCATGTAGATATATTATTCCATGATCTTTCTTTCTTGCTGGCTCATAAGCTTATTATTCTCAAATTAAGATTGTTTGTACTTCCAAGGAATATTGCATGATTGGTTCTATCATATGTATATTTGTTTATTTTTCCTCAACTCTTATGCTTGCTACCTAGCCTTGCTAGCCAAAAACCTGTACTAAGAGGGATGCTTCTCATGCATCCAACCTTGAGCCCAAAAACCATGCCATTTGTGTCCACCATACCTACCTATATGTGGTATTTAACCGCCACTCCAAGTAAATTGCTTGTGTGCTACCTTTAAACCTTCAAACACATGTTTTGTGCCCCTGTTTTAGCTCATGCAAACGCAAATAGATAATTTTATCTCACTTGTTGACTAGACTTTACACACCTGGACTAGTGGCTTCATCCGCTTATCCAATCTCTAGAAGAGTTGACAGCAGGGTGCCCAGCCCCAAAATTGGTTACTATAAAATTCTCTTCACTATTTTTGCCCCTGATTTATCAGTCAAACCATAATTGTGTAAACAAAAGAGAAAGATGGATGACATTCTATACCAGCTGCGTACTTCAATGGGAGCCGCTCTTGTGAAGTCTAGTTGGCTTGTGACGTACTGCATTTTCTGTTTGCCATTCGTTGACATAAACATACACCACTCTCAAAATTGTTTTCAATACCTCTATTTATCAAATAAAAAGCTCTAGCACATGAGCTAATCCCTCCTTCCCTCTGCGAAGGGACTATATTTTACCTCTATGTTGAGTCAGTAAACCTACTCATTTCTGTCTTAAGAAAGCATTTTAGTTGTTGTGATCCATCCATCCATGTGTTGATTTACTCAATCGTGTTCTTTACCCTTCCTTATTTAGTACAAATGTTTTTATCAGAATAAATACCACTTTGAAAGTTATCAATGAATGCAAAGAGACTGTAATGATTGAGCATGGTAAACTCTGCAATATAACCTCTAATATAAAGATTCTCACCGAAAGATACGTACAATCTGTTAATTATTCTCTGACCAAGAACGAAGTTTGCCTTCACCAATTATGATTTCCTTTTCGCACCTTTATTGTGATTCCCTCTACTTGTTTCAAGTTTAATTATATGAGAGGAAGTTGCTGTCTAGAATGAATTGTGTATTGATAAATGTGATGCTTCTTGTTGATACGTCCAAAATGTATCTATAATTTTTAATGGTTTCATGCTACTTTAATGGTTTTTGTAATTGTTTTTATATTAAGTTTATGATTCATTTGGACTAACCTACTAATAGTTGTAAAAGTGCACATTGTTCTCGTTTTACACTTTGATGTGTAGGAATTACCAAAAATAGAAGAAGAAACCTTGTGGGAGTCGAATTGGGACTTTCCTGAAATCTGTCTAAAAACACTTTTTAAAGATTGCCACGTTACGGGTCAAAGACAGCGTCAAACGGAAATCTCACAGAACACAAAATTGTGGGGAATTTTGCGGCGTACGATCTAGACTAAAACTTCGCCCGATTCCAAGTCCGTACGGCTGACATACGCCCGATTTACAGTAGCCCTAGATGGTATGACGGAAATCCGTGAGACTATATAAAGGAAGGAAACCTAGGTCGTGGGAGACATCCCATACCACGAATTTCCAGCCACCAAAGCCACGTTTTAGCCTCCCCCATGGATCTTATCTCCATGGGGGTAGTCTACCAAGATCAAGAAGGAAGAGGGCTAAGGGGCGGCGCTCTCCCATGATGCCGGTGGCGTAGGGATGGAGTCCTTGCGCTACTACCCTGCGCCCTGCGTTGTCCTCTCCACTGTCTTCACCACCATCTCCATCGCAAATTCCCCCTTGTCCATAGTGGTTCATTCTCACACACACCTCCATACCGTCCTATGTAAACATGGTGTTTGACATTATAAATTATTTGCAGATCATCTATTGCATCTATGTCATATTTGTGTAGACCCCTTTTGTCATATGATTGATTGTTGAATACCTATGGATGGTTTGAGCTATATATTGAATTTTTTACAGTCCTATGGTGCCATCATAGGGTTTGTAGTATGTGTAGAAAGCTAGAGGGAGGGCTGCTTGAGTGACGGAAACATGAGCCACAATCTAGTGATTGAAGCACATGGGATAAATAGGAAATTTTGATCTTAATGCTACGGTTGAGTATTTTTTACCTTAATGTATCTTCTAGTAGTTACTGATGTTTTCTACAGTTCCAATCATAAGTACTTACAATCATTGGATAGTGAGAGCTTGTTAGCTTTTCCTCTCCCACATAAAAGAGGAATATCAACCTTGTATTTGACTATTTTATCATGGAAAAATCCATCACAATTACCACCACTTTTCCACACTCATGGTACTGTTATTTTATAGACATTAACTGTATTTTATTGCTGCAGCAACTAACTTTACTTTCATGTATTTATTGTCTCGCAAAGCTATCTCATACCCGTATTATTGCTCTATTATTATTTCATAGATAAAGTAAACGTTTAGTGTGCGTAGACTTGTATCAGTGGTTGATAGAACTTGAGAGAACATTTATCCTACCTTTAGCTCCTCGTTTGGTTCGGTACTCTTACTTATCGAAAAGCCTACACATGATCCCCTATACTTGTGGGATATCAAGACCTTTTCTGGCGTCGTTGCTGGGGAGCAACAGCGTGGGTGAATATTATTGTGTGCACTTGTTTGCTTTGTGATGTTGTGTGTTGGGATACCCCAAAAGGAGGGTGTGATGAGCACAGCGGTAGGAAATTCCCCTTATTTAAGAACCAAGGTTATCAATTCAGTAGGAGGAAGAGAATCTCAGGAAGGTTGATGCCACTGACGGTGGTGCGGGCGCTTCACCGGTGTCAGCAAGAACGTGGAACATGCACACAACACAACCAAAATACTTTGTCCCAACAGTACATTGAGGTTGTCAATCTCACCGGTCTTGCTAAAAACAAAGATTAGACGTATAGTGTGGAAAATGATGTATGCTTGAAATAAGTAAAGAAATTGTTTAACGGTGTGGAAAATGGACCAGGGTTCATAGGTTCACTAGTGGTGTCTCTCCATAAAAGATAGCATGCTGGGTGAAACAAATTACAGCTGGGCAATTGACTAATAGAGGTTGCACCGTAGTGCACAATATAACATGATGATTACTATGATATTTAGTGCGGGCATTACAACAATATACGTAGACCGACATCCATCTGCATCTATGACTAATAATCCACCCTCAGGCTATCATCCGAACCCCCTTAGGTATTAAGTTGCAAGCAACAGATAACTGCATTAAACAAAGTGTGTAATGTAAGAAATGATTATGCATGCGGGCACTCTCACCGTTGTTTTCTCCCTAATGGCAACACCACATCCTCCCCCTTCATGTTTCTGTCGCTCGAGCAAGGTGGTGAGGAGGCATGAACCCACTATCGAGCTTAAATACTCCCTCTTGGAGTCACTAGCAACTACTTGGCCAGAGCAACCACTAGCAACGGAAAGCAAGCAAGATCACAAATATCATATGCAAATAAAGACTATAATCAACTTGGCATAAGGTCAATATTCATCGGATCCCAACAAACACAACATATAGAATTACATAAGATCAATCTCGATCATGATAGGAAGCTCATGAGATCTAAACATGGAGGCATATGAGGAGAAGACAACCTTCTAGCTACAGCCATTAACCCGTAGTCCAAGGATGAACTACTCACGCATCACTCCGGAGGCAGGCATGGTGATGTAGAAGCCTCCGGTGATGATCTCCTCTCCAGCAGGGTGCCGGAAACAGCTTCAGAACCCCCCTGGTCTAGGGTTGACGGTGACGGCGGTTGCGGAACTTTTCGAGGAATTTTCATCAGGTGTCTAGCGTTTTCCATCCGGGGGGACTAAATAGGCGAAAGGGCAAAGGCGGTGGAGCTCCAGGGGCCCCACACCCATAGATGGCGCGGCCAGGGGGACCCGTGCCACCCTATGGTGTGGCCCCCTGGTGCCCGTCTTCGACTCTTCTTCGGTGTTCTGGATGCTTCCGGGGAAAATAGTCACTTCGGGCTTTGTGGGGTCCAATTCCGAGAATTTTTCCCGAACAACTTTTCTGAAACCAAAAACAGCAGAGAACTGACACTTGGCATCTTGTTAATAGGTTAGTCCCGGAAAACGTATAAAAATTCTATAAATAAGGGAGAAAACAAGTAGCAATTGGCATAATATGATCATGGAGCATCAGAAATTATAGATACGTTGGAGACGTATCAAGCATCCCCAAGCTTAGTTCCTACTCGTCCTTGAGTAGGTAAACGATAAAACACATTAATTTCTGAGGTGACAAGCTACTAAAATAAACTTGATCGATCTAATGTAAAAGCATATGCACGCTAAGATCATAGAACTTCAAACACAAACATGATAAATAAAACTTTAATAATAAAGTATAGCAATTACTTTGCATCACGAAGAGTATCTCAAATAAAGGATCATTAATAATAATGCAAAGAAAGGTAGACGTTTGTTTCAGGTATAGAGAAAGCATGGCAAAGTGATATTTCGCTAGTCCTTAAGAGTGGGGCAAAACATAAATGCCAGGACACCTTCAAAGTTCATGAGGAAGACTAGAACAAATAATTTAAGAACAAATAATATCACATTATGAAGTAATTATTGATGTTTATGGGACAAATGCACATATAACTCAGAATGGCAAAAATTCTCTCTCAAGTTTGCATAAAATTAGAAGATGGAGACTCGACATAAAGTTAAAGAAAGGCCCTTCGCGGAGGGAAGCAGGGATCACTCATGTGCTAGAGTTTTTTATTTTATTAAACAGAGGTATTAAAAGTTTGACACTCCTCCCATCCATCTCTCACAAACCATGGCTAACCGAATCCTCGCGTGCCTGCAAACAATCACATACCGTGGAGGAGTGTCTATATTTTGGGGAGATATATGCTAATGTCAATGAATGGTAAACAGAAAATACGGTACGTCACAAGCCAACTGGATTCACAAGAGCGGCTCCCATGGTGAAGGATGCAACTGGTGTAGAAGGTCATCCCTCTTTCTCTTTTCTTTACACAATTATGCTTTGACTGATAAATCAGGGGCAAAAATAGTGAAGAGAATTTGTTTGTATTAATTTGGGGCTGGGCACCCCGCTGCTAGCTCTTCTATCATTTGGATAAGAGGATGAAGCCACTAGTCAAGGGTGTGAAATCCAATCAATAAGTGAGATAAATATTCTCTATTGACGTACTCATGAGCAAAAACAGGAACATAAAGAAGGAGTAATTTTGAAGGTTTTAAAGGTAACACATGAGCAATTTACTTGGAGTGGCAGTTAAATACCACATGTAGGTAGGTATGGTTGACACAATAGGAAAAACTTTGGTTTAAGGGAGTTTGGATGCACGAGTAGAGCTCATACTCAGTACAGGTGGAGGCTAGCAAAAGACTGGGAGCGACAAATCAAGAGAGCATAAGAGCCATAATCATGCATAGCGTCATAAGCATCATTAATTAAAACATAAGAAGTATCACAAGTTAAAAAACTAAGTGGTCATGTAGGCTATTCGTGACTGGTTTGTAGTCATAAACATGGTGTGAGCATGCGCCAAGTCAACCAAATAAAACATTCGAAAGAGAATGCCATATATTGATGCTTTACTATGACAAGAAAAACTCATGAATCTTTCAAGACATATTAAACACTCTCAGCTATTTGAGGCTAATCATGCTACTCAATAACCACAAGGCTTTAAAACTAAAATAACATTTAGCATGGCATGAAAAAGTTCTAGCCACAGTCTATACAAGCTTCTACTAGTACTGTTATAAATTCTACTTCAAGCAACAATTTTCTTCTCCCAACAAGCACCATACAAAACATGCTTTAACAAAAATACTATTTATGATACAACAAGCAAAAATGAGAGTACTCACATAACACTACTCAAACTAACAGCTCCAATAAGAGATGCATGCAAAACAGGAGCTAAATAAATGCAGCAGTTAGACAGAGATTAAGAATACAATGTATTCTCATGAAAAAGCGGAGCGTGTCACTCTCCAATAAAAGAATGCTGGGGTCCAACCAATATTATTGAAAAAGTAGAAACAAACTGAAAAAAAAACTGAAAACAAAAATAAAAAACGCTCCAAGTAAAGCACATAAGATGCGACCGAATAAAAATATAGTTTCACTAGAAGTGACCTGATAATGTGTTGATGAAGAAGGGGATGCCTTGGGCATCCCCAAGCTTAGATGCTTGAGTCTTCTTGGAATTTGCTAGGATGTACCACCGAGGCATCCCCAAGCTTAGTCTTTTCACTCTTCTTGATCACATCATATCATCCTCTTCTCTTGACCCTTGAAAACTTCCTTCACACCAAAATTCTCACAATCTTCGTTAGCAACGTTAGTGCAATTGAAATAATAAATTCACATGGTTCAGTTTCAACACAAGTCTAACACTCAAAAACACATTAGCTACTGTCACAACTTATTTTAAAATTCTTTTTCTCAAAAGAACACCAAAATAAAGAGATTAAGATGCAAATGCAATAAATGGCAGAAATCTGTGAAAACAGAACAGCAGGTAAAGATCGATTTAAAAAAAATCTTCTGTGTCTCAAATAAAAAATTAGTCAACTAAAAAAAGTTGTGTATATAACTCGGGATTAAGCACGAAAACCTCAGGTCATTTTGAATTTTCTTTGATTTTTTACGAAATTAACAGTGGACAGCAGAAATCTGTTTCCTGCACAGAAATCCGAAATATAGCCTCAACTTTCCACTAGAGGCTATACTTGGCTCAACAAAAACACAAAAGAAAAGATACAGAAGGGTCGCTAAGGAAATAGACAACGCCCAGGTGCAAAGTACACCAAATAAAACAAAAGAAAACGGGTTGAAAACAGCAAAATAAAATGGGTTGTCTCCCGGTAGCGCTTTTCTGTAACGCCTTTCAGCTAGGCATAAAAGGGCAATTCAAGTATTTTCAAGTGAAGAAGCATCAAGATCATATCTTGCTCTAATAATAGAGTCAAAAGGTAGCTTCATCTTCTTTCTAGGAAAGTGTTCCAAACCTTTCTTGAGGGGGAATTGATATTTAATACTCCCCTCTTTCATATGAATAAAAGCACCAACAGTTCTAAGAAAAGGTCTTCCCAAAACAATAGGACAAGAAGCATTGCATTCAATGTTCATGAAAAAAAATCAACAGGGACAAGGTTATTGTTAACCATAATAAGAACATCATCAATTCTACCAAGAGGTTTCTTCTTAGCATTATCAGCAAGATGAATATCCAAATAAGAGTGTTCCAACGCTGGTAGATCAAGCATATTATAAAGATTTTGAGGCATAACAGAGATACTAGCACCAAGATCACACAAAGCATTGCAATCAAAATCATTTACTTTTATCTTAATGATAGGCTCCCAACCATCATCTAATTTCGTAGGGATAGATGTTTCAAGTTTCAACTTTTCTTCCCTAACTTTGATGAGAGCATCGGAAATATGTTTAGTAAAAGCCATATTCATGCACTAGCTTTGGGACTTCTAGCAAGCTTTTGTAGAAACATAATAAGTTCAGAGATATTGCAATCATCAAAATCAATATTATTGTCATCAAAAGTAATGGGACAATTATCTCCCACATCTCTAAAAATTTCAGCACTTTTATCAGAAGCAATTTCAGCAGTTTGAGGCAATTTAGCACATTTCACAGAAGGGGTGGAGTCTTTGTTAACACCAACTAATTTACCATTAATAGTAGGAGGTTTACTAGCACTTGGAGCTTCAGTTTTACTAGTGGTTGTGATAGTGCAAACTCTAGCAATATTATTCTTTCTAGCCAATTCATCTTCTCTTTCCCACCTAGCACGTAATTCAGCCATCAACCTAACATTATCATCAATTCAAACTTGAATGGAATTCAAAGTTTTACTTTGTTTAACATCTTGTGGCAAAACCTTTAGTTTTAGAAAATCAACATCAATAGCCAGGCTATCTACTTTAGAGGCAAGAACATCTATTTTACCAAGTTTTTCCTCAACGGATTTATTAAAAGCAGTTTGTGTGCTAATAAATTCTCTAAGCATGTTTTTGAGATGGTAGGTAGAGTTTTTATTGCTATTGTAGGAGTTGCCATAATAATTACCATAACCATTATTAGGAGGATAAGGCTTATAATTGTTTCCACCAAAATTATTTCTATAAGCATTGTTGTTAAAATTATTATTTCTAACAAAGTTTACATCAACATGCTCTTCTTTAGCAACCAAACAGGCTAAAGGAACATTATTAGGATCAACTTGAGATTTACCATTAACAAGCATAGACATAATAGCATCAAGCCTTTCACTCAAAGAGGAGGTTTCCTCAACAGAATTTACCTTCTTACCTTGTGGAGCTCTCTCAGTGTGCCACTCTGAATAAATTATCATCAAGAAGCTTTGTTGCATTGCCCAAGGTGATGGACATAAAGGTACCTCCAGCAGCTGAATCCAATAGGTTCCTTGAGGAGAAATTTAGTCATGCATAAAAAGTTTGTATAATCATCCAAGTAGTCAGTCCATGAGTGGGACAATTCTTCACCATAGTTTTCATTCTTTACCAAGCTTTAGCAACATGTTCATTATCAAATTGTTTAAAATTCATTATGTCACTTCTCAGGGATACAATCTTAGCATGAGGATAATATTTTCCAATGAAAGCATCTTTACACTTAGTCCATGAATCAATACTATTTCTAGGCAAAGATGGCAACCATTATTTAGCTCTTCCTCTCAAAGAGAAAGGAAATAATTTCAGTTTAATAATATCTCCATCCACATCTTTATATTTTTGCATCTCACATAGTTCAACAAAATTATTAAGGTGGGCAGCAGCATCATCAGTACTAATACCAGAAAATTGCTCTTTCATCACAAGATTTAATAAAGCAGGTTTAATCTCATAGAAAGCAGCAGTAGGAGCAGGTGGAGCAATAGGTGTACAAATAAAATCATTGTTGTTTGTGCTGGTGAAGTCACACAACTTAGTATTCTCAGAGGAACTCATTTTAGCAGAATAAAAGCAAGCAAATAAATAACAGCTACGAAGTAAACTAATTTTTTGTGTTTTTGATATAGAGAAGAAAAACAAGACAAAAAAAATAAAAACAAGACAATAAGCAAAATAAAGAGGTTGAGAGTGAGAGACTCCCCTTGCGAGGAGACTTCTTCCTCCCCGTCAACGGCACCAGAAATTTCCTTGATGTTGTGTGTTGGGGTACCCCAAGAGGAGGGTGTGATGAGCACAGCGGTAGGAAATTCCCCTTAGTTAAGAACCAAGGTTATCAATCCAGTAGGAGGAAGAGGATCTCAGGAAGGTTTATGCCACTTACGGTGGTGCTGGCGCTTCACCGGTGTCAGCAACAACATGGAACATGCACACAACACAACCAAAATACTTTGTCCCAACAGTAAAGTGAGGTTGTCAATCTTACCGGTCTTGCTAAAAACAAAGATTAGACGTATAGTGTGGAAATTGATATATGCTTGCAGTAAGTAAATAAAGCAGGAAATTGTTGTGGTTTGTCTAACAGTGGGGAAAATGGACCGGGGTTCACAGGTTCACTAGTGGTGTCTCTCCATAAAAGATAGCATGGTGGGTGAACAAATTACAGCTGGGCAATTGACAAATAGAGGTTGCACCATAGTGCACAATATAACATGATGATTACTATGATATTTAGTGCGGGCATTACAACAATATACATAGACCGACATCCATCTGCATATATGACTTATAATCCACCCTCAGGTTATCATCTGAACCCCCTTAGTTATTAAGTTGCAAGCAACATATAACTGCATTAAACAAAGTGTGTAATGTAAGCAATGATTATGCACGCGGGCACTCTCGCCGTTGTTTTCTCCCTAATGGCAACAACGCATCCTCCCCCTTCACGTTTCTGTCACTCGAGCAATGTGGTGAGGAGGCATGAACCCACTATCAAGCATAAATACTCCCTCTTGGAGTCACTAGCAACTACTTGGCCACGGAAACCACTAGCAACAGAAAGCATGCAAGATCATAAATAGCATATGCAAATAAAGACTATAATCAACTTGTCATAGGGTCAATATTCATCGGATCCCAGCAAACACGGCATATAGAATTACATAAGATCAATCTCGATCATGATAGGAAGCTCACGAGATCTAAACATGGGGGCATACGATGAGAAGACAACCATCTAGCTACAGCTACAAACCCGTAGTCCAAGGATGAACTACTCACGCATCACTCCGGAGGTAGGCATGGTGATGTAGAAGCCTACGATGATGATCTCCTCTCCGGCAAGGTGCCGGAAACAGCTTCAGAACCCCCTGATCTAGGGTTGACGGTGACGTCGGCTGTGGAACTTTTCGGGAATTTTTGATCAAGTGTCTAGGGTTTTCCATCCGGGGGATTAAATAGGCGAAAGGGCAAAGGCAGTGGAGCTCCTGGGGGCCCACACCCATAGCTGGCGCGGCTAGGGGTACCCACGCCACCCTATGGTGTGACCCCCGGTGCCCGTCTTCGACTCTTCTTCGGTGTTCTCGATGCTTCTGGGGGAAATAGGCACTTCGGGCTTTGTGGGGTCCAATTTCGAGAATGTTTCCAGAACAACTTTTCTAAAACAAAAAGGCAGAAAACGGGGAACTGACACTTCACATCTTTACTATTAAATGGGAGTTGGACGTACGTTGGTACGTCAAATCCAATCGTCCGCTCCATCGCTCGTTTGCAGCTCGCTCAGTCCGCTCAGCCCATCACACTGTTACGTTACCCATTGGCGAGGCCCAGAAAATGCTATCGGGTATGCCCAAGGTCCAGACCTCTTTTCTCTACCGTGTGGATGCCCTAGGAGGACGGCCGCCACCATGAACCCCCGCCCGATGCGCCTGCTCGCCATCCGCCGCCGGCGCACGTCTGCCGCCGTTGTTCCCCGCGCACGCATGCCAGGGGAGCCGTCCGGAGACGCTCACCCGACACCCAAGGCCGCCCCTGCACGCAAGCCACGATGCGCCTGCCCGCCGCCAGTCGGAGACGCATGGCCGCCCTCGCCCGGACGCCTTCCCCCTCCTCACATAATTACCACCACGCAACTGACCCATTTAGACTGTCCCCCGCCGAAAAATCACCAGAAGCAAAGATAAGTGTTCCTTCAACTGGTGTTTTTAAAAAAAAACTAGCGTGTGTTATTCCTTCTCTGTTTCTTATAATTTTATTATGAATTCCCTATTAAAGATGATGATAGCTAACACATTGTTCTTTGCAAACTGGGTATCTTAATTTTTTCATCATCAATTATATTGTCCAGGGAGCAAATAGTAGTAATTTCTTTCGCAAAAACAAGTTAACCGGATAACATACTTTTCCGAACTACAGAGTTCTGTCAACCACTTAACATGAAACTTGTAATTTTCTTGAGTGCAATTACATGTTCTAAGGAGTTCAATTCTATTGTGACTCCTCTGAATGTGCGTTATTTTCTTTTTCGGCAGCCACGGTTCAAGATTATAGCCAGTAAGACCTAGAGAATATTAGTGTCTAGCTTGGACAAGTGAATATGTAAATGGAGAGAACCTATTTTTTGCTCATCTCCAGTGTTTGCAGGAAATGAATAGAAGTTCTGAACATTGAGGCTGGTGAAGGCACAAGACAGGAAAATGAATATTTTTTGCTCACATTTTTAAAATCGACGGCCAACATGGAACCATATGAGGTTCTTATCTTTTGATTATATTCCGTGTTCATTACCATTGTGACCATTATGACAAGATCTTTTTTTTTATCTTGATATCTTATGCACATCGTGCCAGAGTTTATGAGAAGGATGATGAAAACGGCAAGAGCTCACTCATTGGCTGCCATTGCTGGTGACACAGAGGTAGTGATGTATTTTTTTCGTTTTTGTGAACCGGTATCCCAGTAATATAAATGAATCACAGGATGATCTTTCAGTATGATTATCCATCTCTTGCAGTTGTCTATTTATGTTCAACTCTCAATTCCTATTTGCATGGAAATTGTTTAACCTCTACACACCAGCCAAGTGACATACATATAAAAATGTTCACTGTACTTTGTGGTGAGGTAAGGGTGGAGGGATGAGGGTGGCATCGTCGTCGGGTACAAGGAGTCGATCTAACTCTTCATCATCTCATGAGGTCAGTATCCAACTATCTTTCTTATTAGCCATGGCATGCTGCTCACTCCGGTGTTCATTTTTTTTATCAGTTTGACAGTTCATGTAGGCTGCAATGGGGCCTCTGTGGCATTGTGCTCACGTATTTTTTGTGAACATAAGATCAATTAGTACAAATATACTGAATGAATAAATACAGATTGTGAGGAAACTGGCCAATAAATACTTCGGGGTGTATAACTTAACACTGCCTTGCAGCTGTCTACACAAGTACAGAGCATTTGAAAAATGCGACTCCAAAGTTCTAGACAGGACACATGCCCTCTACCATGATCAGGTTTGACATTAGAAATTTGGTTGCGTTCAGTTCATTTCCTAGGAGTGACACGACATGCAAATCAAGCTGATTAAGCCCTGCAAGGTTTGCTTCTTTTGCTAACTATGGTTGTGATGTGGTTATGGACTAGCTCTTGTACACGAGCGTTTGTATATTTAAGGAGTTCTCGTGTAGAAAAAATCATAGGAACTTTGAAAATGATCGCAAGGAATGTTCCACGACATAACTTGGTGTACCTAACAGTAGACACCATGAAGTTGGGTGTCCCTGCTAAGCATGATTTCCCTGTGATAAAGTTGGGTGATTTGTAAGGACATGCTAAATCTCTTTGCTTTTCTATTTGCAGTCTGAATTGATATTGGGGACTACCAAGCTTGCGATGCGCCATATATATGTACCTGGACAAGACCTTGAATTCTTCGCCCTAGGAAAAGTTTCGTTATTGCTTAATTGCAATAAGAAGAAATTCGAGTGTGAGTTCAGTTGTGCTCCTGAATCACTGTATTTTTTGTTTCTTGATCTCTTATTGTTGATCAGACTGTTTTATTTTTTATTTTTTGGCAATATATTTGTACACACAATAATTCTTATAAATTGAATTAGTCTATTGTATATTGGACAGTCAACTTGTTCATTGGAAAAATTTGAAGCTTATTGTGCAATATTTTAAGTACTGAATGAGTAACCTATACACATGTATGTACGCATAGTGCTTCACTTTTCTTTTAGACCATTGGAGTTAGTGAGACATCACTCGATTATTTCTCTTCTCTCTGGTTTTTTGAGTGACATTAATGACATAGCAATTGCATGAATTTCCCTTCACTAGAAGCATAAAGGTCTCATTTGTTTGCAACTCTATGTTTTGAGGGAGGGAGATGGTCGAGGGAAGCGGAGAGAGTGAGAGCAATCTGAAATAGAAGCATGTCCTTCAAATTGTTGTGGTGAATAATATTTAGAGAGTGGCCATGTGGTTTGAGTAACCCATATTCAAGCTCGAACATATGTTGCTGTTTGAACTCCACATCATCAGGAGTATTCAAAATGCAATAAGTTTACATGTGTGGAGGGACAAGAAACTCGAAACCCCCGTAGCAACGCACGGGCATTCAACTAGTCTTGTTAATATGTGAGTCTTGGAAAACGTATAAAAATGCTATAAATAAGGGAGAAAACAAGTAGCAATTGGCACAATATGATCATGGAGCATAAGGAATTATAGATACGTTGGAGACATATCACTTTGTCTCTATGTAGTTTTTACTTTAAGTTCTAAGTTGTTCTCTATCTTAGTTTGGATAGGAAATGCAAATTACAAAAAAATAGTTGTTCTTGTTCCCTAAAAACGTTTTCGAAAAGAAAAGTGATTGGAAAGATGAGTAATGGTTAAGTGGGGGTCGACCTTGAACACTTGTGTTCATGCCTATGAAACCAAAATAATTTTTTCCATGGAAGCTTTTCAGCTAAAAACATGTATATGTTGTGTATATTGTGTATATTCCTTTGTACATAAAAAATATAAAGTGCTAATATTAGTCTCTAGTTATTTGAAAGTGCAAAAGTTTGGTTTACTGCGCAGAAACAAATTTGTTGTGCTTCACCGTATAACCTGTTTAAAATCACCAGAAAATTATTTTGATCTGAATTTTTTGTGCATAAATCTGAGACTATGATCTGTCTTTCATTTGATTTAAGTTTTTTTTATTTGAGCTAAGTAACTATCTCATTGAGTGCGATCTTTACAGGCTGTTCAGTTTTTGCAGATTTCGTTGTTTATTCAATATTGTACTTAGTGTTCTTAGTTTCCTTATTTTTTTACGGACAATGGAAATTTTAAAAGAAACCTCGGTATATACAATGGCTAATTTGAGTAAATATTATGAAACTTTTCGATGCTTGAACATGAGTGGATTTTATTTAATGAGTACTAACACTACTAATGAGTTTTTGTCAAGTTTTATGTGAATGTAGTATTTAAGATTCAATGGAGATGGTGATACAAGATGAATGAGAAGAGAAAAGCTCAATCTTGGGGACTCCCAAGTGCACCTCAATTAAGTATTCAATAATATTCAATCATCAAAGTTTGGGGATGCCCAAGCCATCCCTGCTTTTTCCATGCCTAGCTAAAAGGCGTTAAAGAAAAGCACTTCTTGGGAGATAACTCATGGTTTTATTTTTGCTTTGTTTTTATCTGTTTTCTTTGACTCAAGGGGTTGTATACTTCTGTAGCAACTCCTTTGTATCTTTATTTTCATTTATTATTTGTGCCAAGTAAAGTTTCTAACGAAAGTTGGAGTTGGTTTTGGATTTCTACATAGGAAACAGATTTCTGCTGTACAATAAAAAATCGTATAATTCACAGAAAAATCATAGTGACATAACATTTGTTAGGCTTATTCCTCGGATAATTCCGCAAATTTTTTGTTCTTTAAGTTTTTTTATCTGAGCAACTTAAGTGCTCCGAAAAAATTCGTCTTTACAGACTATTCTGGTTTTGACAGATTCTGCCATTCGTCTTGCATTTGCTCTTTTGCGATATCAAGTGGATTTCTTTGCTTCACGAAACATCAATGGCTGTAGCTAATGTTTAAAAGTATCAATAGCACTTGTGCCCTTACAGAACCCATGGACTTTTTTATTGTTGCACTAACCCTCTAATGTGAATTACTCTTTGAGTGTGGTGTGAAAGAAGTTTTCAAGGGTCAAGAGAAGAGGGTGATATATGTGATCAAGAAGAGTGCAAGGTCAAAGCTTGGGGATGCCCCCGTGGTTCATCCAAGCATATTTTAAGAATACTCACGCATCTAAGCTTGGGGATGCCCAAAGCATCCCATTCTTCATCGACAATCTATAAGGTCACTTCTAGTGAAACTATATTTTTATTCGGTCACATCATATGAAGTTTACTTGGAGTGTCTATTTGTTTTTATTTTGTTTTCCTTGCTGCAATAATATAGTTGGAACCTGATACGTCCATTTTGCATCACCATTTTATGTTGTTATCTTCTGTTATTCATCGATATATTTCATGTTATGATGCATCCCTTATGTTATTTTATCTTATTTTGCATGTTTCATAATTTTTGGAGAATAAACACTGGGACCAGAAATCTGATGGAAAAGGCACCATCGAGATACCATATTTCAGAAGATCATAAGAACAAGGGGGACACAGGGGGTGTCCTAGAAGTTTAGAGGAGGACTCCAGCCAGAAGGGGAGCCACCAGGGGCCCACACCATGAGGTGGCACGCCCCCTGGCCGCGCCACCAGGTGGTGTGGCCACCACCTCTGGTCGACATCTTTTGCGTACTTGACCCCCAAGGAACCCTAAGACCCATACCATCATCGAAGAATTGTTCCGCCGCCGCCTCGGGGCGGAAAACACCCGAGAGAGAAAAGCTCTCTGGCAGGGAGAAATCTGTCGGGGAAATCAACGCCATCGTTACCGACATCACTCCAGGCTTCATTGGGATCATCTTCATCATCATCCTCATCACCAGAACCATCACCCTCATCATCCACCTTCATCCCGCTGTAACAATTAGGGGCTCCTATCGTTGTTTTACATTAGATCTCTCTCCCGGTGTGGATTACTTGTTAGTAATTGATGCTTGTGAGATTTATCGGTGTTAGCACTTTATGACCAGATTGTTATCATCCATTATATCACCTATGATTATGTCCCATATGATGTCTCGTGAGTAGTTCATTTAGCTCTTGAGGAAATGGGAGAAGTCATGATGTTAGTAGTGAAGTTATATTGAAGTAATATCTCGTGGTTCGGTATTTAAGTTGTGGTGCTATTCTTCTAGTGGTGTCATGTGAACGTCGACAACATGATACTTCACCTTTATGGGCCTAGGAGGATGCATTGTGTATTTTTCTACTAATTGTGGGGTTGTCAGAGTGACAGAAACCTAAACCCCCGTTAGGAAACCAATGCACGAGGGAGCATAGAATCCCGGAGTTTTAAGGCTGTGGTTAGTTTATTCTTAATTACTTTGTTGTATTTTAGGATGCTTACGAGGGGTATAATCACAAGTATGTATTAGTTCTAGTTGGGCGGTGCATTAGCATAGGTTCACCCACACAACACTTCACGAATCAATGGATATTAATCAACTGTAACGAAGCGAAAGGAGTTGACGAAATTCCCATGTGTCCTCGAGAACGTTTGGTACTCATAAGTAACACAACCAGCTTGTCCTTTCCTTTCAAAAGGATTGGCCACTTGCTGCAATATTATTTACCGCCCTTTATTTACTCGCACTTTATTTATCTGCTATATCAAAAACCTCCAAAAACCCGTTTGCTAGTGTTTATAGTGAATCCTCTATCCAACCTGCTTGTCAACACCTTCTGCTCCTCGTTGGGTTCAACACTCTTATTTATCGAAATTACTACGATACACCCCCTATACTTGTGGGTCATCAAGACTATTTTCTGGCGCCGTTGCCGGGGAGTGAAGCGCTGTTGGTAAGTGGAATTGGTAAGAGAAACTTTTACAGTGAGTGTTGGTTTTTCTGTCTGCTGTTTTATTTCATTATGGAGAATACTTTTGGTTTTCTGTTTAGGGGTACTTCTACCGTTGCTACTAGGGTAGTTAATGACCCGTCTTCTGCTGAATTAGATCCTTATAAAATACCTATGAAAATTGTTGGACGTGTTATGGATAACTGCTTCTACGGTGATGGAACTGTCCATTCTGGTGATTATTTGCTCTTTATACATGAATTATGCGAGTTATTCAGGTTTGCAGGTATTACAATGGATCAAGTTAAAAGTAAATTATTATCCTCGTCACTGAAAGGAAGAGCCGCTGAATGGTTCAAATTACTGAAGAATGGTGATTTTATTGGATGGGAGGAAATTGTTCCTCTCTTTTATTCTAAATTCTATCCTCCTAGTGAGATTCATAAAGACCGGAATCAAATCTATAATTTCCGGCCTCATGAGGGAGAGAGTATTGCCCAAGTGTGGGGGAGAATGAAGTTATTAATGCTTAAATATCCCGTTCATGAACTCCCGAGAAATATTGTTATCAATAATTTTTATGCAAGACTTTCTCTTCAAATAAGGATTTATTGGATGCTTCTTGTTCTGGACCATTCACACATATGAAGGAAGAAGCTAAATGGGATCTTCTTGACATTATTCAAGATAACACTGAAGGATGGGAGAATGACAAAGGTAGAAAGTCAGGTATAAATTATGATTATGAATGCATTAAATCTTTTATGGAAACTAATGATTTCTATGATGTTAGTGTTGTTTGTGGTCTTGATTCTCAAATTTTTGCAAGCTGTCTTAAAGATTTTTCCTCCTATCTTGATATTCCTAAAAAGAATTATCACAAGTACCATGCACCTTATAAAGATATTGTTCCTTCTAGTAATATAGAAGTGCATGTTGTTAATCCTGCTGTTCCTCATCCATATGTTGAAAAAATGCCTTTCCCTCCTAAGGTGAAAGAACACTCTATGGTGGCTTATGTGGTTAATAAGAGTAATAAGAAATCTACTGAACCTGATGAACAAATAACTGTTGAACCTGCTGTAGCAACAGTGAAAGATCTTGTTTGTGGAAATGTGGAGGATGAACACATTGTCTTCTGTGAGGATGCTTCTGATATTGTTTCCCATCCTCATAGACCTAAGAAAACTAGTGTTCATGTGCTTTCTGTTAAGATTGGTGATCATTGCTATTATGGTTTGTGTGATATTGGTGCTAGTTGTAGTGCCATACCTTATGAGCTTTATAGAGAAATTATGCATGAAATTGGTTCTTGTGAGCTTGAAGATATTGATGTGGTTATTCAGCTTGCTAATAGAGAAACTATTTTTCCGATTGGTATTGTTAGAGATGTGGAAGTTTTGTGTGGTAAGACTAAATACCTTACTTGTTTTCTAGTACTTGGTAAGGCTTCTAGTAAGACTTGTCCTATTATTTTTGGTAGACCATTCTTGAACACTTGTGGTGCTATTATAGATTGTAAAAGAGAGAAGATTTTGACTAAATTTGATGGAAAATCTTATGAGTACAATTTCTCCAAATTTGCTAGAGCACCTTATGAATCTAAATTGCCTGATGAGAATTTTAAAGTTGAAAAACTTGCTTCTATTGCTCTTGCTCCTTGATATATCCATTTTGCATCACTATTTTATATCATAATTTGTTGATATTCATCGATATATTTCATGTTATCATGCATCCCTTATGTTATTATATCTTATTTTGCATGTTTCATATTTTTTGGAGAATAAACACCGGGACCAGAAATCTGATGGAAAAGCACCAATGAGATACCATATTTCAGAAGATCAGAAGAAGAAGGGGGACACCGGGGGTGTCTTATAAGTTCAGAGGAGGAGTCCAGCCAGAAGAGGAGCCAGAGGAGGGCCACCAGAGGCCCACACCATGAGGTGGCACGCCCCCTCCTGGCCGCGCCACTAGGTGGTGTGGCCACCCTGGCCCACCTCTGGGTGATATCTTTCGCGTACTTGGCCCCCAGGGAACTCTAAGCCCCAGACAATCATCTAAGAATTATTCCACCGTCGCCTCAGGGCGGAAAACACCCGAGAGAGAAAAGCTCTCTAGCAGGGAGAAATTTGTCGGGGAAATTCCTCTCCGGAGAGGGGAAATCATCGCCATCGTCATCGTCATCACTCCGGGCATCATCAAGATCGCCATCATCATCATCATCACCACCACCACCATCACCCTCATCATCCACCGTCATCCCGCTGTAATAATTATGGACCTCTATCGTTGTTTTGCATTAGATCTCTCTCCTGGTGTGGATTACTTGTTAGTAGTTGATGCTTGTGATATTTATCGGTGTTTGCACTTTATGACCGTCATCACTCCGGGCATTATAAAGAACGTCATCATCATCACCACCACTAGCACATCACCCTCATCATCCACCATCATCTCGATGTAACAATTAGGGGCCTCTATCGTTGTAATACATTAGATCTCTCTCTTGGTGTGGATTACTTGTTAGTAGTTGATGCTTGTGAGATTTATCGGTGTTTGCACTTTATGACCAGATTGTTATCATCCATTATATCACCTCTGATTATGATCCATATGACGTCTTGTGAGTAGTTAGTGTTGTTCTTGAGGACATGGGAGAAGTCAAGTTGTTAGTAGTGAAGTAATGTTGAGTAATATTTAATGGTTTGATATTTAAGTTGTGGTGTTATTCTTCTAATGGTGTCATGTGAACGTCGACTACATGATACTTCACCATTTATGGGCCTAGGGGAATGTATCGTGTATTTGGCTACTAATTGTGGGGTTGCCGGAGTGACAGAAACCTAAACCCCCGTTAGGAAACCATTGCACGAGGGAGCGTAGGATCCCGGAGTTTAAAACTGTGGTTAGATTTATTTCTTAATTACTTTCTTGTAGTTGTGGATGCTTGCAAGGGGTATAATCACAAGTATGTATTAGTCTTGGATGGGACGGTACATTAGCATAGGTTCACCTACACAACACTTATCAAAACACTAAAGATTATTCAGCGGCATGAAACAAAAGTACTTGACAGAAACCTCCTGTGTGTCCTCGAGAACGTGTGTTAATCATAAGTAAACCTACCAGCTTGTCCTTTGCTGAAGAAAGGAATGGGCCACTTGCTGCAATTGTTATTACTGCATTTTATTTACTCGCACTTTATTTATCTGCAATATCAAAAACCCCTACAAATTTATCTTTCAGTATTTACAGTTATTCCTTCATCGAAACTGCTTGTAAACACCTTCTGCTCCTCGTTGGGTTCTACACTCTTATTTATCGAAAGACTTCGATACACCCCCTATACTTGTGGGTCATCAAGATTATTTTCTGGCGCCGCTGCCGGGGAGCTAAGCGCTATTGGGAAGTGGAATTGATAAAGGAAGCTTCTGCTGTAAGTGTTGTTTTTATTACTGTCTACTGCTTTATTACACTATGTTTGCATCTCCTTTTGAGTCCTTGTTTGCGGGCATTGCTGCCACTGCTAGGGTAGTAAGTGACCGCTATGTGTTGTTGGGAACCCCAAGAGGAGGGTGTGATCAGCACAGCGGTAGGAGTTTTCCCCTTAGTTAAGAACCAGAGTTATCAATCCAGTAGGAGAAAGAGGACCTTCGGAAGGTTGATGCCACTGATGGTGGTGCTGGCGCTTCACCGGTGTTAGCAACAACGTGGAACCTGCACACAACACAACAAAAATACTTTGCCCAAACGGTACAGTGAGGTTGTCAATCTCACCGGTCTTGCTGAAAACAAAGATTAGACGTATAGTGTGGAAAATAGTGTATGCTTGCAGTAAGTAAATAAAGCAGGAAATTGTTGTGGTTTGTTTAACAGTGTGGAAAATGGACCGAGGTTCATAGTTTCACTAGTGGTGTCTGTCCATAAAAGATAGCATGCTGGGTGAACAAATTACAGCTGAGCAATTGACAAATATAGGCTGCACCTTAGTGACAATATAACATGAAGATTACTATGGTATCTAGTGCAGGCATTACAGCAAGATACATAGACCGACATCCATATGCATCTATGACTAATAATCCACCATCAGGTTATCATCCGAACCCCCTTAGGTATTAAGTTCAAGCAACAGATAATTGCACTAAACAAAGTGTGTAATGTAAGCAATGATTATGCATGCAGGCACTCTCACCGTTGTTTTCTCCCTAATGGCAATAGCATATCCTCCCCCTTCACGTTTCTGTCACTCGAGAAAGGAAACAAGGAGGCATGAACCCACTATCGAGCATAAATACTCCCTCTTGGAGTCACTAGCAACTATTTGGCCAGAGCAACCACTAGCAACGGAAAGCATGCAAGATCACAAATAACATATGCAAATAAAGACTATAAATCAACTTCGCATAAGGTCAATATTCATCGGATCCCGGCAAACACATCATATAGAATTACATAAGATCAATCTCGATCATGATAGGCAGCTCACGAGATCTAAACATGGAGGCATATGAGGAGAAGACAACAATCTAGCTACAGCTACGAACCCGTAGTCCAAGGATGAACTTCTCACGCATAACTCCGGAGGCAGGCATGGTGATGTAGAAGCCTCCGGTGATGATATCCTCTCCGGCAGGGTGCCGGAAACATCTTTAGAACCCCCCTAATCTGGGTTGATGGTGATGGCGGCTGCAGAAATTTATTGGGGATTTTGATCAGGTGCTTAGGGTTTTCCATCCGGGGGGCTTAAATAGGCAAAAGGGCAAATGCGGTGGAGGCCAGGGGGGCCCACACCCATAGCTGGCGTGGTTAAGGGGGGGCGCGCCACCCTATGGTGTGGCCCCTCTGTTGCCCGTCTTCTACTCCTCTTCGGTGTTCTGGATGCTTCCGAGGAAAATAGGAACTTCGGGCTTTGTGGGGTCCAATTCCAAGAATGTTTGCAGAACAAATTTTCTGAAACCAAAAACAACAGAAAACAGGGAACTGGCACTTGGCATCTTGTTAATAGGTTAGTCCGGAAAACGTATAAAAATGCTATAAATAAGGGAGAAAACAAGTAGCAATTGGTAAAATATGATCATGGAAGATCATAAATTATAGATACGTTGGAGACGTATCAGTGACCCACCGCGTGATGATTTGGATCCTTATAAAATACCTATAAAGATTGTTAAACATCTTATGAATAACTGCTATTCAGGTGATGGCACTGTCCATCCTGGTGATCATTTGCTCTTTTTACATGAATTATGCGAGTTGTTCAAGTGTGCATGTATTACAATGGGCCAAGTGAAGAGGAAATTATTCTCTATATCATTGACAGGCCGAGCAGCTGAATGGTTCAAACTGCTGAAAATAGCCAGACTATTGGATGGGAGGAAATTTTGCCTCTCTTTTATTCTAAATTCTATCCTCCCAGTGAAATTCATAGAGATCGGAATTATATATATAATTTTTGGCCTCATGACGAAGAGAGTATTGCCCAAGCATGGGGGAGATTGAAGTTACTAATGCTCAAATGCCCCATTCATGAGCTCCCTAGTAATATTATTATTAATAATTTCTATGCAAGGATTTCTCTTCATGATTGGATTCTTCTTGTTCTGGATCATTTACACGTATGAAGGATGGAGCTAAATGGGATCTCCTTGACCGTATTCAAGAAAACACTGAAGGGTGGGAGAATGACAAAGGTAGAAAGTTAGGTATAAATTATGATTATGAATGCATTTAAACTTTTATGTCATCCGATGATTTTCATAATGCTAGTATTCTTTATGGTCTTGATTCTCAAATTGTTGCAAACTTATATAAGGCTTTTGCTTCTTATATTGATATTCCCAAAAAGGAACGGGATAAGTACCATGCACCTTATAAAGATATTGTTGATTGTGTTCCTGCTAGAGATATAGAAGTTCATACCGTTGATTCTATTGTGCCTGAACCTTATATTGAGAAAATGTCGTTTCCTGCTAAGGTAAAAGAACATTCTATGTTAGCTAGTGTGGTTAATAAAAGTGCAAGGAAACCTGTAGAACCCGAGGAACAAATAGTTGTAGAACCTACAGTAGCAATAGTAAAGGACCTTGTTTCTGAAAATATAGAAGAGGGACACATTATATTTTGTGAATATGCTTCTAATATTGTCTCTCATCCTAGTAAATCTAGGAAACCTAGTGTTCCTGTGCTATCTGTTAGGATAGGTGATCATTTTTATTATGGTTTGTGTGATATTGGTGCTAGTTCTAGTGCTATTCCTTGTGAGCTTTATAAAGAAATCATGCATGAAATTGGTTCTTGTGAACTTGAAGACATTGATGTTATTATTCAACTTGCTAATAGGGAAACTATTTCTCCGGTTGGTATTGTTAGAGATGTGGAGGTCTTATGTGGTAAAACTAAATATCCTGCTGATTTTCTAGTACTAGGCACTTCTGCTAGTGATACTTGTCCTATTATATTTGGTAGACCTTTCTTAACCACTTGTGGTGCTGTTATAGATTGTAAAAAGGAGAAAATCCTTACAAAGTTTGATGGAGAGTCTTATGAATTTAATTTCTCCAAATTTGCTAAAGCACCTTATGAAGCTGAATTAACTAATGAGAATTATAGAGTTGAACAATTGGCTGCTATTGCTCTTTCTCCTAACAATCCTTTGCATCAATACATGGAAGACCATGAAAGTGATGTCTTTATGGAAGAGATAAATGAAATTTACGAGATTTTCCTACATCAGCCCGGACCCCCCGAGGTCTGTATATCGTTTCCTCGTCGTGTTTCTGTTTCGAGCTGTTTCTACCAGGATCTGTTTTCAGTTTTAGAAGCATCATGGTCTCCGCCAACAACAATAAGGGGAAGGTACCAAAGGAAGATGATCTCCAAGACTCGGAGCCGGAGGAGGAGATCGAGAGTGGAGTTGAAGGAGATGTAGAAGAAAACCCACGAGTGCATCCACGCGCCACCATCGCAAGCATTGGAGTGGTTGCAAAACCTCGCAAGCAAACGACAAGGATGAGCACCGGAGGGAAGGCCCCACGTCACTGCTTAGCTTCAAGGACACCCCTTTCAGGCATAAAGAAACATTTCCGTACTTTAATTCATGAGTATCAATCTAGGAGGGTACCCGAGGCAGATTTGCCTTATTGCTGGGGATATGGATCGTTCTAACCGTGCAGATGAAGGAAGCTCTCAACCTAAGGTAGAGTGGGGGGAATCTTGGTGGCTGGGATTCACAGTCTGACACGCATGAAAACCGTATTGATCACAATACGGAGGTGATGCGTATGCTTATGTTCGCAATTGAAGATCTGAAGAAATCAATTGATAAGCTCATCGAGAAGGATTCACGACCACCACCGAAGAATTGATTCGTCATTGGTATTGGCATCCCCTTGGCTTGTTCCAAGCTTGGGGGAGTGCCGCGGTATCACACCACTATCTTTCATCTTTTTACCTTTTTAGTAGAGTCATATCATGAGTAGATAAGTTATCATATAGGATGGTTTGCAGTATGGAAGTATCTCTCCTTAGTTAGTTATCGTTGTATCCGTTGGTGTGAGTTGCCGGTTTGAAATATTAATGAGAAGATTCATCATTTACTTCTTGCACACTTTATTTTAGTTTTCAATTTCTGTCATATGGTTGAGCTGTTGTTAGTATTTGGTGTCACTCTGGAGATCATTAAGTTAATCTAGTTGGTTTTGGCAAACTTAGCTTGGGTTAGTAGAAATAATATTCTGAGATGCTAGCATAAGAAAGAGGAATTTTCCTATTAGCTCATAAACTTAGTATTCACAAGTTAAGATCGCTTGGGCTTTCAATGAAGATTGCATGATTGGTTTCATCATATGTATATTTGTTTGTTTTCCCTCAACTCTTATGCTTTCTACCCATCCTTGCTAGCCAAAAACCCTGTACTGAGAGGGAATGCTTCTCGTGCATCCAAACCTTGAGCCCCAAAACCTTGCCATTTGTGTCCACCATAGCTTCCTACATGTGGTATTTCACCGCCACTCCAAGTAAATTGCTCATGTGTTACCTTTAAAACTTTCAAAATTATCCCTGTTTTGTGTTCCTGTTTTAGCTCATGAGGACGCAAATAGAGAATATTTATCTCACTTGTTGATTGGACTTACACACCTAGACTAGTGGCTTCATCCTCTTATCCAAATGCTAGAAGAGCTAGTAGCGGGGTTCCCAGCCCCGAATAATAATACAAATTCTCTTCACTCTTTTTCCCCTGATTTATGAGTCAAAGCATAATTGTGTAAACAAGAGAAAGAGGGATGACCTTCTATACCAGTTGCGTCCTTCTATGGGAGCCGCTCTTGTGAAGTCTAGTTGGCTTGTGACGTACTGTACTTTCTGTTTGCCATTCGTTGACATAAACATACACCTCTCTCAAAACTAGACACTCCTCCATGGTTTGTGATTGTTGGCAGGCACCCGAGGATTCGGTTAGCCATGGTTTGTGTAAGAAAGGTTGGGAGGAGTGTCAACCATTTTATACCTCTATTTTACAAAACAAAAGCTCTAGCGCATGAGTGATCCATGCTTCCCTCTACGAAGGGCCTATCCTTTACTTTTATGTTGAGTCAGAACCCATTCCTTTTTGTCTCCAGCAAGCATTTGAGTTGTTGTGATCTCACCATCTAAATGTTGATTTATTCAATCATGTTTCCTATCCTTCTTTGTTTAGCATGTGCTTTATTATTTGAATGAATATTATTTTGAAAGCTATGAATCACTATAAAAGGATTTTTATAATTAAACAAATTAAGCTCTACAATATAAGCCTTGTTACAAATATTTCACCTAAAACAAGTATGATATCATTAAATGTTCTCTGACCAAGAACGAAGTTTGCCATCACCAATTTTGATTCTCTCTTTTACATCTTTGTTTGTGACTCCCATTACTCGTTTCAAGTTAGGTTATATGAGAGGAAGTTGCTGTCTATAATGATTGGTGCATAGATAAATGTGATTCTTCTTGTCCGTATTTTATTTATCGACTCTTCACTCCATAAACCCGTGGTCATGTTTACTGAGTTCAGTTTCGCTTGGGGACAAGCGAGGTCTAAGCTTGGGGGGAGTTGATACGTCCATTTTGCATCACTATTTTATATCATAATTTGCTGTTATTCATAGATATATTTCATTTTATGATGCATCCCTTATGTTATTTTATCGTATTTTGCATGTTTCATAATTTTTGGAGAATAGACACCGGGACCAGAAATCTGATGGAAAAAACACTGCTGAGATACCATACTTCAGAAGATCAGAAGAAGAAGAAGGGGGACACCGGGGGTGTCTTAGAAGTTCAGAGGAGGAGTCCAGCCATAAGGGGGGCCAGAGGGGGCCACCAGGGGCCCACACCATGAGGTGGCGTGCCCCCTCCTGGTGGCGCGGCCACCCTGGCCCACCTCTGGGGGATATATTTCGCGTATTTGGCCCCGATGTAACCCTAATCCCCAAACCATTATCGAAGAATTATTCCGCCACCGCCTCGGGGCGGAAAACACCCGAGAGAGAAAAGCTCTCTGGCAGGGAGAAATCTGCTGGGGAAATTCCTCTCCGGAGAGGGGAAATCATCGTCATCGTCACCACTCCGGGCATCATCAAGATCGCCATCATCATCATCACCACCACCACCACCATCACCCTCATCATCCACCGTCATCCCGCTGTAATAATTATGGGCCTCTATCGTTGTTTTGCATTAGATCTCTCTCCTGGTGTGGATTACTTGTTAGTAATTGATGCTTGTGAGATTTATCGGTGTTTGCACTTTATGACCAGATTGTTATCATCCATTATATCACCTCTGATTATGATCCATATGACGTCTTGTGAGTAGTTCGTGTTGTTCTTGAGGACATGGGAGAAGTCAAGTTGTTAGTAGTGAAGTAATGTTGAGTAATATTTAATGGTTTGATATTTAAGTTGTGGTGTTATTCTTCTAGTGGTGTCATGTGAACGTCGACTACATGATACTTCACCATTTATGGGCCTAGGAGAATGCATCGTGTATTTGGCTACTAATTGTGGGGTTGCCGGAGCGACAGAAACCTAAACCCTCGTTAGGAAACCATTGCACGAGGGAGCGTAGGATACCATAGTTTAAAGCTGTGGTTAGATTTATTTCTTAATTACTTTCTTGTAGTTGCGGATGATTGCAAGGGTTATAATCACAAGTATGTATTAGTCTTGGATGGGACGGTACATTGGCATAGGTTCACCCACACAACACTTATCAAAACCCTAACACTTGACAGAAACCTCCCGTATGTCCTCGAGAACGTTTGTTAATCATAAGTAAACCTACCGGCTTGTACTTTGATGAAGAAAGGATTGGGACACTTGCTGCAATTATTATTACTGCATTTTATTTACTCGCACTTTATTTATCTGCAATATCAAAAAACCCTACAAATTTATCTTTCAGTATTTACAGTTATTCCTTCATAGAAACTGCTTGTCAACACCTTCTGCTCCTCGTTGGGTTCGACACTCTTATTTATCGAAAGTACTATGATACACCACCTATACTTGTGGGTCATCACTCCTAACAATGCTTTGCAGCAATATATGGAGGACCATGAGAGTGATGTCTTTATGGAAGAGAGAAATGAGATTGACGATATTCTTCTTCGTCAACCGGTGATTCTGAAACACAATTTACCTGTGGAAGACTTGGGTACACCATTAACACCTAAGGAGGATCTTGTCTTTGATTTAAAACATCTGCCTGATGATCTTAAATATGCTTATCTTGATGATAAGAAAATATATCCTGTTATTATTAGTGTTAAACTTTCAGGTGAAGAAGAGGAAAGATTATTGGGAATTCCGAAGAGACACCGTGGAGCTATTGGATATACTCTTGATGATTTGAAGGGAATTTCTCCTACTATATGTCAGCATGCTATTAATATTGAACCTGATGCAAAGCCAGTACTTGAACATCAACGTCGCTTGATTCCTAACATGAAGGAAGTGGTAGGAAATGAGGTGTTAAAACTTCTTGATGCAGATATTATTTTTCCTATTGCTGATAGTAGATGGGTGAGCCCGGTGCACTGTGTCCCTAACAAAGGAGGAATGACTGTTGTTCCTAATGAAAACAATGAGCTCATTCCGCAAAGAGTAGTAGTTGGTTATAGAATGTGCATTGATTTTAGAAAGGTTAATAAAGTTACTAAGAAAGATCGTTATCCTTTACCCTTTATTGATCAAATGCTAAAGAGGTTGTTGCTACACCATAAATTATTGTTGCTATGGATGGTGTGTTGGGAACCCCAAGAGGAGGGTGTGATGAGTGCAGCGGTAAGAATTTCCCTCAGTTAAGAACCAAGGTTATCAATCAAGTAGGAAAAAGAGGATCTTCTGAAGGTTGATGCCACTGACGGTGGTGATGGCGCCTCATCGGTGTCAGCAACAACGCGGAACCTGCACACAACACAACCAAAATACTTTGTCCCAACGGTACAGTGAGGTTGTCAATCTCACCGGTCTTGCTGAAAACAAAGATTAGACATATAGTGTGGAAAATGGTCTATGCTTGCAGTAAGTAAAGAAAGCAGGGAATTGTAGTGGTTTGTTTAACAGTGTAGGAAAATGGACTGGGGTTCATAGGTTCACTAGTGGTGTCTCTCCATAAAAGATAGCATGATGGGTGAACAAATTACAGCTGGGCAATTGACAAATAGAGGTTGCACCGTAGTGCACATTCATGACATGATGACTACTATGATATTTAGTGCGGGCATTACAACAATATACATAGACCGTAATCCAACTGCATCTATGACTAATAATCCACCCTCAGGTTATCATCCGAACCCCCTTAGGTATTAAGTTGCAAGCAACAGATAATCACATTAAGCAATGTGTGTAATTAAGAAATGATTGTGCACACGGGCACTCACACCGTTGTTTTCTCCCTAGTAGCAACAACACATCCTCCCCCGTCACGTTTTTGTCACTCGAGCACATGCAAAATGGAGGCATGAACCTAACTATCGAGCATAAATACTCCCTCTTGGATTCACTAGCAACTACTTGGCCAGAGAAACCACTAGCAACGGAAAGCATGCAATATCACAAATAACATATGCAATAAATACTATAATCAACTTGGCATAAGTTCAATATTCATCGGATCCCAGCAAACGCAGCACATAGAATTACATAAGAACAATCTCGATCATGTTAGGCAGCTCACGAGATCTAAACATTGAGGCATATGAGGAGAAGACAACCATCTAGCTACTGCTATGGACCCGTAATCCAAGGATGAACTACTCGCGCATCACTCCGGAGGCAGGCATGGTGATGAAGAGGCCTCCGGTGACGATCTCTTCTCCGGCAGGGTGCCGGGACAAAGCTTCAGAACCCCCCTGATCTAGGGTTGACGACGATGGCGGCTGCGGAACTTTTCGAGGATTTTTGATCATGTGCCTAGGGTTTTCCTTCAGAGGGGAATAAATAGGCGAAAGGGCGGCGTCGGTGGGCCACCAGGGTGGCCTCACCACCCCCAGGCGCGACCAAGTGGGGCCGCGCCTGGCTATGGTGAGGGCCCTCTGGTGCCCGTCTTCGGCTCCTCTTCGGTCTTCTGGATGCTTCCGGGGAAAATAGGAACTTCGGGATTCGTGGGGTCCAATTCCGAGAATATTTCCAGAACAACTTTTCTGAAATAAAAAAATAGCAGAAAACATGGAACTGGCACTTGGCATCTTGTTAATAGGTTAGTCCTAGAAAACGTGTAAAAATGTTGTAAAGAAGGGAGAAAACATGTAGAAATTGGCATAATATCATCATGGAACATCAGAAATTATAGATACGTTGGAGACGTATCAGTTGTCTAAGAAAACTCATTTTTTTCTTTCTTGATGGTTATTCTGGGTTTTCTCAAATTGCCGTTAGGAATTAGGATCAAGAGACAACAACCTTTACTTGTCCTTATGGTACTTATGCTTATAGACGTATGCCTTTTGGTTTGTGTAATGCTCCTGCTACTTTTCAAAGATGCATGTCTGCTATTTTTCATGGTTGTTGTGATGAAATTGTGGAAGTATTCATGGACGATTTCTCCGTCTATGGAACTTCTTTTGATAATTGTTTGCACAACCTTGATAAAATTTGCAGAGATGTGAGGAAACTAACCTTGTTCTTAATTGGGAGAAATTCCACTTTATGGTGAATGAAGTAATTGTTCTTGGACATAAAATTTCTGAAAGAGGTATTGAAGTTGACAGAGCTAAAGTGGAAGCCATAGAGAAAATGCCCTGTCCTAGGGATGTTAAAGGTATTCGTACTGTTCTTGGTCATGCTGGTTTTTATAGGAGGTTTATTAAAGATTTCTCTAAAATATCAAAGCCTCTTACTAATCTTCTTCAAAAAGATGTACCATTTGTTTTCGATGATGATTGTAAGTAAGCTTTTGAAACTTTAAAGAAGGCTTTAACTACTGCTCCTATTGTTCAACCACCTGATTGGAATTTACCTTTTGAAATTATGTGTGATGCTAGTGATTTTGTTGTTGGTGCTGTTCTTGGACAACGCATAGATAAGAAGTTGAATGTTATTCATTATACTAGTAAGACTCTTGACGCTTCTCAAAAGAATTATGCTACTACTGAAAAAGAGTTCTTAGCTGTAGCTTTTGCATGTGATAAGTTTAGACCTTATATTGTTGACTCAAAGGTTACTATTCATACTGATCATGCTGCTATTAGATACCTTATGGAAAATAAAGATGCTAAACCTAGGCTTATTAGATGGGTGTTGCTTTTACAAGAGTTTGATTTGCATATTGTGGATAGAAAGGGTGCTGAAAATCCTGTTGCTGATAACATGTCTAGATTGGAAAACATTAATTTTTATCCTATTCCTGTTAATGATAGTTTTCCAAATGAACAGTTGGCTGCAATAAAGGTAAAATTCAAAGATAGTCCATGGTATGCTGACTATGCTAACTTTATTGTTTCAAAGTATTTGCCTCCAACATTTACAGCTCAACAAAGAAGAAAATTCTTCTATGATTTGAAGCATTATTTTTGGGATGACCCACATTTATATAAAGAAGGAGTAGATGGTATTATGAGAAGATGTGTACTAGATCATGAACAACGTGAAATATTGAAGAAGTGACATGGTAGTTCTTATGGAGGACATCACGCTGAAGATAGAACCGCACAGAAGGTTCTACAATCAGGTTTCTATTGGCCTACCCTCTTTAAAGATGCACGTAAATTTATTTTATCTTGTGATGAATGTCAAAGAATAGGCAATATTTCTAGACGTAATGAAATGCCTATGAGTTGTTCTCTTGTTATTTAATCTTTTGATTGTTGGGGATTTGACTTTATGGGTCCTTTTCCTCCTTCTAATGGTTATACTCATATTCTTGTTGCTCTTGATTATGTTACTAAGTGGGTAGAAGCTATACCTACTAAAAGTGCTGATGGTGAGACCTCTATAAAAATACTTAAAGATGTTATTTTCCCTAGGTTTGGTGTGCCTTGATATCTTATGACTGATGGAGGTTCTCATTTTACTCATGGTGGTTTTAGAAAGACCCTTGCTAAATATGATGTTAATCATAGAATTGCCTCATCTTATCATCCTCAAACCAGTGGGCAAGTAGAATTATCAAATAGAGAAATTAAATCTATCTTGCAAAAGATTGTTAATAAATCTAGGAAGAATTGGTCAGATAAGTTGAATGATGCTTTATGGGCTTATAGAACTGCTTATAAAAATCCTATGGGTATGTCTCCTTACAAAATGGTTTATGGAAAAGCTTGTCACTTGCCTTTAGAATTAGAACACTAAGATTATTGGGCAGTGAAAGAATTAAACAAAGATTTTAAACTTACTGGTAAGAAAAGAATGCTTGATTTGAATCATTTAAATGAATGGAGATGTGAAGCTTATGAAAATGCCAAGCTCTTTAAAGAGAAAGTTAAACAATGGATGATAAAAGAATCCTTAAAAGAGAGTTTCATGTTGGTGAGAAAGTTCTATTGTATCGGTCTCCTCTCATATTTTTTGCACGAAAATTACTCTCCCGATGGGAAGGACCTTATATTATCGAAGAAGTGTATCGCTCGGGTGCAATCAAAATTGCTTCCCTCAAAGATAACACTACACAAGTGGTAAATGGACAAAGACTCAAACATTATATTTCTGGGGATTCCTATGATGAAGATGTGGATGTTATTCAAGTAATGACTCCGGAGAAGTTCATTAGGGGGAAGATTCCAGAACCAGCAGAGTCTGTTTTGGAATAGGTAACAGTTCTATTAAGAAAAAGTTCGCGAATTGCCTTTTTAGATATTAATTATTGATTTTTGGAAAATATGAAAATACCGAGCCGAAGAGGAGTTGGAGAAGGTGCCCGGAGGCACCACACCACCAGGTGGCACGGGCCCACCCTTGGGCGCGCTAGCCTATGGTGTGGGCGCCTCGGAGCCCCTCTCTGACTCGTTTTCGACCGGGACTTTCCTTTCGTTACACATATTTTTTTCTATATAACCCCCCGGACCCCCGAGGTCCGTATATCGTTTTCTTGTCGTGTTTCTGTTTCGAGCTGTTTCTGCCAGGATTACATCTTCAGATCTAGAGCCACCATGTCCTCTCCTGGATCTCCCGAAGACGGTTTCTTTGAGAGCATCGTCAACCCGTACATGAACGAGTTGAAGATTCATCCCAAGGAATTGCTGCTCAAGGATGGATAGGTGAAGATTGAAGATGTTCGGGGCTCTAAAGGAGAAGGCAGTCTAGAAGCTAGGATGGAAGAGCTGGAGCAAGAAGTTTTTATGTAAAAGAAGATGGCGGAGCGTGAAGTTGAGATCATCCACAGGATAAAGACAGAACATATCGCTGAATACAAGAAGGAGAATTTGAAGCTTTGGGAGGAGATTTTCTCACTCACCAAGACCACCAACGATTTGCAAGCACAACTCTATGATGTGAAGAACCAGAACTGTGAGTAGGAGAACAGGTTTAAACGTATAAGCTCTGCTGCTAGTTTCAGGATGTTGGAGACCACGACATCATTTGTGGATGGAGAGCCTTTACCTTGGAAGACCGAGGATGAGAAGAATTCACCACCACCACCGAAGAATTGATTTCATTGGGATTGGCATCCCCTTGGCTTGTTCCAAGCTTGGGGTAGTGCCATGGTATCACCTTTATCTTTCACCCTTTTTACCTTTTTAGTAGAGTCATATCATGAGTAGAGGAAATATCATATAGTATGGTTTGCAGTATCGAAGTGTTGCTCCTTGGTTGGTTATCGTTGTATCCCTTGGTTTGAGTTGCCGTAATGAAATATTAATGATAAGTTTCATCATCTACTTGTTTCCCTTTATTGTAGTTTGTAATTTTTGTTATGTGATTGATCTTGTTATTAGTATTGGTATCAATGTTGGAGCTTCAAGATGATCTAGTTGGTTTTGGCAAACTTAGCATTGGTCAGTAGCAACAATTCGTTGAGACTTAAGTAGAAAAAGGGAGTTGCATGTAGATATATTATTCCATGATCTTTCTTCTTTGTTAGCCCATAAGCTTAGTATTCTCAAATAAGTTTGTTTGCGACTTCAAGGAAGATTGCAGGATTAGCTTTATCATATATGTCTTTGTTTGTTTTGCTTCGATTCTTATGCTTCCTACCCAACCTTGCTATCCAAAAACCTGCACTGAGAGAGAATGCTTCTCGTGCATCCAAACCTTGATCCCCAAAACCTTGCCATTTTTGTCCACCATACCTACCTATATGCGGTAATTCACTGCCACTCCAAGTAAATTGCTCATGTGTTACCTTTAAAACCTTCAAAATTATCCCTGTTTTGTGTTCCTGTTTTAGCTCATGAGGACACATGATACGTCGAAAACGTATCTCCTTTTCCGAACACTTTTCTTATTGTTTTCCTCTAAACTTGTGTGTTTTGAATGCAACTAACACGGACTAACGCTGTTTTCAGCAGAATTACCTTGGTGTCTCGTTTTTGTGCAGAAAAATCAACTTTCGGTAAATTGCCCAGAAAAGACCCCGTTGGTCTTAAAACACCGGAAGACCCCGGGAGCCATAAGGGGGCCCTGAGAGGGGCCAGAGGGGGGCTACACCACCCCCTGGCGCGTCCCCCTAGGCCGCGCCACCTGGTGGTGTGGGCCACTCCCACACCCCCTCGGGCTTCCCTTTCGACTACAAATAGCCTTCAACCCTAAAACACGAGGGGGTCTGTCATATTCCAGAGAAACATAACAGAGCGCCGCCTCCACCCGAACTTTGATTCGGGGATCAGAAGTTCCTATTCTGGCACCCTGCCGGGAGAGGGAATTGGAGGAGATCATCGCCATTGTCATCACCAACGCCTCTCCATCGACCATCCATGTTTCCCCCATCCATGTGTGAGTGATTCCCCGCCTATAGGCTGAAGGGGATGGTAGGGATTGGATGGGATCGTTCATGTAATAATGCCATGATTGTTAGGGCATAGTGCCTAGTATCCTCTATTAGTGCTATTGACATTGTTGCAACTTGTTGTGCTTAATGCTTGTCACTTTGGGCCCGAGTGCCATGATCTCAGATCTGAACATGTTATTGAATCAGGTGATAATTATTATTTCTTGATCATACCTGCAAGTTGTTTACACATATCGTTGTACGGAACCCGAGGCCCCAAAGTGACAGAAATTGGGACAACCGGAGGGGATGGATGTGATGTGAGGATCACATGTGTTCATGGAGTGTTAATGCTTTGCTCCGGTGCTTTATTAAAAGGAGCACCTTAATTACTAGTAGTTCTCTTGAGGCCCCGCTGAAAACGGGCTGGTAGGACAAAATATGTTGTGCAAGTTCTCATTGCGAGCACGTACGACAATTTACGGAACACATGCCTATGGTTACTTAGTGCTTGGATGCTTTATCTTATTTATCTGCAATGCCCCTGACATGATAATTATTAGAACTTTCTTATCCATGCAACGCCCGTTCATCAATCCCTATGCCTACAGTATTTAATCCCACTGTTTACTTCAAACACTACTCCTGCTGTTTTCATTCCACTGCTGCTATTATTTCAATACTGCTGCTACTATAAAACTGTTACTACTGATAAACCACTGCGAACAAAAGTAATTTCAGGTGCATGTGAATTTACAATTCACTTGTTAAGGCTCACAAATATTCTTTGGCTCCCCTTGTGTCAAATCAATAAATTTGGGTTTTACTTCCCTCGAAGACTGTTGCGATCCCCTATACTTGCGGGTCATCAACGCAAGAGAATCTTTATCTCACTTGTTGATTGGACTCACACACCTGGACTAGTGGCTTCATCCGCTTATCCAAATTCTAGAAGAGCTGGCAGCGGGGTGTCCAGCCCCAAATAATAGTACGAATTCTCTTCACTCTGTTTCCCCTGATTTATCAGTCAAAGCATAATTGTGTAAACAAAGGAGAAAGAGGGATGACCTTCTATACCAGTTGCGTCCTTCAATGGGAGCCGCTCTTGTGAGTCTAGTTGGCTTGTGACGTACTGTATTTTCTGTTTGCCATTCGTTGAAATAGACATACACACCTCTCAAAATATAGACACTCCTCCACGGTATGTGATTGTTGGCAGACACCCGAGGATTCAGTTAGCCATAGTTTGTGTAAGATGGACGGGAGGAGTGTCATGCATTTTATACATCTGTTTACAAAATAAAAGCTCTAGCACATGAGTGATAAATGCTTCCCTCTGTGAAGGGCCTATCTTTTACATTTATGTTGAGTCAGTAAACCTACTTCTTTCTGTCTAAGAAAGCATTTGAGTTGTTGTGATTCATCTAGCTACATGTTTATTTACTCAATCATGTTCTTTATTCTTCTTTGTTTCTGCAAATTCTTTTATCTGCTTGAATACCACTTTGAAAGTTACCAATGTTTGCAAAGAGACCGTTATAATTTGGCATGATAAACTCTGCAATATAGCTCTAGAATAAAAGACTTTGATCGAAAGATAAGTACAGTGTTAATTGTTCTCTGACCAAGAACGAAGTTTGCCTTCACCAATTGTGATTTACTTTTTGCACCTTTGTTGTTACTTTACTTGTTTCAAGTTTGATTATATGAAGAGAGTTGCTGTCTAAAATGACTTGTTCTTTGTAGATGTGATGCCTCTTGTCCGTATTTTATTTTATCGACACCTCACTCCATAAACCTGTGGTCATGTTTAGTGAGTTCAGTTTCGCTTGGGGACAAGCGAGGTCTAAGCTTGGGGGGAGTTGATACGTCCATTTTGCATCACCGTTTTATGTTGTTATTTTATGTTATTCATCGATATATTTCATGTTATGATGCATCCCTTATGTTATTTTATCTTATTTTGCATGATTCATAATTTTTGGAGAATAAACACCAGGACCAGAAAGCTTGGGGGGAGTTGATACGTGCATTTTATATCATCATTTATACCCTCCATATAGGCATTATTAGGATGTTTTATCAATGTTATGTCATTGTTTTGCATGTTTTAGATGATTTTATGGGACTTTCCTACAAAGTCCCTATTTTTGGTATTTAATTTCTGGGTGTCAGAAAACACCTGTTTTCATGTTTTTGATGTTTCAGGAGCTACAGGTATCCAAATTGCGAAAGGAAAGAAACCCTGTGAGTTTTTCTTCGGGAGAAAGGCCGTGGGCACAAGACACAAAGGAGGAGGGCCAGGAGGCCCAAAAGGGGGTAGCCCACGCGGCCAGATTCCCTGGCCGCGTGTGGGGCCCCCAAATGGGCCCACAACACCTCCTCCCCGAGGTCTTTTTGCTGACGACTCCGTCTTCCCCGAAAACCAACACCCTAATTTTCCCGAGACAAGACGGAGCCGCCAGGGCGGCGAAACTCTCGAAACTCTCCGCGGGGGAGACATATCCTGCTGCTCCGGAGCTCCGGAGAAGGGGGAAATCATCCCAATCTTCATCCCCATCTCCTCCTTGGCGTGGGAGGAGGCATCTCCATCACCATCCTCACCAGCACCTGCATCTCCACCATCACCATCACCGTGATCCACTCCGTTCCCCTCATAGTTTGATCATTGCTACACCCTAGATACGTGTTATTGTACTCCGTTGCATGTTTGGGATTGAGTACTTGTCATTATTTGGTGGTGGATCCATTGTTTCAGATTGTGTTGTACCACATATGTCACCATACATGATCATGTTTGCACGTTGTGAGTAGTTCCTGCATGTTCCTGAGGGCATAGGATGAATTGGCAATGATTTGTTACATAAGATGAGTTGTTATTTGGTCTAGTATTTATCTTTTATGTGATTCTATGATGGTGTTGTACGAACGTCGACTGTACAACACTTCACCTACATGGGCTCATAGGAGAACACCGTAGTGTAGTGACGTGATGATCTCTTTAGGTGACAGGAACTTGAGACAGAGTCGTTGAATTGCATTATGAGGGTACTTGTATCGGGGACCTTAGAGCATAAGGCTATGGTGGGACATCATGTCTTAATAATTCTCGTGCTGTCATTTAATTGGCCACGTTGTAACATCCCAAGTATGAAAACTCCCTTTAGAATGTTTGTTTCATGTTTATTAAAGTATTGCATCATGTCATCATATTGTTTTCATTTTGTTTGCATTTGTTTCTTATTTGATGCATCTGTTTTCCCCTGTTTTCACAATTCAAATTCAAACCTTATTCAAATGATTGTTTCATACTTGCTCTGTTACAACATTTGAAATAAAAATCACAAATAAAAACAACCAATTTGTTTCATTTTATTCCATAGTGATCACTTATTAAAATGATGGTTTTAATCAATCATTTAAATTCCAAATCATATTTAAAATTCAAATCAAGCATCAAACAGCAACCAATTTGAATTCATGCAAATTATAAAACAAATTTAATCAATGGGTTATAATTAACATAGGGGTCACCCTATTTAAAGGTTTGTTTTTATTAATGATCATTTAATATTAAAATTCACCCAAATTTGATTTACACACAAACATCAAGCAAAATTCAAAATTTCTGAAAACAAAACTTAACAGTTGTTTGCTTTTGACCTAAAAAGGTTACCCTAATTTTTTCCAAAATTTTTACTAATGTAAAACCTATCATTTTCTTCCAAATCCTTTTTCAGCAAAAAAAAAGGAGAAGGAAAAATTTAAAAAGAATTTTTGGCGCCAACAGGGAAAGTGGGCTGCGCCCAGCCCACTTCTCCATTTCCTTCCCCTCGCGCGGCAAGCCCAGCCCGTCACTTAAACGCGTACCGCTTCGATCTTTTTTTTTCTGCCTTCGTCTTCGTGTACGGCAGCCGATCCGGCCGTGCCACGGCGGCAGACGCGCCACCCGACGGCCAGGAGGCAATCCCGAGCCCTATATATCCCCCTAGGGTTCTGCGCCACCAACCCTAGGCCCTAGGCTCCTGTCTCCCCCTCGCTCCGCCGCCAATTCCTCGCTCCCCGCCATCCTCCCACTCTCTGTCACCCCTCGCCGGAGACGAGCGCTCTGAATCCGCCATGGCATCAACCACCTCGCAGCACCACTCGCCCACTTAGCTTCAGAAATCGAACCACCCCTTCCCCCGCTACCGTTTGGACACCGGAGAGAGCACGGTGAGCATCTGTGGCCGCGCCGCCGTCCACGACCCCGTCGCCGCCGTCTGCCCCGAGCTGCTGCACCTGCTGCCCTTCCGGTGAGCCACCACCGTGCTGTCTCCTCCCTCCTTTCCTCTCTGCTTGTGCACGCATCAGCACCCAGCACCACCAGATCCAACACCTCACCTTCGCACGGCAGCCACCCGTCGTTGATCAACGCCGGCGAGCAGCGACCATGTTTCTGTCAGTCAGTTTCAGACAGCGCGCGTCAGCTAATTCTTCAGTTAACGCAGATCTGAAGCTTACCTTGCTGCGTCTCTGTATACTGACAAGCACATGAAAGCAGCGCACTGGTTACACCCTAGCGCGCGCCCGCAGGTCACTGGTTCGATCCCTCGCGGATGCGAATTAAACCAATTTTTTTCCACCGCTGGCTGACGGGCAGGACCCACTCATCAGTGGCTCACACTGCCACGCACGCGCAGCACGCCACGCTGGCCCCCCAGGCCCATGCGCAGTGGCTGTGGCTAGGCCACAGTGCTGTAACGAAAGTTTCTGCACGTTTCTGTTTCAAAAATAGAACCTTTTTAATTACAGTTTGGTCCTCAATTTTAATTTGTTAATAACTTTTAATCTATAACTCTAAATAACAAAAGTAAAATATGTTTACTGTTCTAAATTAAATTGTCTATCCAAATAATCCATTTGTGTTCTGTTTTGAAATTTCCAAATGCATTTAAATTTCAAATTCAAATAATTCAAATGCAATTTTCTAAATTCCATAACTAAATCATAATAAATCCAAATCATGCAAATAAAATATGTTTTCAATGCTATTTCAAATAACCTATTCAAATATAAATTTTGTTTCATGGTTTGAATAATTTAAATTGCTTAAATAATTTAAACCTTATTTAAATCATTTAAAAAATGTCTAAAATCATAACTTGCTCAATTTAAATTATTTTGAACATGCAAAATATGTTTTCAAACCACCAAAGTATAAACTTTTCAAATATGAGTTTGAATTTATGGTTTGAACAAATAAAATTCAAATAAAATGCAACTTGTTTTAAACTCATTTAAAACTTGTTTAATCTTGTTTAAGTCATAATAAATTCATCCAAAGTCCTTTTTCAATATTTGAAACGTGTAATCCACCCAAAATTTCATGATCTTTTCAAATATGAATTTTGTTATTTATTTTGCACAAGTTAAATTGGTGAAAACAACAAATACTTATGTGTCACCTTTAAGGAACCAAAAAAAATTCCTTAACTTAATAAATAAAATTCTAAATTGCTAAACCTCATTTCCATTTGGTTCTATTGTTGTTATTTTGTTGTTTTCCTCATGCATGCATCCTACTAATCCACCTTCACCTGTCGATCAGTTGGAAAACAAATAATCTAACCAAAATCCATGGGATTTTCATATGCAACTCAAAATTGCATATGTGTCCATTTAAGTTGTGTTATCATGTCAATTAGTTTATTTTGATGCATCTATTAACTTGACATGCATCATCCCCTGATTGTGCACTATGCCATGATATTGATTGTTTATTTTCTCCTGTATTGTTTGTTTGCTTCTTCTCGGATAGACGACGACGTTGAGACCGACGATCTTTACGACACCCCTTCTGAGGATCTAGCTCAGTACCCGGCTCCTGAGTTTGCAGGCAAGTTATCACTCACATGAACCATTGTGTTCCTTTCAACATTGGTTACCGATACTTTCCGTTGTCTATTTCTGCTAGCCATATGTATCGTTGCTTCTGTTACGAACCTATCACATGATACCCTGAACCCTGATATTGCCTCACCTCCAGTCCTATAACCCCGTTGCTTGGGCCCGTGTCTTACTAGCATGCTTAGGGTTGTTTTCGCTCGAGTCTGTTATCAGTTATTTGCTGTTACTATATTCTATTATATTCTGGGGCTCGATGTTAAACAACAACCTGTTAATTTGAGGTAATAATAACTTGCTGATGAGGCACCGGCAGGAGGCCCGGCGTGGTTTTGAGGCCTGCTAGTGTCGACCCTAATAGGAAAAGGGTCTTGTCTACTGATCCATGATGAGCGCATTATCCGCATGTGGGAAGCGTGTATGGGCGCCCCCCTCAATTTGATTCGATTCGCATCTCGTCCAAATCACCACACTTAGTTCGGGCTTTCCATTTGATGCACGCATATGCAGGTACGAACCCGAGGCCAGGGTGGAACTTTTGTAGTCGGCATTTAGGGCGGCATGGTCTTCCAGTGCTATGAGGGTCCCCTTTTCTTCGTGGGGCTCGATTAGCCGCGCACGCACAGCACGTGGTGCTTTGGGCTTGATGCGAAGAAGAGTTGAGTTGTGTTGAGTGCCCCGCTTGGTGGGAAAGGCCTTCCCATCTGGCGGGTTATTCTTACGTGTACGGCCAAACTGGTGCACCCCTGCAGGGATAAATCTTCTCGAGAAGCCGTGTTTTCCGCGGTTATGGTTGACTTGGTGAAAGTACTGGCTAACAAGTACTCACAACAACTTACACCTAACTAATGATAACTTGACTAGTAATAGGCTTATTGACACAACAATTTGATCCATCATTAATCCAACTGTGTGAGTTATCCTCGGATTGCTTCTTTGGATAAGGGGCGAGATCCAGGATGGGTTGGTTTGGTGGTTAGCTATAGTTGGTTACGATACGCTATCTTATCTTCTTTCTGCTCATCCGGAAGTTGTAGTATGTTCTGTAGTTGGTTAGTGCAGCCAGTTGCAGCATCTTTTATACCCTTCCTTCCGTTGAACCCAAGGCATCTGTGCTTGGTGTTGACGGGCTACACTTTGGTGAACTGTGAGTCTTGCTTGCCAGTACGTTTATGTACTGACCCCTTTGGGGCTGTGGTTTCCGCAGGCTACGCTTACGAGGATCCCCGTGACGGCTACTACGTGGAGTTTGACGAGGCTGCTGACGAGTAGGTAGCGGACCCGGGCAGGATCCGAGACATCGTGGATGGGCTCCGTTTTCTTTTCACTCCCGGCTTCTTAAGCCTATTTGGATTTGTCTGTACTCAGACCCTTTGAATGCTTCCGCTGAGATGTAATGATGTTATGTTGGGACATGTGTCCTCTGGATGATTGTATTTGCTATTCTCTGCCCTAGTGAGGGCCAGTTGCAACTTATTGCCATCTTTTGTGTCTTAGAGATCTGTTGTGTTATCATCTTGTTCAAAGCCGTTGACGTACCATGTGTGTATGGTATGAAGTACGTCAATGGTAGTGTCCTGATTTCTACGGGATAGTTTACATCGACGGTGAATAGTAAAGATTGGTTGTCACACATAAGTGTTGGCCTACTCGTAAGAGATGCGGGTGCCGGTAAGCCCCGTAATCCAATCAAAATACTGTTCAGTTCGTACGATGAGTATCCTCTAGAAGTCCGGGTGCGACAAATGGTATCAGAGCCTGTCTGCCTGTAGGATCCCTTTTTACTGGTCGCAGTTGAGTCTAGAAACTATTTTGTAGCTATATAGGAAAAATGAAACGTGAGAGTAGGAATTCTGCCATTTTTCTTCTTTCCCCACCCACCCACCCTTTTTCTGGTAAGGAAGTGCAACGTTGTTTTCTGTTCTCACCTAAACTTTCAAGTTAGGATTTCTCGAATCCTGGTTTCTCTGGGATAGTTATATCTACTAGACCATAGGAATGGAGGTGGTTGTGAGATGATTTATCATGTTGCCTACTCATGATTGAGAACGGAGGCGTGTAAGCCCCGGAAGCAAATCATCTATCCCTTAAGCAGTAGATATTGATCCTTTAGAAGCCCGGATGGGTTTTCCGTAGTACCTCAGGAGTTTTGGTCTCGTGTTTCCCGTTGTTGCTTCGATATCCTGTTCTCTCAACATTCTTTTCGTCCGTTGAAACCTTGTTGTTGCTTTCCACTTCAGTTCTCTACCGGCGTCTAATCAAAACTTCCCCGGTCATCTGCAGATGGATCTCAGGTTCTTCCCGCAGGTGGTTCGGATGACTCGTTGCGAGAGCACTGCCGGTTATCCGGAGATGCTGAGAGACATGGTCACTTATCTGGGGTTCCATTGGGCACCAGAGTACCAGGTCTACGAGCAGCAGCGAGAGTTTGACCAGACCTACTACCAGGCTATCGTCTACATTCTGTCAGATGATGGCATGAGCGTTGTCCACCGCTACGAGGCAGTCGGTTCCACAGTGGATATGGCCGTGCAGCAGGCAGCTTACGTGAGTCTCACCGTCCTCCGTGCTGACTACTGGGGGTTTGACGATTCTATCTATCGCCACATCCCCCATGGTTACATCACTTCAGCGGGAGCTCACTTCACCCTCTACGACAACCTGGATGTCTACGAGCATGATAACACCAGGCTGCACACCACCGCTCAGTTTGTGAGGCACAGTGACGCTGTTGCCACCACACTTTCTCAGGAGTTGGCCTCAGTCAGGGAGCAGCTCTACCTTGCTTTGACTCGTCTGGCTGCGTACACCACAGACTTTGTTGGAGATGAGCGCTTTGCACGTTTCCATCAGACAGTTGGACGTAGTTTGCCAGATGCTGGAGGTTACGAGCCGATCAGAGGTCCACTCCTCAACCTCGGAGCTGGTTACACTGGGATTCAACGCTTTGGAGCACAGGGAGACGACGCTTTCTACTTCACCACACCGAGAGTCGCTCTCAGAGCAGTCCCGATCTACGTGGATCGTCGTTCTACCTACTTCCGTGGGATTCCTCCTCACCATATCTCTCGTCGTACTACTCACCGTCGTCCTGCGTGATGAGCATGGGAGTACCGATGTATCCATTCATGGCTATGTTTAGTTATCCTTTGGCTTTTGAACCATGTATGGTGTGTTGGATATTCTGATGTATTTGAACATGTGATGATGTACCTGTTGGTTATCTATTCATGCGTCGGAATAATCTCTCTTTCGGTTACCAAGTCTATCCTTTCCTATTGTTGTGCTAAAATGCATGTCTATTCAGGATGCCGCCAACAAGGAGCAACCCGCCTGAGCCACCTCCGCTCACGGAGCTCTTGACTCAGATGACTCAGGTCGTGGCTCAGATGGCCTAGATCCAGGCTAACCAGCACAACAACTAGAATGCTCCACGGGTCAGCATCAAGGAGTTCCTCAGTATGGGTCCGAGAGCTTTCGTGGCAACACGTGAGCCTCTGGATGCTGATGACTGGATCCGGGAGATGGCCAGGGCTCTGGACATTGCTCACGTTGCCGAGGAAGACAAAGTCAAGTATGCCACCTACCTACTGAAGGGTCAGGCAGCTACCTGGTGGGAGAACTATTAGACCATGAGAGCTGGATACCCAATCACCTGGGGTTGTTTCAAGGATGCCTTCCTGAAGCACCACATCCCAGATGGTCTCATGGAAAGGATGCGTGAAGAGTTCTGCTCTCTTAAGCAGGGCAAGCTGGACGTCATTGGCTACCAGAATGAGTTCAATCGCCTCGCTCGTTATGCTGGTGATGAGGTGTCCACTGAGGCCAAGAAAATGGCAAGGTTCCGCCGAGGTTTTAACCCGGAACTGAAGTACGCTCTCACCAACATCAAGTGCAAGGACTTCGAGGAGCTCGTGAACACCGCGCTCAATGAGGAAAATGGGCGCAAGGCGTTCGAAGAGTCCCGCAAGCACTCGCGTGAGGGTGGTTCCTCCTCCAACATGACCACCCCTCCGCAGAAGCGCCGCATCTGGGTGCCAAATGGTGTTGTCACTAGGGCTCCATATGCCCAAGCTTCTCAAGGCTTCGCTTCCCGCCCACCCAACCCAGCTCAGATGCAGGCTCAGAGGTTCTCAATGGGGCAGCCAAGGCCAGATGCACCTCGTGTCGTCACTTGCTACAAATGCAAGCAGACAGGGCACTATGCTGATAAGTGCACTCAGAGGCAGCTACCTCCACCACCTCCTCGCCCCAACACCAACCAGGCAATGGTTCGTGCTCCCCCGGCTAAAGCCTTCAACTTCAACAACAGGCATGTCGGGAGGACCGCGAGGGTGAATCATATCAAGGCCGACAAAGCTGAGGAAGCTGCTGACGTCGTTCTCGGTACATTCCCCGTTAACTCTAACCCAGCTAAAGTGTTGTTTGATACCGGAGCATCGCATTCTTTCGTGTCAAAGATCTTTGCGACAGCAGTTAAACTACCTTTTGTTGGTTTTGGTTCCCCGCTAGTAGTAAACTCCCCTGGAGCAACTATGCAAACTTCCAAGATCAGTCATGAGAATCAGATCCTAATTGGAGGACACATATTCCTTGCTTCCCTCATTCTGCTTGGCAATTCTGACATTGATGTCATTCTGGGCATGGATTGGTTGAAGGCCAATAAAGCTACGATTGATTGTGCTCAGAAGTCGATAACTCTGTTCCACCCTTCCGGCCAGATAGTCTATTCTCCAAATGAATCAAGTTCTGTTCAGCTGTACACCCTCGATGCTAAACCTCTACCTCTACTCGAAAATGTTCCGGTGGTTTGTGAATTCCCTGACGTCTTTCCAGAAGAGTTGCCAGGGATGCCTCCGGACAGAGCAGTTGAGTTCGTGATCGAGCTTGAACCAGGTACTGCTCTAATCTCTAAGCATCCATATAAGATAGCTCCTCCTGAACTGAAATTGTTGAAGCAGCAAATCGATATGTACATGGAGAAAGGTTACATTCAACCTAGTTCCTCCGCTTGGGGTTGCCCAACTCTGTTTGTTGCTAAGAAGGATCAAACAAAAAGACTCGTGGTTGACTATCGTCCTCTCAACGAGAAAACCATCAAAAACAAGTATCCAATTCCTCGTATCGACGATCTTTTTGATCAACTTGCTGGAGCCTCAATATTCTCAAAGTTGGACTTGAGGATGGGTTACCATCAAATAAAGATCAGAAAGGAAGATATTCCAAAAACAGCTTTCACCACTCGGTACGGTCTATATGAATACACCGTCATGTCCTTTGGTCTCACCAATGCACCGGCGACATTCTCAAGACTCATGAATTCTGTCTTCCATGAATACCTCGACAAGTTCGTTGTGGTATATCTCGATGACATTCTGGTCTACTCAAAGTCTGAGGAAGAGCATGGAGAACACCTTCGTCTCACTCTCATGAAACTTCGCGAGCATCGTCTATATGCCAAGTTCTCAAAATGTGAGTTCTGGATTCCAGAAGTTGCTTACCTTGGTCATGTCATCTCTGCCAAGGGCATAGCCATTGATCCAGAAAAGGTTAAAGCAATTGTTGACTGGAAACCTCCTAAGACGGTAAAACAAGTTAGAAGCTTTCTTGGCTTGGCTAGCTATTGCTGTCGTTTCGTCCAAAACTTTTCCAAGATTGCCAAACCTCTCACTGATCTCACAAAGAAGGACAAGAAGTTCGTTTGGTCTCCACAATGTGATGAGAGTTTCAATCTCCTGAAGACTAAACTCACTTCTACCCCAGTTCTGGTTGGCCCAGATACCACCAAACCTTTCCAGATATTCTGCGATGCATCTCTCCAAGGTCTAGGTGCAGTTCTTATGCAAGAACGTCAAGTTGTGGCTTATGCTTCACGTCAGTTGAATCCACATGAGCAAAACTATCCCACACATGACCTAGAACTTGCAGCAGTTGTGTTTGCCCTCAAGAAATGGAGACAATACTTGTTGGGTAACAAAACTGAAATCTTTTCCGATCACAAGAGTCTGAAATACATCTTCACTCAACCAGATCTAAACCTCAGGCAAAGGAGATGGATTGAAAAGATTAAACACTTTGATCTCACCATTTCTTACACTCCAGGCAAGGCTAATGTTATGGCCGATGCTCTCAGTCGCAAGTCATATTGCAATAATCTCATGATCATGGAAAGCCAACCTCCACTTCATGAAGAATTCCAGAAGCTGAACCTTGGTCTTGTTCCTCAAGGCTATCTTGCTAGCTTGACAGCCAGTCCAACTCTCGAGGACAAGATTCGTTCTGAACAACTTCGTGACGCTGAAATCAAGAAGATGGTAGAACACATCAAAGAAGGCAAGGAGAAATTTAAGTCCTTCTCAATTGATGACAAAGGAACTGTGTTCTTCGAAGGACGCATTGCAGTTCCTCAAGTTCAAAGTCTCAAAGATGTCATTCTCAAGGAGGCTCATGAAAATCCTCTATCCATTCACCCTGGAAGTACAAAGATGTACCAGGATCTTAAGACACTGTATTGGTGGCCTGGCATGAAACGTGAAATTGCTCAATACGTTTCTGAATGCGACGTTTGTCAACGTGTTAAGGCAGTCCATCAGAAAACAGCCGGTCTACTCCAACCTCTAAAAATTCCTGAGTGGAAGTGGGACATGATTGAAATGGACTTCGTCACTGGTTTTCCAAAGTCCAAGAAGGGCAACGATGCAATCTTCGTTGTTATTGATCGTCTCACTAAAGTAGCTCACTTCTTTGCTGTCAAGGAAACAATCTCAGCTAGCCAGTTAGCAGAACTCTACACAGCAAAGATTGTTCCTCTTCATGGTGTTCCATTGGAAATAAGCTCAGACCGTGGAAGTATCTTCACTTCTCATTTCTGGAAGAGTTTTCAAGAAGCATTGGGCACCAAACTTCTGTTCAGCACAACTTATCACCCTTAGTCTTAGGGGCAAGTCGAAAGAGTCAATCAGATTCTCGAGGATATGCTCAGAGCATGTGGTATCTCCTTTGGCATGAAATGGGAGGATTGCCTTCCATATGCTGAATTCTCCTACAACAACAGCTACCAGGCAAGCCTAGGCATGGCACCATTTGAAGCACTCTATGGCCGCAGATGCAGGAGTCCAATCAATTGGTCTGGAGCTGGTGAACGTTCACTCTTAGGCCCTGACATTGTTAAGGAAGCTGAGGAGAAAGTTCGTCTCATTCGTGACAATCTCAAGATTGCTCAGTCTCGTCAGAAAAGCTACTATGACGGCAAGCACAGGGATATGATCTATGCACCTGGTGACAAGGCATATCTCCGTGTAACTCCCCTGAGAGGCACTCATCGTTTCGGTGTGAAAGGAAAGCTTGCACCAAGATACATTGGTCCTTTCAACATTCTCTCAAGGCGTGCAGAAAATGCCTATCGTCTTGAACTTCCAGAAAAGCTATCCAAGGTGCACGATGTGTTCCACGTGTCACAGCTCAAGAAGTGTTTCAAAGATCCAGATCGTGCAGTTGATCATGATTCCATTGAACTGCAAGATGATCTATCTTATGAGGAGCACCCTGTTCGTATTCTCGATGAGACCGAGCGTAAGACTCGCAACAAGAGCACAATGTTCTTGAAAGTGCAGTGGTCGCATCATTCCGATAAAGAGGCAACGTGGGAGACCGAAGAGGATCTTCGCAAGAAGTATCCAGACCTTTTCCTTTCTCAGTAGGAATCTCGGGGCGCGATTCCTTCAAGGGGGGGCGTTTTGTAACATCCCAAGTATGAAAACTCCCTTTAGAATGTTTGTTTCATGTTTATTAAAGTATTGCATCATGTCATCATATTGTTTTCATTTTGTTTGCATTTGTTTCTTATTTGATGCATCTGTTTTTCCCTGTTTTCACAATTCAAATTCAAACCTTATTCAAATGATTGTTTCATACTTGCTCTGTTACAATATTTGAAATAAAAATCACAAATAAAAACAACCAATTTGTTTCATTTTATTCCATAGTGATCACTTATTAAAATGATGGTTTTAATCAATCATTTAAATTCCAAATCATATTTAAAATTCAAATCAAGCATCAAACAGCAACCAATTTGAATTCATGCAAATTATAAAACAAATTTAATCAATGGGTTATAATTAACATAGGGGTCACCCTATTTAAAGGTTTGTTTTTATTAATGATCATTTAATATTAAAATTCACCCAAATTTGATTTACACACAAACATCAAGCAAAATTCAAAATTTCTGAAAACAAAACTTAACAGTTGTTTGCTTTTGACCTAAAAAGGTTACCCTAATTTTTTCCAAAATTTTTACTAATGTAAAACCTATCATTTTCTTCCAAATCCTTTTTCAGCAAAAAAAAAGGAGAAGGAAAAATTTAAAAAGAATTTTTGGCGCCAACAGGGAGAGTGGGCTGCGCCCAGCCCACTTCTCCATTTCCTTCCCCTCGCGCGGCAAGCCCAGCCCGTCACTTAAACGCGTACCGCTTCGATCTTTTTTTTTCTGCCTTCGTCTTCGTGTACGGCAGCCGATCCGGCCGTGCCACGGCGGCAGACGTGCCACCCGACGGCCAGGAGGCAATCCCGAGCCCTATATATCCCCCTAGGGTTCCGCGCCACCAACCCTAGGCCCTAGGCTCCTGTCTCCCCCTCGCTCCGCCGCCAATTCCTCGCTCCCCGCCATCCTCCCACTCTCTGTCACCCCTCGCCGGAGACGAGCGCTCTGAATCCGCCATGGAATCAACCACCTCGCAGCACCACTCGCCCACTTAGCTTCAGAAATCGAACCACCCCTTCCCCCGCTACCGTTTGGACACCGGAGAGAGCACGGTGAGCATCTGTGGCCGCGCCGCCGTCCACGACCCCGTCGCCGCCGTCTGCCCCGAGCTGCTGCACCTGCTGCCCTCCCGGTGAGCCACCACCGTGCTGTCTCCTCCCTCCTTTCCTCTCTGCTTGCGCACGCATCAGCACCCAGCACCACCAGATCCAGCACCTCACCTTCGCACGGCAGCCACCCGTCGTTGATCAACGCCGGCGAGCAGCGACCATGTTTCTGTCAGTCAGTTTCAGACAGCGCGCGTCAGCTAATTCTTCAGTTAACGCAGATCTGAAGCTTACCTTGCTGCGTCTCTGTATACTGACAAGCACACGAAAGCAGCGCACTGGTTACACCCTAGCGCGCGCGCCCGCAGGTCACTGGTTCGATCCCTCGCGGATGCGAATTAAACCAATTTTTTTCCACCGCTGGCTGACGGGCAGGACCCACTCATCAGTGGCTCACACTGCCACGCACGCGCAGCACGCCACGCTGGCCCCCCAGGCCCACGCGCAGTGGCTGTGGCTAGGCCACAGTGCTGTAACGAAAGTTTCTGCACGTTTCTGTTTCAAAAATAGAACCTTTTTAATTACAGTTTGGTCCTCAATTTTAATTTGTTAATAACTTTTAATCTATAACTCTAAATAACAAAAGTAAAATATGTTTATTGTTCTAAATTAAATTGTCTATCCAAATAATCCACTTGTGTTCTGTTTTGAAATTTCCAAATGCATTTAAATTTCAAATTCAAATAATTCAAATGCATTTTCTAAATTCCATAACTAAATCATAATAAATCCAAATCATGCAAATAAAATATGTTTTCAATGCTATTTCAAATAACCTATTCAAATATAAATTTTGTTTCATGGTTTGAATAATTTAAACCTTATTTATATCATTTAAAATTGCTAAAATCATAACTTGCTCAATTTAAATTATTTTGAACATGCAAAATATGTTTTCAAACCACCAAAGTATAAACTTTTCAAATATGAGTTCGAATTTATGTTTTGAACAAATAAAATTCAAATAAAATGCAACTTGTTTTAAACTCATTTAAAACTTGTTTAATCTTGTTTAAGTCATAATAAATTCATCCAAAGTCCTTTTTCAATATTTGAAACATGTAATCCACCCAAAATTTCATGATCTTTTCAAATATGAATTTTTTTATTTATTTTGCACAAGTTAAATTGGTGAAAACAACAAATACTTGTGTGTCACCTTTAAGGAACCAAAAAAAAATTCCTTAACTTAATAAATAAAATTCTAAATTGCTAAACCTCATTTCCATTTGGTTCTATTGTTGTTATTTTGTTGTTTTCCTCATGCATGCATCCTACTAATCCACCTTCACCTGTCGATCAGTTGGAAAACAAATAATCTAACCAAAATCCATGGGCTTTTCATATGCAACTCAAAATTGCATATGTGTCCATTTAAGTTGGGTTATCATGTCAATTAGTTTATTTTGATGCATCTATTAACTTGACATGCATCATCCCCTGATTGTGCACTATGCCATGATATTGATTGTTTATTTTCTCCTGTATTGTTTGTTTGCTTCTTCTCGGATAGACGACGACATTGAGACCGACGATCTTTACGACACCCCTTCTGAGGATCTAGCTCAGTACCCGGCTCCTGAGTTTGCAGGCAAGTTATCACTCACATGAACCATTGTGTTCCTTTCAACATTGGTTACCGATACTTTCCGTTGTCTATTTCTGCTAGCCATATGTATCGTTGCTTCTGTTACGAACCTATCACATGATACCCTGAACCCTGATATTGCCTCACCTCCAGTCCTATAACCCCGTTGCTTGGGCCCGTGTCTTACTAGCATGCTTAGGGTTGTTTTCGCTCGAGTCTGTTATCAGTTATTTGATGTTACTATATTCTATTATATTCTGGGGCTCGATGTTAAACAACAACCTGTTAATTTGAGGTAATAATAACTTGCTGATGAGGCACCGGCAGGAGGCCCGGCGTGGTTTTGAGGCCTGCTAGTGTCGACCCTAATAGGAAAAGGGTCTTGTCTACTGATCCATGATGAGCGCACTATCCGCATGTGGGAAGCGTGTATGGGAGCCCCCCTCAATTTGATTCGATTCACATCTCGTCCAAATCACCACACTTAGTTCGGGCTTTCCATTTGATGCACGCATATGCAGGTACGAACCCGAGGCCAGGGTGGAACTTTTGTAGTCGGCATTTAGGGCGGCGTGGTCTTCCAGTGCTATGAGGGTCCCCTTTTCTTCGTGGGGCTCGATTAGCCGCGCACGCACAGCACGTGGTGCTTTGGGCTTGATGCGAAGAAGAGTTGAGTTGTGTTGAGTGCCCCGCTTGGTGGGAAAGGCCTTCCCATCTGGCGGGTTATTCTTACGTGTACGGCCAAATTGGTGCACCCCTGTAGGGATAAATCTTCTCGAGAAGCCGTGTTTTCCGCGGTTATGGTTGACTTGGTGAAAGTACTGGCTAACAAGTACTCACAACAACTTACACCTAACTAATGATAACTTGACTAGTAATAGGCTTATTGACACAACAATTTGATCCATCATTAATCCAACTGTGTGAGTTATCCTCGGATTGCTTCTTTGGATAAGGGGCGAGATCCAGGATGGGTTGGTTTGGTGGTTAGCTATAGTTGGTTACGATACGCTATCTTATCTTCTTTCTGCTCATCCGGAAGTTGTAGTATGTTTTGTAGTTGGTTAGTGCAGCCAGTTGCAGCATCTTTTATACCCTTCCTTCCGTTGAACCCAAGGCATCTGTGCTTGGTGTTGACGGGCTACACTTTGGTGAACTGTGAGTCTTGCTTGCTAGTACGTTTATGTACTGACCCCTTTGGGGCTGTGGTTTCCGCAGGCTATGGTTACGAGGATCCCCGTGACGGCTACTACGTGGAGTTTGACGAGGCTGCTGACGAGTAGGTAGCGGACCCGGGCAGGATCCGAGACATCGTGGATGGGCTCCGTTTTCTTTTCACTCCCGGCTTCTTAAGCCTATTTGGATTTGTCTGTACTCAGACCCTTTGAATGCTTCCGCTGAGATGTAATGATGTTATGTTGGGACATGTGTCCTCTGGATGATTGTATTTGCTATTCTCTGCCCTAGTGAGGGCCAGTTGCAACTTATTTCCATCTTTTGTGTCTTAGAGATCTGTTGTGTTATCATCTTGTTCAAAGCCGTTGACGTACCATGTGTGTATGGTATGAAGTACGTCAATGGTAGTGTCCTGATTTCTACGGGATAGTTTACATCGACATTGAATAGTAAAGATTGGTTGTCACACATAAGTGTTGGCCTACTCGTAAGAGATGCGGGTGCCGGTAAGCCCCGTAATCCAATCAAAATACTGTTCAGTTCGTACGATGAGTATCCTCTAGAAGTCCGGGTGCGACACACGTGATCCATCATAAGGGGTGATAGTTTATTTATTTAGCTATTCCTATTTGTGGCTCCGTCCGAAGAAGATTAAAACTAGACAAGATATACAAACATGCTATGCAATGAATCACTATGCCAGCTAAATCCGTGCAGCCCTTGGGAACGTTTTCCACATATAAGACACAAACACACACTTGAGCTTGTCCTCTTGCGCATTAGAGGATTGTTCTTTGTCTCTCATTGAGACCTACTAGTTGCTGCAATTTACTTTCCGCATTTTACTTTACTTGCACTACACAATTAAAACACAAAAACACCTGTTGCTTTTATTATTCCTTTGCTATTCTACTTACCAGTTCCTTCTGCTCCTCGTGGGTTCGACAACCTTTCTAATTCGAAAAGTACTACAATTGATCTCCTGCACTTGGGAGCCATCAAGACACTTTTCTGGCGCCGTTGCCGGGGAGCGTAGCTCTATTGGTAAGAAGTTTGGTAAGGAAACTTGAAAGCTGAATTTTACTTGCTGTTGCATCCTGTTATTATTATGGCTTTTATGAGAGATGCTTCGCTAAAACTTGCTTTATATGAGAGTGCTTATGCTATTAAACCTAAAGTTGTTGAAAAAGCACCTCATGATGATGGTTATATTATTCCCCTTGAATTTGTTAAAGCTGTTAGGAATGAGTATTTTGCAGGGGATGGAACAAAGGCTGCAAGTGATCACATACGGGCTATTGAGGATATATGTGGGATAATTAGGCTCAAGGCTATTTCTGAGGAGGAGGTAAAATACAAGTTATTGTACCAGTCCTTAATTGGTGATGCTCGAAAATGGTATATGTCCCTGGATGAAGAAATTACACATAATTGGGATAGTTTTATGAAGGTTTTCTTTCTTAAATATTTTACTCCTAAAGAGGCTTATGAGAACCGTTGCTTTATATTTAATTTTTGGCCACACCTTGGAGAGAGTATTACTCAAGCTTGGGGGAGGCTTAAGGACCTCCTTCGTAAGAATCCTTGTCATGATCTCACAAATAAACTTATATTGATAAACTTTTATGTGAGACTACCTGATAGGCTAAAGCAATATTTGGATGGTTCATCTGGTGGAAGCTTTACAAATAATACTGCAGAAGAAGCTTGGAATTTATTGGAAATTATTTCGAAGAACTCTGAATATTGGGACCTAGACAAAGGTAATGAAGCTTATTTTGATTATGGATATTCATGTGTAGAAAGTTTCTCTAGTTCTATTTTGTTCAAGAATGTTATTAAAGATTTTGGTCTTGATCCATATGTTGCAATTGAAATAGCTAAGAAATTTGCTGATCACATTCGAATTCCTAAAAGTGGCTTTGTGTGACGCCCCGAGATCGGGCACTATGCAGATTTCAGCATTCCCGCCAGAATCCACATAATAACCGATTCCATGTTGCCACTTGTGATAACATTACAACAGTTCACGAATAATCCACAACAACAACAACAGAGGAGGTATATACAAGACGACTCAAACGAGTCAAGGATACAACTGATACAATACAAAGATCCAAATGACAGCGGAAGAAACAACATAGTGTCCGACTACGGACAAGATACAAATTGGACTAAGAGTCCTGAAGATAACCGATGGCGTCCAATCCCTGCCCAGGCCAAGCCGGAGGGATTCCCAAGCTAACGTCGTCAGACTTCAAACTTGTTGACTGCAATGTGGAATATGCAGCCACGAAATGGATCCGTGGGTCAGTACTATTAAGTACTGGCAAGTGGATAAACCATACTCACAAGATACCAGCATAACCAATTATCACAAGATACAAATACTTTGGGTACAACGGAAGGAAGGGATTATTGCAAAGAAGCGGCAGCGGGCTGCACTAACTAACTATAGAGACGCGCTACAACATCCGGCTAAAAGAAAGGTTTAAGATAGCGTGACAAAACCAACTATAACTACTCACCAAACAATATCCATCCAATGTTACCCCCTACTAAGGAAGCAACCCAAGGAAACTCACACTGTTGATTAAGGTGACATTCATTTTTATCGTGGAGGTAATCTATATTACTAGTCAAGTTATCATTGTTAAGTGTAAGTTGTCTGAGTACTTGTTAGCCAGCACTTTCACCAAGTCATCCATAACCGCGGACAACACGGCTTCTCGAGAAGATTAACCCTGCAGGGATGCACCAATTTGGCCGTACACGTAAGAATGACCCGCCAGGCGGGGAGCAAACCCACCAAGCAGGCCACTCAACACAACCCAACTCTTCTTCGCATCAAGCCCAAAGAACCACGTGCTGTGCGTGCGCGGCTAATCGAGCCCCCACGAAGAAAAGGGGGACCCTCATAGCACTGGAAGACCACGCCGCCCTAAATGCCGACTACAAAAGTTCCACCCTGGCGCCAAGGGTTCGCACCTGCATATGCATGCATCAAATGGAAAGCCCGAACTAAGTGTGGCGATTTGGACGAGATGCGAATCGAATCAGAATTGCGGGGGGCGCCCATACTCGCTTCCCACATGCGGTTAGCGCGCTCATCGTGGATCGGAGGACAAGACCCTTTTCCTAATTAAGTTCGACACTAGCAGGCCTCAAAACCACGCCGGGCCTCCTGCCGGTACCTTATCATCAAATTATTATTACCCAAAACATTAACTTGTTGTTGATTAAGTTGAAACCCAACTATCAAACTAAACATGTGATAGAACAAAGGACAACAGGACTTGAGCGCAAACAACACTAAGCATGCAACTACGACACGAGGGCCAACGGGGTAAACAAACAACAGTTAATAGGAAGTGGAAGGAAGGCTATATCATGGTTGCAAGGTAAACATATAATAGGATCGAGACACAAGCATCGAATCATAAGGCTAGAATAAAGGCAACGGGAAGAATCGGAAACAAGTGATGAAAGGCAGCCATAGGTAGCAAGTGAGTATACTTGCCTGGAATCCAGCAAGTAGAGGTACATCCGCAGAACTTGTCGTTGCTCACATCATCTCAACGTCCTATCCGCGAAGAAGCAACGAACTAGAACAAACACCGGATGCAACAATTACTTCTACGGCAAAAGATCCAGCATGATCAAGATATGGATGCATGACAAGTTTAAGGATGCATCAAAGATAAACTAGTTGACATGGTAAACATATTTAAATGGGCCCATATGCAATTTGGATTGCATATGGAAAATCCCATGAATTAATGTTGAATTAAATGATCTACAAATAACCATCATGTGAAAGTTTATTAGAATGATGCATGGATGATGAAAACAATAAGAAAACAACAATAGCTTCAGTTTGATATGTTGTTTACCAAGTTTGGGATTTTATTTGTTAAGTTATGAACTTTGGCATTTTAAATGATTTAAACAAACATTTGTTGTTTTCACCAATTTTAAATGTTCAAAACAGATAACAAAATTTATATTTGGAAGGAACACAAATTTTTAGATGGAATACATATTTCATTTGTTGAGTTTGGATTTTAGATGAGCAAGTTATTAAATTGACAATTTTAAATGCATTAATTAAGAAATAGTTGTTTTCAGCAATTTAATTTATTCAAAACAGAAAACAAAGTTTATATTTGGAAATCTTGTTCAATTTTGCATGGAAACCATATTTTACATGTTGGAATTGGATTTGAATTGCCCAAGTTATGAATTTTGCAATTTAAAAGGTGCAATTAAAGTATTGAATTATTACTCCAATTTTAATTAGGAAAAACAGTGAACAAATTGCATATTTGAAAAGTACAGGAAATTTGGAATGGAATACATATTTTACTTTTCAAAATTGGAGTTCAAATGAATTTGTTAGGGGCATTTGAATTTTAGGGACCTTGCTGTAATTTTCCAGGGACTTGTTGTGAGGGAAAAGTGCTGCCAGGGGCTGGTGTGCGAAAACAGAGGACAAGAAAAAGAATTGCACCTCGCAGAGCTACCCAGGCCCTATGACGCGTGGGCCAGGGCCAGGCTGGCAGCCACACGGGCGCGGCGAGCTCCACGCGGCAACCACGGTCTATGACCAGTGGGCCCGTGCGCGCCGGCGAGAAGAAGGAAAAAAGGGGTCTTTTAAACTGCGCGAGGGGGGATCGAACCCTCGCCCACGACGTGCGCGGAACGGGCCTCTGCCACTGGGCTAGGCTGCGGTTTCTGAAAGGGAACGGATCTGGAGCAATATGAGGTGCAAACTGGGGGTGGCTGACTGACGAAACTGAAGATCGTTCAACGGGAACGGACGGGCCGACGGCGGGCGGCGCGCTACCACACTGCTCGAACTCGCACATGCAGAGAAAAAAAGGGAGAGGAGAGAGGTTGTGCAGCGGACGGGGGGGGCTCACCGTGGGGCGCTTGGTGGGGTGGACGGGCTCGTCGAGGACGGGTTGCAGTTGACGACGACGCTGTACAGGAGGTCGACGGCGGAGGATCTCGATGGCGCGGCGCTCCTGACGCCTCTCCGGGCCGGCCGAGGAGATGGAGGCGACGAGAAAGGTGCCCCGTCTCCATTCCCGCAGAGAACAGGGCCCGATGACGACCACGGCGACGGCGCGCGGAGCTCCAAGACGCGGCCATGGCGGGCACCTGCTTGTCTTCAGAAAATTCAGAGACAGGGGGGCAAACAGAGAAAGAAGGGAGGGTGCTTGGCGGCGGCCGAGAGGAAGGAGGAAGGGGAGAGGGAGGCTAGGGTTTGGGAGGCTGAGGGGTAGGTATAGGGGAGGGGGAGCAGGTGGGAGAGGGGTCCAGTGGAGGGGAAAGCAGCACGCTCTCCTCGTGCCTGTTCGTCCGTACGGGGAAGAAAGGTACGTGGGTGGGCTGGGCTTTGCTCTGTGGGCCTTTGTGGCCTGCCTCCCCAGTGTATTTTTTTTTGTTCTGTTTTCCATTTTGTTTGTAGAAAAGAAAAAGAATAGAGAGGAGAGCAATTTTGAGGGTTTTTATTTATGAAATAATTTTGTTGGATTAAACAGCAATAAAGCCCAAGTGTATGAAACTTTGTTTTTCAAAATTTTCAAATTACACCATGTATTTTGAATTTTGGAAATTTGATTTTAAATTAGGGTTTCATACAAAAGGTATTTTAAAACCAACATATTTAATATTTTCAAATCAATTATAAGTTACAATTTGAAATGATTTGTTTGCATTTTAAATTGGTTTGAAAACAAAGGTGCAATGCATATGATGCCTGATGCAATGCAAAAAAAAAAAACCAAATCCTATTTGGGGGAAATCCCCCGGGTGTTACACTTTGATTATTATGTGGAACCTGTTAAATCTTCTATTGTTGTCCCTAAATTTATTAAAGAAACACCAGTGTCATCTGTAGTAATAGAAGAATATATTGAACCACCTCCCTATCCTGAAAAAGTTAAAGAGAATTTGCTTATTGCTGTTGCTGACAAAAGTAGAAAGAGATGTTCTCAACCTAAAGAACAGGTGGAAGTCAAGAACCAAGTCTCTATTATTAAGCAATTAAATGAAGAAGATCCTGTTGATGTTTATTTATGTGAAGATGCTACCAAAGTTATTAAAGGGAATTCATCCAAAGTTGGTAAGCCAATTATATCATGCTCTATTGGGACTTCTTGTTATCATGGTTTATGTGATATTGGAGCAAGCATTAGTGTCATTCCATATTCTCTCTATCAAGAAATTAAGCCTCATATTGATCCTATCACCATGGAAGAAACATGTATGACCATTCAGCTTGCTAATAAAGATTATATTAGTCCCTTTGGAATTGTTAGAGACGTTGAAGTATTGGTAGGGAAAATAAAAAATCCTACTGATTTTATTGTGCTTGGTTGTCCACAAGATTCTTTCTGTCCTATTATATTTGGTAGACCTTTCTTACATACTGTTGGTGCTGAAATTGATTTGCCTAGAGAAAGGGTGTTTATTGAATGTGCTGGAGAGAAACTTGAATTTAATTTTTCTAAATTTGCTGATAAACCTGCTAAGAAAGAACCAAACTATAAAGATATAATTGAAACTCTTGCTCATATAGTTGTAGCTTCATTAGACGTGGTGGAACGTTATATGCTTAATCAGGAAGAGCCATTTAATGATGCAGAAAAAGAAGCTTTAGAACAAATATTATGGCAGCAACCTCCACAATTACAATTGCATATCCCACCTGATAATCTAGGAGTACTCCCACCTCCTAAAGGAGATCCTAGTTTTGAATTAAAGCCTTTGCCTGAAAATCTAAAATATGCATACTTGGATAAGAAAAATATATATCCTGTTATTATTAGTGCTAACCTTTCAGCTGAGGAAGAAGATAAATTACTTGATGTGCTTAAAGCCCACCGTAAGGCTATTGGTTATTCTCTTGATGATCTTAAGGGCATAAGTCCAGCTCTATGTATGCATAAAATTAATTTGGAAGAAGATGCTAAACCTGTTGTTGATTTCCAACGCCGTCTACATCCAAAAATGAAGGAAGTGGTAAGAAAGGAGGTAATTCGACTCATAGAGGCTGGTATTATTTATCCTATAGCTGATAGTAAATGGGTTAGTCTTGTTCATTGTGTTCCTAAGAAAGGTGGAATTACTGTGGTTCCTAATAAAGATGATGAACTTGTTGCTCAACGTACTGTTGTTGGTTATAGAATGTGCATTGATTATAGAAATTAAATAAAGGAACTCGTAAGGACCATTATCCATTGCCCTTTATCGATCAAATGCTAGAGAGATTATCTAAACATTCTCACTTTTGTTATTTAGATGGGTATTCAGGCTTCTCTCAAATTCCAGTTCATAGTGATGATCAGGAAAAGACCACTTTTACTTGCCCATATGGTACATTTGCTTATAGGAGAATGCCTTTTGGTTTATGTAATGCGCCTGCTACTTTTCAGATATGCATGAATGCTATATTTGCTGATTATATTGAAAAGATAGTGGAAGTCTTTATGGATGATTTTTCGGTGTATGGTACTTCTTTCGATAATTGCTTGTTCAACCTTAACAAAGTTTTCCAGCGTTGTGAAGACCAACACCTTGTTCTTAATTGGGAGAAGTGTCACTTTATGGTAACAGAGGGAATTGTTCTTGGGCATCGTATTTGTGGAAGAGGAATAGAAGTTGACCCAGCAAAAATTGAAGCTATTGAGAAATTACCATATCCAAGAGACATCAAAGGTATAAGAAGTTTTCTCGGTCATGCAGGTTTTTATCGTAGGTTCATTAAAGATTTCTCTAAAATATCAAAGCCTCTAACCAATCTTTTGCAAAAGGATGTTCCGTTTTCTTTTAGTGATGATTGCATAGAATCCTTTAATGTTTTAAAGAAAGCCTTAAAAACTACACCTATTATTCAACCTCCTGATTGGAACTTGCCCTTTGAAATTATGTGTGTTGCTAGTGATTATGCAGTTGGAGCTGTTTTAGGCCAAAGGGTTGATAAGAAATTGAATGTTATTTACTATGCTAGTAAAACACTAGATGGTGCTCAAACAAATTATGCTACAACTGAAAAAGAATTTTTAGCGGTAATATTTGCATGTGATAAATTTAGATCTTACATAATTGATTCAAAAGTCACTGTGCACTCTGATCATTCTGCTATTAAATATTTGATGAATAAGAAAGATGCTAAGCCTAGGCTAATAAGATGGGTACTTTTGTTGCAAGAATTTGATTTACACATAGTAGATAGGAAAGGAGAAGATAATCCCGTAGCTGATCATCTTTCTAGAATGGAAAATATACCTGATGATCCTATTCCTATTAATGATAGTTTTGCTAATGAACAACTTGCCCTTGTTAGTGTTTCTAGTGCTAAAGTTGCATCTCCTTGGTTTGCTAATTATGCAAATTTTATTGTTGGGAAAGTTATGCCACCACAATTTACTTACCAGCAAAGAAAGAAATTCTTTTATGACCTTAGACATTATTTTTGGGATGATCCATTCTTGTATAAGAAAAGTCTTGGTGGCATTATTAGACGTTGTGTACCTGAGCATGAACAACAGGCTATTATAAGAGATTGTCATGACAGTCCCTATGGAGGACATCATGGAGGAGATCGTACTGCAGCAAAGGTATTACAATGTGGTTTTTATTGGCCTACTCTATTCAAGGATTGTGCTGAATATATTAAAACTTGTGATAAATGTCAAAGAGTAGGAAACATTGGTAGAAGGAATGAAATGCATATGAACTATACATTACCACTTGAACGATTTGATGTGTGGGGTTTTGACTTTATGGTACCATTTCCTGCATCTAGTACAAAACATACTCACATTTTGGTTGCTGTTCATTATGTTACAAAATGGGTAGAAGCAATTCCTACTAAGAGTGCAGACCATGCCACAGCCATGCAAATGCTTAAAGAAATTATTTTCCCTAGATTTGGTGTTCCTAGATTTTTAATTACTGATGGTGGATCTCATTTTATGCATGGTGTTCTTAGAAAAACATTGGCAAAATATAATGTTAATCGTAGAATTGCATCACCCTATCATCCTCAAACTAGTGGACAAGTTGAATTAAGTAATAGGGAAATTAAACTTATTTTAGAGAAAACAGTAAACAGAGTTAGATCTGATTGGCCACTTAAAATTAATGATGCATTGTGGGCTTATAGAACTGCTTATAAAAATCCTATGGGTATGTCTCATTATAAAATGGTTTATGGAAAAGCATGTCATTTACCCGTTGAATTAGAACATAAAGCTAGATGGGCTATTAAGAAATTAAATTTTGATTTAAAAACAGCGGGGGAGAAGAGATTGCTTGACCTAAATCTATTAGATGAATGGAGGAATGAAGCATATGAAAGTGCAAAATTGTTTAAAGAGAAAGTTAACATTTGGCATGACAAGAAAACTAAAAGAAAGGAATTTAAAGTATGTGATCAAGTCCTATTGTACAACTCTCATTTTAAGTTTTCTGGAGGGAAATTAGCTTCAAAATGGCAGGGTCCATTGGTAGTACAGGAGGTATACCGTTCGGGGGTCATCCGTCTTCACGGTGATATGAAAGGTAAACCTCATGTGGTCAATGGACAACGCCTAAAACATTATATTGCAGGAAAGAGATTCATAGGAACCATCGAGGAGATAAAGTTAATGACACCGGAGGAGGTTAAGGGATCCTGCAGTTTCAGAAACCCAAATTCACTAATTTACAATTATTGTGTTTGGAAGTTTCTCGGAATTGCGTGAAAACTTACGGAACTCATTTTTTATGGAAATTAACGTGTGGGACAAGAAAATTGGAAGGAATTGGACCTCGAGGGGGAAAAGAGGACCCCACACGCGGCCAGATTCCTTGGCCGCGTGGAGGTACCCCTTTTCCACCTCGGAGTCCCGTTCCATCTCATTTTCGACTCTGACACTTCGTCTTACCCTAAAACCTGTCAATATATACCCCCTTTTGTCGATCTAATCCCGCACCGAGAGTTCTCGCGCGATCTTTGTTTCTGTTGTTTCTGTCTGCCAGGGTTTAGCCATGTCAAGCTCCGGATCCAACCTAGGGGGGGAAGATCCACCCAAGAGAGGCATTGTGAACCATTACCTCAACTCCGTGATGACCCCCATGAAAACCCTGACCTTGAAGGATGGTGTGTTGCTCATGGAGGAGGTGAAGGCTCCCAAGACCGAAGGCACGCTGGAGGAGAGGCTGGAGGCTCTGGAACAAACAGTTTTCAGGTATAACTCTATTGTTGAACGCAACCTTGATGCCCACCACTTCATGAATCTGGAGCTGGAGAAGAAGATAGAGGAGTACGAGGAGAGGATCAAGGACCTAGGGACTAGGTATCTGCGTGTCATATCAGAGATGGATAGGTACCAAGCTCTGATGTGGGACATGGAGAACCAGAACTAAAGAGTGGAAGGAAGATTACGACAAGAAGAAGAAAGAGTGGTGGGCTGAGTACGAGAAGAAGGGAGAATGATCTGATCTTCCAATCCAAGGAGGCTTCATACTTGAGTTGGCATATTAGGTTTTCTTCTGACATCATGTTGCACCAGTATAGAGTGAAAGCCTCTCTTAGGGAACCCCTCATTGCTTGGGTTAGAAACCTTGTCACATAATGTATTGTAGCCTTTATTTTTTACCTCCTTGAACTACCTTATGTAACACATTTGTAACTTTGGTGGCATTCTGTTTGCCCCACATAATTTTGAAAATCTAACCGTAGGGATTTTTCCCTACGGTACAATATTCAAAAAAAAGAAGGGAGAATGAAGAAATTACCGCAACCATCTAAGCTTGGGGGAGTTTCACCTATCCCCCGTCTTTTATCAGCTTTATCATGTCTATCTAGTTTTGGTGTGTCTTGCTTTTATTATCTAGTATCGTTTTCGTTTAGGCTTGAGTGAGCTCATTGAGCATTATCATGCATCCCCGTCTTATGGTTTATCAATGAATAATAAAGTATTGTGTCATCCATGATTCCCTTGTTTTGGGGATTTATGGGTAACACTCATGCAAATGAGCATGGCATATTTAGAGGTTCCAATCACATCTTGCCTTGAAATTAATTAACTTGAGTGTGTTGGACAATCGTAGAATTATCTCAATATGACATAAATCCACTATCTATCTATTAGCTTAATGGCTATTCCGAGCATGTTCACCATGTTATAGTTTTATTTATGCTCTAAATTAAGATGCTTATGTTATTAATTGGCATGGGCTGAATTTGGGATAAGACTCTCACGAACTTTTGAATGCACACATTTATTTCTATTGCACTTAAGAAACATGACCCATTAATAGGAGCTAAAAGTTTTGTGCTTGACAAGGATTTTGGTTGGGAGTTGGCTAACACGTGCATCACGTGAAAAGCTTTCAACATTGCACAAAGAAATTTTATATTTAGTTGATATCATGTGCTTTTGTTTTTGGACTCCTGCCATGCCAAAATGAAATAGAGGAATAGTAAGTTTTGATGAGTAAGTATATATGACTAGAGAAATTGCATTGGGCCGCTAACCTAAGCCATGCTTGATCATGGTGGAAATTTACTTACAGCTAGAGTGGACTCTACAAACACATCCTACAATAAAATAAGAAGCAATGCATATAGTGAATGAAATAAAAAAGGATGACAAGTCTACTCCGTTTGTTCATCTTGTTATTGTGACATGGGCTGGTTTCTATGTCATGGGGCAAGAGGTACCTCTTTGCAATTCTCTATGATGTCATTAATACTTATTATGATTGTACAAAGCTTATTAGGAATCTTAAGTTGAGTAATCATGGAGTAGGTTTTCACACTCACGGGGCATGAGACATTCAACCAACACCTTGTCAACCACATTACTTCAACATTCATAAATTAAGATGCTAATGATAAAGGGGCAATGGGAGTCTTAGCCCAATGGATGCCACATTACAATTAGTAATTTAAGCTGAATAGTTTGGAAACTAAATGAGACTTGATCATGTTTTACCTCTACTCATTTATCTTTCTCCAAATTAAAGAGTATAATTCGATTGTCCAACATACAATGGTTATTTGCTTTCAAAAGTATGGGGTGTTTGCTAGAGCTTCGAATATGTTATCCTTATGTGTATGAGTTCTATTCATTCATCTTGCATTATAACTGAACATGATGATGATACAATGCCCGTATTTATTTATCAACCATAAGTCTATTGATGCATGTAATGATCTATGTCCTTATTTACTCGAGGACGAGCAAAGGTTTAAGCTTGGGGGAGTTGATACGTGCATTTTATATCATCATTTATACCCTCCATATAGGCATTATTGGGATGTTTTATCAATGTTATGTCATTGTTTTGCATGTTTTAGATGATTTTATGGGACTTTCCTACAAAGTCCCTATTTTTGGTATTTAATTTCTGGGTGTCAGAAAACACCTGTTTTCATGTTTTTGATGTTTCAGGAGCTACAGGTATCCAAATTGCGAAAGGAAAGAAACCCTGTCAGTTTTTCTTCGGGAGAAATACCGTGGGAACAAGACACAAAGGAGGAGGGCGAGGAGGCCATATTCCCTGGCCGCGTGTGGGGCCCCCAAATGGGCCCACAACACCTCCTCCCCGAGGTCTTTTTGCTGACGACTCCGTCTTCCCCGAAAACCAACACCCTAATTTTCCCGAGACGAGACGGAGCCGCCAGGGCGGCGAAACTCTCGAAACTCTCCGCGGGGGAGACAGATCCTGCTGCTCCGGAGCTCCGGAGAAGGGGAAATCATCCCCATGTTCATCCCCATCTCCTCCTTGGCGTGGGAGGAGGCATCTCCATCACCATCCTCACCAGCACCTGCATATCCACCATCACCATCACCGTGATCCACTCCGTTCCCCTCATAGTTTGATCATTGCTACACCCTAGATACGTGTTATTGTACTCCGTTGCATGTTTGGGATTGAGTACTTGTCATTATTTGGTGGTGGATCCATTGTTTCAGATTGTGTTGTACCACATATGTCACCATACATGATCATGTTTGCACGTTGTGAGTAGTTACCGCATGTTCCTGAGGACATAGGATGAATTCACATTGATTTGTTACATAAGATGAGTTGTTATTTGGTCTAGTATTTATCTTTTATGTGATTCTATGATGGTGTTGTACGAACGTCGACTGTACAACACTTCACCTACATGGGCTCATAGGAGAACACCGTAGTGTAGTGAGGTGATGATGTCTTTAGGTGACAGGAACTTGAGACAGAGTCGTTGAATTGCATTATGAGGGTACTTGTATCGGGGACCTTAGAGCATAAGGCTATGGTGGGACACCATGTCTTAATAATTCTCGTGCTGTCATTTAATTGGCCACGTGATCCATCATAAGGGGTGATAGTTTATTTATTTAGCTATTCCTATTTGTGGCTCCGTCCGAAGAAGATTAAAACTAGACAAGATATACAAACATGTTATGCAATGAATCACTATGCCAGCTAAATCCGTGCAGCCCTCGGGAACGTTTTCGACATATAAGACAGAAACACACACTTGAGCTTGTCCTCTTGGGCATTAGAGGATTGGGCTTTGTCTCTCATTGAGACCTACTACTTGCTGCAATTTACTTTCCGCATTTTACTTTACTTGCACTACATAATTAAAACACAAAAACACCTGTTGCTTTTATTATTCCTTTGCTATTCTACTTACCAGTTCCTTCTGCTCCTTGTGGGTTCGACAACCTTTCTAATTCGAAAAGTACTACAATTGATCTCCTGCACTTGGGAGCCATCAGGGGGACACCGGGGGTGTCTTAGAAGTTTAGAGGAGGACTCCAGCCAGAAGGGGAGCCAGAGGGGGGCCACCAGGTGGTGTGGTCACCCTGGCCCACCTCTGGTCGACATCTTTCGCGTACTTGACCCCTAGGGAACCTTAAGCCCCAGACCATGATCGAAGAATTATTCCGCCGCTGCCTCGGGGCGGAAAAACACCCGAGAGAGAAAAGATCTCTAGCAGGGAGAAATCTGTTGGGGAAATTCCTCTCCGGAGAGGGGAAATCACCGCCATCGTCACCGCCATCACTCTGGGCTTCATCGGGATCATCATCATCCTCATCCGCATCACCACCAGCATCACCCTCATCATCCATCTTCATCCCGCTGTAACAATTAGGGGCTCCTACCGTTGTTTTACATTAGATCTCTCTCCCGGTGTGGATTACTTGTTAGTAGTTGATGCTTGTCAGATTTATCGGTGTTAGCACTTTATGACAAGATTGTTATCATCCATTATATCACCTCTGATTATGATCCATATGATGTCTTGTGAGTAGTTCGTTTAGGTCTTGAGGACATGGGAGAAGTCATGATGTTAGTAGTGAAGTTATATTGAAGTAATATCTCGTGGTTCGGTATAGATAAGCATGGTATGCGAATATGTGTAGTTGATCTCCGCATCGCGATGCTACTTTCGTAGGGTTGTCTCTGACTGCGACTTGCCTAGGTATCCACCTTAGGCGCCGCTCTCTTGTTTCACTCACAATTCCGCCGGGATGTCTTACCCTCCCTCGAGTCCGATCTCGGGAGGGCGCTACTTAGGGAACATGCTGGCATAAAGGCATTCCACCATGGGACCGAAAGAAGATGTTGAAGATTTTCATTCATATCCCGGGAGGATACTATGGAGTCCACCCGATATCCAATACTGAGCAGATTGTTAATGATGAGTAAGGGAGCTAGTAGCTACATTCGGAGATTCACATTATGCCCCGGCTCACGAGAGCTATATTTATAGGAATAGTACTGCGAGGTGGGTAGTTTATCTGGGGCAGATGCCTCCTAAAGATTAACGGAGGTGTGCAGTCCCTCGTGAGTGCGGCACGCACCTTTTTCTTTGTTTCGGAGAGGTCTTTCGAGTACCGAGTACGCCTGCGAGACGACTTACTAAGGCTTGCGCCAAGGTCCACTACTATGTCCACTATTGATAAGGTTAGGAGTCCCGAACTGTAACATCCACCTTTTTGTAATAAAGTGGTTGTGTGTTTGTGCTTATGATCATGTCATGTCATGCATGCATTTTTGAACCCAATGTTGTGTTTAAAACAAGTGCACCAAAATTTAATACCGGAGTTTATTAAAATCCCTTAAAAGTGCCAATTTAAATGATGATTTAAAATGGTGCAATTTTTGCAAAACAAAATGTGTTGAGGTTGCTCATGTTGTGAGGATCTCAAAAATATTTTTTACAAATTTTTACCTTTTGCAGGAAGGCCCTCAAATCTGTTTTTACTTTGCTGTTTTAAAAAGGGCAGGGACCTTGTTGCAGTTCCTGTAATCCCAGGGGGTTTTTCGAAAAATTGGTTTTGTCATCTTCTTCCTCCAGCCAATAGACAGAAGCTCCTCGACGCCAACCTTCCCCGCCACCTCCTGCTTGTTCCCTCTACAAGGATAAGGGAGAGGAGAGCTACCCCGAGCGCCCTACCTCCTCCTCCCCTCGGCCTCGCGCCCTCTCTGTCCCTCTCCACGCGGAAAAACGCACCCGGAACCCAACCCTACCGCCGGACTCCGCCGCCCCTTCGCCGGCAGCACGGCTGCCCCCGCGCCCTCCCGAGCATCTCCCCGTCACCGCCACCTTCCCCTCCCCCTCCTCGAGCTTGTGCGGCCCCGAGGAGCTCCGGGAGGCCCTCAATTTCACCGCCGGAATTCCCACGGCCGCCGCCGGATTTCTGCTCGCCGCCGGCGATTGCGGCCCCGCCCCGACACCCCGACCACCTCATCACGATCACGATGAGCACACGAACCCGCCGGTGCCCTCGCCTCGCTCCCTCCCCCTCCACAACTCCCTGCCGCCGTCGGCCGACTTCCGCCGCCGTGCCTAGCTCGCCGGTGAGCTTTTCCGGCGACCAATCGACTAGCCGCGGCCACCCCCAGCCCCCCCTCGTTGTGCTCTACCCCGTGATGCAGTTTGATTCCAAAACCCCGCACCAATTCGATGAATTTCAGAGCAGTTGTGCCAATTTGGCCCGGGGTGATGTCATTGTGACATCGTGCTTGCGTCACCAGGCTGTTTTCTATTCAATTTCTTTTAAATGAAATTTTTCTGCCACGTGGACCCCACCTCATTTAAATTTCAGAAAAAGAGTTAAAATTGAAAATGCAATAACTTTTATTTGGTTCATCAGAAAAATGTGTTCAATATACCAAAATGTTCAGAAACATGTAATCTACATGTTCATATCATTTGCACATATTTTTTACAAATTTGAATTTTGAGCATTATTTAAATCATTTAAAATAAAGAAAATAAGTTTTTATTCAAGAAAATTAGAAAATTACAAGTTATATGTCAAAATGCTTAGAATGACAAATGCAACCTAGTTATGGTGTTCTCAACCCTATTTGAGCACTTTAACTTGTCGCACCTCTAGGTTTTTACCCGAATCGGCCTCCGATGTCCACTTCGGGACTAATTTCACTAAAGCTGTTTTCTTAACATATGAACCCTAGAAACCCATGAACCATGTTTAGGGATTCTCTTTAATGCATTCAAATGTTCATTCATACATATTGAGCATTGCATCGATGCCTGTGTTGAGTGTTGTTCTCTTTCTTTCCGGTGTTTGCTCTCATCGGTAGACCTCGAATCCGGAGTGAAGTTCGACACCCCTGGTGCTGAATACTTGGTCTAAACAACCAAGTCAAGCACTTATTCCTGAAGCTTTCTCTGGTTTTCTTGAAGCAAGGCAAGCATAACCTCTTATCTTCCCATATATGTTTTCGAAGTGTTCTCCTTCTCGTACGATGCATGCTTTACAAAGTATTTTGAGTCAATAGATAGAGTTATCCTATTTAGCTGCATAAACCAGATATCATAATTCCATGCTCCTAGCTGACATAGGATTTGTTTGTGTGTATCGCCAAAACCTCAAATATGCCATGCTTAGTCATACATGTCTGTTTATCTCTGCTCCATCCGGTTGATGAATCAGAGTTACGAAATGAATCTAGTATGACAGGATGACGTGGTAAGGTTTGAGATGTGTGTTAAATATGATTAAAGGCTTGGATGAGTTGCCACATGGAATGTGGTGATTTTCCTCGTTCAAGCCCCTAGGAGCGAGTTCTCGCCTTTGAAGCCAAGACTGATCGTGCAACCACACGGGGATTGGATTCCCCTCGGTTTCAACTTGTCTAGTTTGTTCCATGAGTTGCCTAGTTCGGGCGTTCCATTTGGATTTGCTAGGGATATTAAAATGTTTTCAAAACTAGGACGTGGTGGTGTATCGGCGCTCTGCGGGTAGGTAACCGTCGAGCATTGCGCACAACGATAGAGACCCGGCAGGAGATGGCCACTCCCTATTGGCGGTCCATCTCTACTCGGAGCGACTCATGGAATAGGCGAAGCAAGGGAAAGATCGTGGTCAGCCACCCTCTGCCGGCACATCGTCGGAATTGTGCCAATAGCTTGGCATTAAGAGTAGGTTGATACGTGTGGGTAAAGTTGTACACCCCTGCAGGGTTTAATCTTTTCGAAAAGCCGTGTCCGCGGTTAAGGACAACTTGGTGACGGATCCTGAGATCATAGATAACTTGAACATGACGTAAAATATGCTGGCAATGAATGTTTAGTTATAAAAGGTGGTTCCGGTTATCGGTTATGAAGATGATGCTTCGAAGGTTCTGAAGGCAATACCCGTAAAAAGGGTATTCTTTTAAAAGATTTGTGAAAAACTTCTCTATCTCCCTCTATTCGAAACAAAGTTGGCTTTACGCAAAACAACCTTCATAAACCCTTTATGAACAAGCAGATATATAATAGGTTAGTTAAGTCTTGTTGAGTACCTCCCGTACTCATGTTTGCTTCAATTTGGTTCAGGTGGAGTTCCATACCTTTGGTGGTGTTTCAACGTGGACATCGACGGATAGTTTGGGGTTTCCCAGGTAGCAGCCTGGAATCTCTGGGCTGGGACGTCGCCTTATGTTGCGGCCTCTTAGGCCTTTTGGTTCTTGTTGAATAGCAACATATTTTGCTTTCCGTTGTCTGAAGTAATGTTGGGTCGTGTGACCTCTGGTTGTAAGCTATACTCTAGTATTACTTGCTTAATAAAGCTTCATGTTTAGAGTACTTCTTTGATCGGTTGTTGGTTTCGAGCTCATTGTTATACAGTTTTGGCTATGCCTGCATAGTTGTCGCAGTCGACGGGTTGTGGAGCCGATAATCCATGTCCGAGCCCGCCTGTCGATGTGATCGGCCTGGGGCGAGGTAACCCCAGTAACCCTCGATTGTTGTTGCACTTTCTGGACACATAGCAGCTCTATATAACTTTGGTCCCGTTCCTTCAGTTTCATCCGACTCGTGGACGCTTGGGTATGCATAATTGGTTATGACTAGCATGGATACAAGGAGTAGTAGACCGGGGATCCGGACTACGTGTCGATGAATCCGGTCTGCCCGCCGTTGTTTGTTGCGGCCGGGGCTGGTAACCCTGAAGCCCTTGTGAGTTCATGGCTAGGAGCACATAACAGTATGTATATCTCTGGGTTTGGTGTCTGACAGGTCTTGGTATCAGAGCAGGACTGCCTGTAGGAAAACCCTTGCTTTTGGTCGGTGTTGAGTCTAGAGTTTGTGAAAACTATTTCCGAAATGACAAATGAGTTATGAAAACCTTCTTAGGATTCTTTTTACTCCTTACCTGGTATCGCTCTAACTCTGAGTCACCGTATCTCATTTGATTTGAAATGTTTTACCTCTCACCTGTTAATTTCAAAATTAGGAGCAAAATCGTTGGGTGTTTTTTCTAGTACTCCGTGTCAGGTTGCTAATGTTTTCAGAGTTTCCAAGTTACCTCCATCGGTCTAAATCGTTGTTTCCTTTTGACTTCAGTTGATCCATATCAAGTCATGAATCTTTCTGTTGCATTCTTTCCATGGGAGTGTTTCTCATGGTTCCGTTTCTTTGTACTCAGGATGTATGGAAGTATTCAAGATTCCGTTGAAACTGGTCATATCGAGGGAGAGTCTTCAACTTCCTTAATGACGCAAGTTCTTTAGGATATCGAGACTAACCGCCTGAGAAATGAACATCTCCTTGAGCGTGTGGCGCAAAACACTGAACGTCGTCATGACGAATGCGTTACATTTGGGGATTTAGTTCATGCTAAGCTTCCAACTTTCAGCAGTCTTAAGGAACCCATCGATGCTGATGATTGGCTTCGTACCATCGAGCGCAAATTTAATGCTCTCCATGTTCCAGAAAGTGACCGTGTGAACTTCGCCGCCTATCAGCTAGACGGTGAAGTTGGTTCATGGTGGGAAGGTTTCTTGGCGTTGCAATCGCCGGGACATAAGGTTACTCGGGAGGAGTTCCGTAAAGAGTTCCGTGTTGCCCATGTTCCTGAAGCAGTTATGGACTCCAAAAGAAAAGAGTTCCTGGATCTGACCCAGGGACAGATGGATGTTGAAACTTACGGGCGTGAATTCACCCGTTTGGCTCGTTATGCACCCCGAGATGTTGCAGATGATGCGGATAAGCAAGAGTTATTCCGCAGGGGTCTGGATTCCGGAGTTCGCTATGAGCTACTGTCTTTCCAGTTTCCAACCTTCCAGGACCTTTATAATCATGCTCTTACCTTGGAGCGTGGCAAAAAGGAAATGGAAATTTCTTTGAAGCAGATTTCTGAAGAGTCACGTGCGTCTTCTTCCGGTTCCAAGAAGCGTCGTGTGTTTGTTCCATACAGTGCTATTTGATATCCACCAGCTTTTCAACAAGGCCACCTCGGTGAGCGTTCTGGTGTTGTTGGTAATAAGAAACGACTGGTGACATGTGACGTGTGTGGTGAACTTGGACACTACTCCAACAAATGTCCTTAGAGGAGACTTCCTCCACTTCAGCATGTTCTTACACGTGTTGTTAACCGTGGTCGTTTGAACCATGTTCTTATTGAAGAAGCTCAGAAAGCACCTGATGTCGTGTTGGGAATGCTTCGTGTCAATTTAGCTCCAGCATCAGTTCTGTTTGATTCCGGAGCATCACATTCATGTGTATAGAGAGCTTTCGCGGGGTTGTTAGACATACCCTTTGTGAAAGTGGTCCCTCCGTTAATAATCTCCACCCCAGGGTCTATCCGTCAGATCAATCATTGTTGCCCTCGTGTGCCAATTGAAATTGGAGGTTTGGTGTTTCTCAGTACACTTGCCATCCTGGACCAAACTAATATCAATGTCATACTGGGCATGGACTGGTTGTCAACACATCATGCCATGATTGACTGTGCATCTAAGTTTGTTACCCTGATTCATCCTTATGGTCAGACAACTCGGTTGTTGTTTCCTTGTGGGACAGTTCAACCACAACCATGTCCTCAGCTTAATGCAATCGAAGTTCGATCATCTTCCGAGATTCATGAGGTACCAGTGGTGTGTAAGTTTCCGGATGTCTTCCCGGAAGAGCTTCCTGGTATGCATCATGACTATTCAGTGGAGTTTTTTGTTGAACTAATTCCTGGAGTGGCTCCTACTTCTGAAAGACCATACCGTATGTCTCTAGAAGAGTTGGTTGAGTTGAAGAAGAAAATAGAGGAGTCAGAAGGGAAAGGTTGCCCTCATGCCAACACATCTTCTTGTGGGTGTCCTACACTCTTCTTCATGAAGAAGGATACCACAGTTCCTCAACTGGCCAGTGAATATTGTCCGTTCAATGATGTGACAATAAAGCACAAGTGTTCTCTTCCTCGGACAGAGGATTTGTTTGACCGTCTGTTTGGTGCCACCGTTTTCTCCAAGATACATCTAAGTCTGGGTTATTATCAACTTCAGACCAGGCCCGGGAATGTTTCTAAAACGGTTGTCAAAACTCGTTATGGTCTTTACGAGTACACTGTTATGTTTCCCGAACTCTCCAACGCTCCAACCATGTTGATGGGGCTTATGAAATCCATTTTCATGGAGTATCTTGACAAGTTCGTTGTGGTTTACCTCAACGATGTTATAATCTACTCCAAGTCCGAAGAAGAACATGCTGAACATCTTCGGCTAGCTTTGACAAAGCTTCGTGAGCGTCGTCTATATGCGAAATTCTCCAGATGTGAGTTCTGGTTGAAAGAGCTCATATTTCTAGGCTACGTCCTATCTGCTGAAGGAGTTGCAGTGTCCCCTAATAGAGTTCAAGCCATATTGGATTGGGAGTCACCTAAGTCCATCAAAGAGGTTCGAAACTTCCTCGAACTTATCGGTTGTTATCACCGCTCTATTGAAGGTTTCTCCAAAGCTGCCAAGCCAATGACTGATCTTCTTAAGAAAGATAAACAGTTTCTATGGTCAAGAATGGCAGAAGAGAGTTTCCGGTTGTTGAAAACCAAGCTGGCTAATGCTCCTATGCTTGTCCTTCCGGACACGCGCAAGGACTTCGTCATCTTCTGTGATGCCTCTCGTCAAGGTATCGACTGCGGTCTATTGCAAGATGGACGTGTGGTTTCTTATGCTTCTCGACAACTGAAACCAAATGAGCTCAAATATCCAACTCATGCTCTTGAGTTAGCAGCTGTTGTGTATGCCTTGAAACAATGGCGTCATCATCTGCTAGGAAATCAATGTGAGTTCTACTTCCAACAGCAGAGCTTCAAATATCTTTTTACCCAACCAGATCTGAGTCTCAGACAAAAGAGATGGTTGGAACTAGTCAAAGAACCCAATGTGGAGGTCAATTGTCAAACTAATAAAGGTAAAGCCGTGGCTGACACGACAAACCAAAAGTCTTACTGTAACAGCTTGATGATACAGCAAGATCAACCTTCTCTCCACAAAGAGTTCTCCAAGCTCAATCTTGAGGTTGTTCCCTCTGGTTATCTGGTTAATCCAGAAGTGAAACCATCCTTTGAACATCAAATCAAAGATGCGCAAAAGCAGGATCTAAGTATTACCTTGGTCAAGAGAAAGATTTCTCGTGGATTTCCTACATGTTTCTCTGTTGATAATCAAGGTACCGTTTATTTTGGTGAACGTCTTGTTGTGCCGAAGAAACGGAGTCTAAAACAATTGATCCTCCGTGAAGCTCATGAGTCACTTCTCTCTGTTCATCCTGGTAGCACCAAAATGTACCGTGATCTACATCAAAGGTTCTGGTGGACCAAGATGAAGCGAGACATCGCTCAATTTGTGGCTGAATGCGACGTTTGTCGTCGTGCTAAAGCTGAACATCAAAGACCAGTTGCTACTCTCTACCCCACTCCTATTCCTGTTTGGAAGTGGGATGAAGTTGAGATGACTTTCATTGTTGGTCTTCCCAGAAATGATCAGGGACATGTCGCACCTGGACTTCTAAAGGATACTCGCCGTTCCGTTGAACAGTAGTAGATTGGATTACGGGGCTTACCGGCACCCGCGTCCTCTTACGAGTAGGCCAACACACGTATGTGTGACAACCAACCCCTATCTGTTCAGCGTCGACGTAAACCATCCCATAGAAATCAGGACACTACCATTGACGTACTTCATACCATACACACACGGTACGTCAACGGTTTGTAACAGAATGATAGCACAACATATCTCTAAGACACAAAAGATTGAAATAAGTTGCAAATAGCTCTCACTAGAGCAGAGATAGCAAATACAATCATCCAGAGGACACATGTCCCAACATAGCATCATTGCATCTCAGCGGAAGCATTCAAAGGGGGTCTGAGTACAGACAAATCCAAATAGGCTTAAGAAGCTGGGAACTGAAATAAAGACGGAGCCCATCCACGTAGTCTCGGATCCTGCCCGGGTCCGCTACCTACTCGTCAGCAGCCTCGTCAAACTCCACGTAGTAGCCGTCACTGGGATCCTCGTAAGCGTAGTCTGCGGAAACCACAGCCCCAAAGGGGTCAGTACATAGACGTACTGGCAAGCAAGACTCACAGTTCACCAAAGTGTAACCCGTCAACACCAAGCACAGATGCCTTGGGTTCAACAGAAGAGAGAGGGATATAAAAGGTGCTGCAACTGGCTGCGCTAACCAACTACAGAGATTCTACCACTTCCGGCTAACAGAAAGAAGATAAGATCGAGTATTGTAACCAACTGAAAGATAACTTCAAACAAACCCATCCTGGATCTCGCCCCTTATCCAAAGAAGCAATCCGAGGATAACTCACACAGTTGGATTAAAGATGAATCAAGTTATTGTGTCAATAATCCTATTACTAGTCAAGTTGTTAATCATGGGGGTGAGATTGTGAATCATTAGGTTTAAGTTGTCCTGAGTACTTGTTAGCCAGTACTTTCACCAAGTTAACCATAACCGCGGAAAACACGGCTTCTCGAGAAGATTATCCCTGCAGGGTTGCACCAATTTGGCCGTACACGTATGAATAACCCGCCAGATGGGATGCCTCCCACCAAGCGGGGCACTCAACACAATTCAACTCTTCTTCGCATCAAGCCCAAAGCACCTTGGGCGCACGGCTAATCAAGCCCCGAAGAAAAGGGACCCTCATAGCACTCTAAGACCGTGTCCCCCTATATGCCGACTATAAAAGTTCCACCCTGCGCTGGGCTCGCAAAAACATGCATGCGGTAAATGGAAAACACGAACTAAATGAGGCGATTTGGGCGAGATGCGAATCGAATCAAATTGAGGGGGGCGCCCATACTCGCTTCCCACATGCGGGTAGTGCGCTCATCATGGATCAGTAGACAAGACCCTTTTCCTATTAGGGTCGACACTAGCAGGCCTCAAAACCACACAGGGCCTCCTGCCGGTGCCTTATCATCAAATTATTATTTAACAATAACATTAGCATGATTGATTGATTAAACATCGAGCCCCCAGAACATAATAAAATATAGTAACCAAGGAAAAAAATAGCGTGCTATGAGAAATAGCGGCAGCCTCATCTAGATGCTATGGAAGATATATCGTGATAATAGCGTGCTATATGAAAATAGCGTTTTGAAATAATTATCAAATATATCTCAAAATTTGAAAGATTTGAAAAAGAATAAACGACGTAGTATAAAAATGTCATAACAATATATGTATAATCACAAAAAAATTGTTCTCTAGGTTGTTAGATCCTAACATCAACATCACACGGGGAAATAACACGGTATAAATTACTTATTCGGAATTATAAACCTAGCGATTTCATCTTGACGATTATTTTTTATCATCATGAAAAACATGAAGCAACCTTTTATTTTTCCTAAGGTGGAAACCTCGGGCATTTGGCCCAATAGCGTGAAAGAAATAATAGCGCGCTATAACGTTACGCCGTTTTAGCATGATATAGCATGCTAATTCGTGAATAGCCCAATAGCGAGAAAAAGTGTTAAAATTTAGCGTGGACCCTCTAGATATGCTATATCGTGCAATTAGCGCCGAAATAGCGTGCTGTTTTTTTCCATGGATAGTAACTGAAAGTAACGGGTAACATACTCGAGCAAAACAACCTAAGCATGCTAGTAAGACACTGGCTCAATCAATAGGGTTGTAGGAGGGGTGGTGAGGCAATATCAGGGTTAAAGGATTCATGTGATAGGTTCGTATCAGAAACAACTACTACTAAGGCTAGCAGAAATAGACAACGGAAAGTATCGGTAACCAATGTTGAAAGGAACACAATGGTTCATGTGAGTGATAACTTGCCTGCAAACTCAGCAGCCCGGTACTGAGCTAGATCCTCAGAAGGGGTGTCGTAAAGATCGTCGGTCTCAACGTCGTCGTCTATTCGAGAAGAAGCAAACAAACAAGGCAGAAAATATAAACAATCAATATCATGGCATAGTGCACAATCATGGGATGATGCATGTCAAGTTAATGGTTGCATCAAAATAAACTAGTTAACATGGTAACACAATTTAAGTGGACCCATATGCAATTGGATTGCATATGGAAAAAGGTCCATGAATTAAGTGGAAACAAATGATCTACAATTTATTACCATGTGAAAGTTTGCTTATCATGATGCATGCATGATGATAACAACAAAATAACAACAATAGATGCAAGTGGTAAAGTAATTTAACAAGTTTGGAAATCATTTATTAAGTTTGAAATTTTTTGGTTACTTAAAGATGTCACACAAGTATTTGTTGTTTTCATCAATTTAAAATGTTCAATACAAATAACAAAATTCATATTTGAAAAGAATACAAAATTTTAGTTGAATTTACATGTTTCAAATTTTGAAATAGGAGTTAGGATGAATTTATTAGGACTTAAACAATATTAAACAAGTTTTAAATGAATTTAAAACAAGTGTGAATTTTATTTGAATTTTATTTGTTCAAAACATAATTTCAAATTCATATTTGAAAAGTTCATACTTTTCTAGTTTGAAAACATATTTTGCATGTTCAAAAATAATTTAATTTGAGCAAGTTATGATTTTATCAAATTTAAATGAATTAAACAAGGATTAAATTATTTAGGAAGTTTAAATTATTCAAAACATGAAACAAAATTTATATTTGAAAAGTTTATTTGAAATAGCATGGAAAACATATTTTATTTGCATTTATTGGATTAAGAATGAATTAGTTATGAATTTTAGCAAATTGCAATTGAATTATTTGAATTCAAATTTGAATTGCATTTTGAAAATTCAAAACAGTACACAATTGGTTTAATTGGATAGACAATTTAATTTAGATCAACAAACATATTTATATTTTATAATTTGGAGTTATAGATTAAAAGTTATTAAGGTTTTAATTTTTAGGACTAAACTGTAATTTTAAAGGACCTGTTTTAAAAAAGAAACGTGCAGGAATACTTTTTGTTACCGCACTGTAAGCTAGCCACATGCACTGCCAGTGGGCCTGGGGCCAGCGTGGCGTGCTCGCGTGCTGGCGTGGCAGCCAGGGCCACAGACATGTGGGCCCTGCCTGTCAGCCGCGGGGGAAAAAGTTTGGTTTTAATCCACGGTGCTAGGGATCGAACACAGGACCTCGCGGTGCGCTCGCTAGTGTGTAACCAGTGCGGTGAATTCAGTTTGGTGACAGGTTCAGATATGCAGGGAGGTTGAGCTTCCACTGCGCGTTACTGAACTTTTAACTGAACTTGCGCTCGACTGAAAACTGACGGAGACAAGGGTCGCCCGCGACGAGCTGTGGTGCTGCTGCGCCGTGGCTGCTGCTGGTGGTGCAGTGCGTGGATGAGGGGCTAGCTTGCGATGCAGGGAGGTACCGTGAGCAGCAGTGAACAGAGGAGGAGGAGGGTGCTTACAGAGGGGTGATCGTCGTCGACAGAAAACAGGGAGGAGGTCGACGGGGAGCAGTGGCTGTCGACGGCGAGGAGGTGGCGAACGCGGCTCCAAAAACTCCCTCCTGGAAACGAAGATGACGAGGACAGTGCGGTGATCTCGTCCCCGAGAAGAGGGAGGCTCGTCGGCGAGCAGAACGTCGGCGGGGAGCTCCTTCAGGTACCGGCCATGGCGGACAGAGGGGGTTCAGACATTGGGGTGACGCCACGGGGAAGAAAAGAGGCGGCTTTCGCCGGGAAACAGAAGGGGAGCTCACCGGGAGGTGTTGCTGTAGCGGATCGGGGTCGAGGAGGACGACGGCGAGCAGCTTGCTCTGCTCCCGCTCCGGTTCAGAGAAGACAGGGATCAGGGGAAGGAAAGAAAAAGACGGCGGCGGCTGTGAGGAGGGCTAGGGCTAGCAGGTGGTTGGAGGTGGGTTTTTAAGGAGGAGGTCGAGCTCGTACGGCCGGTGATAGGGTGGAGGAGGAAGCGATCGGGTGGTGGCGATGGCGTCGTACGCAGGGTGACGTAGGGGGGGAGGTAGACGACAAGCAGGAAGGTGGGCTGGGCTGGGTTTTCTCCCCCCTCTTGAACCGTTTTTCTTTTTATTATTTTTGGCTTTTCTGTTTTTTTTTTGCAGCAAAACTAATTGGAAGAAAAAGGTAGGTTTTAGTTTAGTAAAAATTTGGAAAAAAAATATGGTTAGCTTAGTTTTTATCTTAGCAACTAGTTGCTAACTTTTAGTTTCCAAAAGTTTTCAAATTACCTGCTGTTTATGATTTAAACCAAATTTGAATGAATTTTCTTATTAAATGAATATTATTGAAAACAACATCTTAATAGGGTGAACCCTATTATTTAGTTAGAACAAAAGAGTTGATTGGTTTTGGAGATTTTCATATATTCAAGTTGGTGCTGTTTGGAAGTTGTTGGTTTGAATTTTGAATAATTTGATATTTAATTGATTAATATTGGAAACAATGTTTTTATTAGCGTGACCCCTATTGATTAAATAGAACAAATGTGATTAGAATTTGTTTGGTATTTTTATAATTTTCAAATGAGGTACTGTTTGAAGATGCTTTGAATTTGAAAGCAATTTGGGATTACTTAATTGAAATAACAGCACCATTTTAGTAGTTGATCAAATATGGAATGATGGGAAACAAAAGGTTGTTTGAATTGAACTTTTATTTGAAAATGTTGTAACATGACAAGTATGAAACACATCATTTGAATTTGTTTGAAATTCAATTATGAAAACAGAATAAGAACAGATGCAAAACAAATAGTAACAAATGCAAACAAGGAAATAAATATGATGACATGATGCAATACTTTAATTAAACATGAAATCAAACATTCTAAGGGATATATTCATACTTGGGATGTTACAAAACGCCCCCCTTGAAGGAATCGCGCCCCGAGATTCCTTACTGAGAAACGAAAAGGTCCAGATACTTCTTGCGAAGATCCTCTTCGGTCTCCCACGTTGCCTCTTTATCGGAATGATGCGACCACTGCACTTTCAAGAACTTGGTGCTCTTGTTGCGAGTCTTACGCTCGGTCTCATCGAGAATACGAACAGGGTGCTCCTCATAAGATAGATCGTCTTGCAGTTCAATGGAATCATGATCAACTACACGGTCTGGATCTTTGAAACACTTCTTGAGCTGTGACACGTGGAACACATCGTGCACCTTGGATAGTTTTTCTGGAAGTTCAAGACGATAAGCATTTTCTGCCCGCCTTGAGAGAATGTTGAAAGGACCGATGTATCTTGGTGCAAGCTTTCCTTTCACACCAAAACGATGAGTGCCTCTGAGGGGAGTTACACGGAGATATGCTTTGTCACCAGGTGCATAGATCATATCCCTGTGCTTGCTGTCATAATAGCTCTTCTGACGAGACTGAGCAATCTTGAGATTATCACGAATGATACGAACTTTCTCCTCGGCTTCCTTAACCATGTCAGGGCCTAAGAGTGAACGTTCACCAGCTCCAGACCAATTGATTGGACTCCTGCATCTGCGGCCATAGAGTGCTTCAAATGGTGCCATGCCTAGGCTTGCCTGGAAGCTGTTGTTGTAGGAGAATTCAGCATATGGAAGGCAATCCTCCCATTTCATGCCAAAGGAGAGACCACATGCTCTGAGCATATCCTCGAGAATCTGATTGACTCTTTCGACTTGCCCCTGAGACTGAGGGTGATAAGCTGTGCTGAACAGAAGTTTGGTGCCCAATGCATCTTGAAAGCTTTTCCAGAAATGAGAAGTGAATATGCTTCCACGGTCTGAGCTTATTTCCAATGGAACACCATGAAGAGGAACAATCCTTGCTGTGTAGAGCTCTGCTAACTGACTAGCTGAGATTGTTTCCTTGACAGCAAAGAAGTGAGCTACTTTAGTGAGACGATCAATGACAACGAAGATTGCATCGTTGTCCTTCTTGGACTTTGGAAACCCAGTAACGAAGTCCATTTCAATCATGTCCCACTTCCACTCAGGAATTTTCAGAGGTTGGAGTAGACCGGCTGTTTTCTGATGGACTGCCTTAACACGTTGACAAACGTCGCATTCAGAAACGTATTGAGCAATTTCACGTTTCATGCCAGGCCACCAATACAGAGTCTTGAGATCCTGGTACATCTTTGTACTTCCAGGGTGGATGGAGAGAGGAGTTTCATGAGCCTCCTTGAGAATGATATTTTTGAGGCTTTGGATCTGAGGAACTGCAATGCGTCCTTCGAAGAACATAGTTCCCTTGTCATCAATTGAGAAGGACTTGAATTTATCATTGCCTTCTTTGATGTGCTCTACAATCTTCTTGATTTCAGTATCACGAAGTTGTTCATAACGAATCTTGTCCTCTAGAGTTGGACTGGCTGTCAAGCTAGCAATGTAACCTTGAGGGACAAGACCAAGGTTCAGCTTCTGGAATTCTTCATGAAGTGGAGGTTGGCTTTCCCTGATCATGAGATTATTGCAATAGGACTTGCGACTGAGAGCATCGGCCATAACATTAGCCTTGCCTGGAGTGTAAGAAATGGTGAGATCAAAGTCTTTAATCTTTTCAATCCATCTCCTTTGCCTGAGGTTTAGATCTGGCTGAGTGAAGATGTATTTCAGACTCTTATGATCGGAAAAGATTTCAGTTTTGTTACCCAACAAGTATTGTCTCCATTTCTTGAGGGCAAACACAACTGCTGCAAGTTCAAGATCATGTGTGGGATAGTTTTGCTCATGTGGGTTCAACTGACGTGAAGCATAAGCCACAACTTGACGTTCTTGCATAAGAACTGCACCTAGACCTTGGAGAGATGCATCGCAGAATATCTGGAAAGGTTTGGTAGTATCTGGGCCAACCAGAACTGGTGTAGGAGTGAGTTTAGTCTTCAAGAGATTGAAACTCTCATCACACCGTGGAGTCCAAACGAACTTCTTGTCCTTCTTTGTGAGATCAGTGAGAGGTTTGGCAATCTTGGAAAAGTTTTGGACGAAACGACGGCAATAGCTAGCCAAGCCAAGAAAACTTCTAACTTGCTTCACCGTCTTAGGAGGTTTCCAATCAACAATTGCCTTAACCTTTTCTGGGTCAATGGCTATGCCTTTGGCAGAGATGATATGACCAAGTTAAGCAACTTCTGGAATCCAGAACTCACATTTGGAGAACTTGGCATATAGACGATGCTCGCGAAGTTTCATGAGAGTGAGACGAAGATGTTCTCCATGCTCTTCCTCGGATTTTGAGTAGACCAGAATGTCATCAAGATATACCACAACGAACTTGTCGAGGTATTCATGGAAGACAGAATTCATGAGTCTTGAGAACGTCGCCGGTGCATTGGTGAGACCAAAGGACATGACGGTGTATTCATATAGACCGTACCGAGTGGTGAAAGCTGTTTTTGGAATATCTTCCTTTCTGATCTTTATCTGATGGTAACCCATCCTCAAGTCCAACTTTGAGAATATTGAGGCTCCAGCAAGTTGATCAAAAAGATCATCGATACGGGGAATTGGATACTTGTTTTTGATGGTTTTCTCGTTGAGAGGACGATAGTCAACCACGAGTCTCTTTGTTTGATCCTTCTTGGCAACAAACAGAGTTGGGCAACCCCAAGCGGAGGAACTAGGCTGGATGTAACCTTTCTCCATGTACATATCGATTTGCTCCTTCAACAATTTCAGTTCAGGAGGAGCTATCTTGTATGGATGCTTAGAGATTGGAGCAGTACCTGGCTCAAGCTCGATCACGAACTCAACTGCTCTGTCTGGAGGCATCCCTGGCAACTCTTCTGGAAAGACGTCAGGGAATTCACAAACCACCGGAACATTTTCAATTGCAGGAAGGGGTTTTGCATCTAGGTTGAACAGCTGAACAGAACTTGATCCATATGGAGAATAGACTATCTGTCCGGAAGGGTGGGATAGAGTTATTGACTTTTGAGCATAGTCAATTTTAGCTTCGTGGGTCTTCAACCAATCCATGCCCAGAATGACATCAATGTCAGAATTTCCTAGCAACATGAGTGAAGCAAGGAATATGCGACCTCCAATTAGGATTTCATTGTCCATACTTATCTTGGAAGTAATCATTTTAGTTCCCGGAGAGTGAACATAGATTTGATTGCTTAGTGGAACCAGAGCTAGTTTGTACGTTGTAGCAAAGATCTTTGACACAAAAGAATGCGATGCTCCGGTATCAAACAACACTTTAGCTGGAAAAGAGTTTACGAGTAATATACCGAGAACGACGTCAGCAGCTTCCTTAGCTTTGTCGGCCTTGATATGATTCACCCTCGCGGTCCTCCCGACAGGCCTGTTGTTGGAGTTGAAGGCTTTAGCCGGGGGAGCACGAACCATTGCCTGGTTGGTGTTGGGGCGAGGAGGTGGAGGTAGCTGCCTCTGAGTGCACTTATCAGCGTAGTGTCCAGTCTCCTTGCACTTGTAGCAAGTGACGACACGAGGAGGACCTGGCCTTGGCTGCCCCATTGGAACCCTCTGACTCTGCATCTGAGCTGGGTTGGGTGGGCGGGGAGCAAAGCCTGGAGAAGCTTGGGCATATGGAGCCCGAGTGACAGCAGCATTTGGCACCCAGATGCGGCGCTTCTGCGGAGGGGTGGTCATGTTGGAGGAGGAACCACCCTCACGCGAGTGCTTGCGGGACTCCTCGAACGCCTTGCGCCCATTTTCCTCATTGAGCGCGGTGTTAACGAGCTCCTCGAAGTCCTTGCACTTGATGTTGGTGAGAGCGTACTTCAGTTCCGGGTTAAAACCTCGGCGGAACCTTGCCATCTTCTTAGCCTCAGTGGACACCTCATCACCAGCGTATCGAGCGAGACGATTGAACTCATTCTGGTAGCCAATGACGTCCAGCTTGCCCTGCTTGAGAGAGCAAAATTCCTCACGCATCCTTTCCATGAGACCATCTGGGATGTGGTGCTTCAGGAAGGCATCCTTGAAACATCCCCAGGTGATAGGATAGCCAGCTCTCATGGTCTGGTAGTTCTCCCACCAGGTAGCTGCCTGACCCTTCAGTAGGTAGGTGGCATACTTGACTTTGTCTTCCTCAGCAACGTGAGCAATGTCCAGAGCCCTGGCCATCTCCCGGATCCAGTCATCAGCATCCAGAGGCTCACGTGTTGCCACGAAAGCTCTCGGACCCATACCGAGGAACTCCTTGATGCTGACCCTTGGAGCATTCTGGTTGTTGTGCTGGTTAGCCTGGAACTGGGCCATCTGAGCCACGACCTGAGTCATCTGAGTCAACAGCTCCGTGATCGGAGGTGGTTCAGGCGGGTTGCTCCTTGTTGGCGGCATCCTGAATGGAAATGCATTTTAGCACAATAACAGAAAAGGATAGACTTGGTAACCGAAAGATAGATTATTCCGACGCATGAATAGATAACCAACAGGTACATCATCACATGTTCAAATACATCAGAATATCCAACAGACCAATACATGGTTCGAAAGCCAAAGGATAACTAAACATAGCTAGGAATGGATACATCGGTACTCCCAGGCTCATCACGCAGGACGGCGGTGAGTAGTACGACGAGAGATACAGTGAGGAGGAATCCCACGGAAGTAGGTAGAACGACGATCCACGTAGATCGGGACTGCTCTGAGAGCGACTCTCGGTGTGGTGAAGTAGAAAGCGTCGTCTCCCTGTGCTCCAAAGCGTGGAATCCCAGTGTAACCAGCTCCGAGGTTGAGGAGTGGACCTCTGATCGGCTCGTAACCTCCAGCATCTGGCAAACGACGACCAACTGGCTGATCGAAACGTGCAAAGCGCTCATCTCCAACAAAGTCTGTGGTGTACGTCGCCAGACGAGTCAAAGCAAGGTAGAGCTGCTCCCTGACTGAGGCCAACTCCTGAGAAAGTGTGGTGGCAACAGCGTCACTGTGCCTCACGAACTGAGCGGTGGTGTGCAACCTGGTGTTATCATGCTCGTAGACATCCAAGTTGTCGTAGAGAGTGAAATGAGCTCCCTCCGAAGTGATGTAACCACGGGGGATGTGGCGATAGATAGAATCGTCAAACCCCCAGTAGTCAGCACGAAGGACGGTGAGACTCACATGAGCTGCCTGCTGCACCGCCATATCCACTGTGGAACCTACTGCCTCGTAGCGGTGGACAACGCTCATGCCATCATCTGACAGAATGTAGACGATAGCCTGGTAGTAGGTCTGGTCAAACTCTCGCTGCTGCTCGTAGACCTGGTACTCTGGTGCCCAACGGAACCCCAGATAAGTGACCATGTCTCTCAGCATCTCCGGATAACCGGCGGTGCTCTCACAACGAGTCATCCGAACCACCTGCGGGTAGAACCTGAGATCCATCTGCAGATGATTTGGGAAGTTTTGATTAGACGCCGGTAGAGAACTGAAGTGGAAAGCAACAACAAGGTTCAACGGACGAAAAGGATGTTGAAAAGAACAGGATATTGAAGCAACATCGGGAAACACGAGACCAAAAACTCCTGAGGTACTACGGAGAACCCAAAACACGTGAAACCCTAACTTGAAAGTTTAGGTGAGAAGAGAAAACAACGTTGCACTTCCTTACCAGAAAAGGGTGGGTGGGTGGGGAAAGAAGAAAAATGGCAGAATTCCTACTCTCACGTTTCATTTTTCCTATATAGCTACAAAATAGTTTCTAGACTCAACTGCGACCAGTAAAAGGGATCCTACAGGCAGACAGGCTCTGATACCATTTGTCGCACCCGGACTTCTAAAGGATACTCGCCGTTCCGTTGAACAGTAGTAGATTGGATTACGGGGCTTACCGGCACCCGCGTCCTCTTACGAGTAGGCCAACACACGTATGTGTGACAACCAACCCCTATCTGTTCAGCGTCGACGTAAACCATCCCATAGAAATCAGGACACTACCATTGACGTACTTCATACCATACACACACGGTACGTCAACGGTTTGTAACAGAATGATAGCACAACATATCTCTAAGACACAAAAGATTGAAATAAGTTGCAAATAGCTCTCACTAGAGCAGAGATAGCAAATACAATCATCCAGAGGACACATGTCCCAACATAGCATCATTACATCTCAGCGGAAGCATTCAAAGGGGGTCTGAGTACAGACAAATCCAAATAGGCTTAAGAAGCCGGGAACTGAAATAAAGACGGAGCCCATCCACGTAGTCTCGGATCCTGCCCGGGTCCGCTACCTACTCGTCAGCAGCCTCGTCAAACTCCACGTAGTAGCCGTCACTGGGATCCTCGTAAGCGTAGTCTGCGGAAACCACAGCCCCAAAGGGGTCAGTACATAGACGTACTGGCAAGCAAGACTCACAGTTCACCAAAGTGTAACCCGTCAACACCAAGCACAGATGCCTTGGGTTCAACGGAAGAGAGAGGGATATAAAAGGTGCTGCAACTGTCTGCGCTAATGTCGCACCCGGACTTCTAAAGGATACTCGCCGTTCCGTTGAACAGTAGTAGATTGGATTACGGGGCTTACCGGCACCCGCGTCCTCTTACGAGTAGGCCAACACACGTATGTGTGACAACCAACCCCTATCTGTTCAGCGTCGACGTAAACTATCCCATAGAAATCAGGATACTTCCATTGACGTACTTCAAAACATACACACATGGTACGTCAACGGCATTGGAACAAGTGATATCACAACAGATCTCTACGACACAAAAGATTGAAATAAGTGCAAATAGCTCTCATTAGAGAAGAGATAGCAAATACAATCATCCAGAGGACACATGTCCCAACATATCATCATTACATCACAGCGGAAGCATTCAACATGTCTGAGTACAGACAAGAACCAAATAGGCCTAAGAGGCCGGAAACGAACAGACGGAGCCCATCCACGAAGTCTCGGATCCTGCCCGGGTCCGCTATCTACTCGTCAGCAGTCTCGTCATACTCCACGTCGTAGCCACCATGTAGATCTTCGGAAACGTAGTCTGCGGAAACCACAGCCCCAAAGGGGTCAGTACATAAACGTACTGGCAAGCAAGACTCACAGTTCACCAAAATGTAACCCGTCAACACCAAGCACAGATGCTTTGGGTTCAACGGAAGAAAGGGGATATAAAAGATGCTGCAACTGGCTGCTCTAACCAACTACAGAGTTACTACCACTTCCGGCTAACAGAAAGAAGGTAAGATAGCGTATCGTAACCAACTAACAACTAACCACCAAACAAACCCATCCTGGATCTCGCCCCTTATCCAAAGAAGCAATCCGAGGATAACTCACACAGTTGGATTAGTGATGGTTCAGATTGTTGTGTCAATAAGCCTATTACTAGTCAAGTTATCATTAGTTAGGTGTAAGTTGTTCTGAGTACTTGTTAGCCAGTACTTTCACCAAGTAATCCATAACCGCGGAAAACACGGCTTCTCGAGAAGATTTATCCCTGCAGGGTTGCACCAATTTGGCCGTACACGCAATAATAACCCGCCAGATGGGATGCCTCCCACCAAGCGGGGCACTCTACACAACTCAACCCTTCTTCGCATCAAGCCCAAAGCACCACGTGCTGTGCGTGCCGGCTAATCGAGCCCCACGAAGAAAAGGGGACCCTCATAGCACTGGAAGACCACGCCGCCCTAAATGCCGACTACAAAAGTTCCACCCTGGCGCCAAGGGTTCGTACCTGCATATGCGTGCATCAAATGGAAAGCCCGAACTAAGTGTGGTGATTTGGACGAGATGCGAATCGAGTCAAATTGAGGGGGGCGCCCATACTCGCTTCCCACATGCGGTTAGTGCGCTCATCATGGATCAGTAGACAAGACCCTTTTCCTATTAGGGTCGACACTAGCAGGCTTCAAAACCACGCCGGGCCTCCTGCCGGTGCCTTATCAGCAAATTATTATTACCTCACAATTAACAGGTTGTTGTTTAACATCGAGCCCCAGAACATAATAGAAATAGTAACAGAAAGTAACGGGTAACACACTCGAGCAAAACAACCCTAAGCATGCTAGTAAGACACGGGCTCAAACAACGGGGTTATGGGAGTGGAGGTGAGGCAATATCAGGGTTAAAGGATACATGTGATAGGTTCGAACAGAAGCAACGATTCATAGGGCTAGCAGAATAGACAACGGAAAATATCGGTAACCAATGTTGAAAGGAACACAATGGTTCATGTGAGTGATAACTTGCCTGCAAACCCAGTAGCCTGGTACTGAGCTAGATCCTTAGAAGGGGTGTCGTAAGTATCGTCGGTCTCAACGTCGTCGTTTATCCGAGAAGAAGCAAACAAACAATGCAGAAAGATAAACAATCAATAACATGGCATAGTGCACAAACATGGGATGATGCATGACCATTTAATTGATGCAACAAAATAAACTAGTTGACAAGATAACATAACATGATTAAATGGACCCACATGAAAATTGGATTGCATATGGAGAGCCCATGAATTATGGTTGAATTAATTGTTTTACAACTAAGCAACATGTGAAAGTGGATTAGCATGATGCATGGATGAGGAAAACAGCAAAATAACAACAATAGAACCAATTGGAAATAAGGTTTACCAAGTTTGGAAATTTGTTTATTAAGTTTTGGAATTTTGGTTCCTTAAAGGGGTTACACAAGAATTTGTTGTTTTCATCAAGTTTAATTGTTCAAAACAGATAACAAAGTTCATATTTGATAAGAACACACAATTTTAGGTGGATTACATGTTTCACTTGTTGAAAAAGGATTTCAAATAAATTATTTATGAATTAAACAATTTTAAATGATTTAAACAAGGTTTAAATTATTTAACCAATTTTAATTATTCAAAACATGAAACAAAATTAATAGTTGAAAAGGTGGTTTAATTTTGCATGGAAAACATATTTTATTTGTGGAAAATGGATTTAAAATGAGCAAGTTATTATTTTGGCAATTTTAAATGCATTAATTAAGAAACAGTTGTTTTCAGCAATTTAAATTATTCAAAACAGCAAACAAAATTGATATTTGAAAAGTACATGAAAATTTGATTGGAAAACATATTTAGTTTGTTGAATTTGGAATTTTTATGCCCAAGTTATGATTTTTGCAAAATTAAATGAATTAAACAAGATTTCAAATATTGCACCAATTTAAAATATTCAAAACAGTAACAAATTGCATTGAAAAGGTTGAAAACATGTAGCAAATGTTTCACTGGACATTTTTAGCTATCAAACATAATTTTTGTGTGATATTGAATTTATTATGCAATTTTCCATAATCATTCTTATTCTGCCATTTTTAGTAAACAGAGGAAAACATGCTCAAAATTAATTCAATTGTGACCAAATAAAATACCAATGTGTAGAGTTTGTTAAGACAAATTTTTAGAGACCAAGTTTGCTTAATTTGGATGAGTAGAACTAAAGTTATGAAATTCCAAAGTTTCCAAATTTTATTGCATTTTCAGTAATTAATTATTTAGTGCAAAAATGGTTACAGAAACATGTTGCAAACTTGACATTACTAGAAGGAGCACAAAATTATGAAACCACAGGATTTTGAATCATTCAAATTGGAGTGATATTCAATTTTATATGGAATTTAGAAGTAATTGATCAGATCTGTCTTTCTGAGCTGCGGGCAGAAAAAGAAAAAACAGAGAATAAAAGGTGTGGTGAGGGGGGATCGAACCCAGCACCTGTGGGTTAGGCGCAAGGGGTGTTGACCAGTGGGGTAGCTGAACTTTGGTGATAGGAAGTGGGCCTCGGGGTGGATAAGGTGGTGGTGCGGGCTGTTATTGAATTTTCCTGCACATACGCATCTGTACCTCAACGGACAGAAAGAAACGGTCGCCGGCGAGGGGCCGTCGCGGCTGCTGCGTGCGGCTGCGGCGTGGGGGCTGGTGGCGTGCGAGAGGAGGAGAGGGAGGGGAACTAGGGGAAGAGGGAGCGCTCACCTCGAGTGCCCTCGAGCGGATGGAGGCGCATGGATCGGTGATGGACAGGGAGGCGACGGCCGGCTTGAGGAGGACGGCGGCGGCGCGGTGAGATCTCCCGGCGCCCTCCGAGGGGTGGAGGAGGAAGCCCGTGGCGGGGACTTTCCATTCCCGCCCCTAGCCACGGCGGAGGGAGCCCCTAGCCCCGGGGATCGCCGGAGGAAGAGGAGGTTGCGGTGAGGAGGTACAGGTACAGAGAAAATTTCAGAGATGAGAGAGATGGAGGAAGAGGGAGGAGTGGAGGCGGTGAGAGGGAAGAAGGAGGGAGAGAACTAGGGTTAGGGGAACCCTAGGGCAGGAGCATGGAGTTATAGGGAGGGGGAGGTGGAGATCACCGTTGCCTGTTCCTCTGATGCACGTGGACACCATGGATGCAATCCGTACCGAGGTGGAAGAAGGCACGAGGGGGTATTGGGCTGCGAGGGAGTTGGGCCAAAGGGGAAAATGCTGGGCCTGGTGGTGCTCTCTCTCTCCCTCTTGTTAGTTTTATTCTTTTTGGTTCTAATTTTTTTTTGCTGAATTGAAATAGGAGGAAAAGCTAGGGTTTGGATGTTAGAAAAATTAGGAGAAAATTTGGGTGAGTTATTTAGGGTAACAACAGCATGTGCAACTTTTGTTTTACAAAAATAATTCAAATTAGTTGAGGTTTGGTAAATGGATTGAATTTAGGTGAATTGCTATTAGTTGAAATATTTGGAAGCAATAATTTGAATAGTTGAACCTTCAAGTTTATTTGAAACAAAAGGTCGATTGGTTTTTTGCAATTTTCATAAAGTTCAAAAGGGTTGTTGTTTGGAGAATTATTTGAATCTGAAATTGTTTTGTTATTGGATGCATTTTTGATAGAAACAAAACAACAGTTTGGAATCAAAACTCTTATGGAAACAATTGATTGTTTTTATTTGAAATATGATTTTGGAAATTGTAACATCACAAGTATGAAACAAAAGGTTTGAAATTTGGTTTGAAATTCAAATAGAAAACAAAGGAAAACAAATGAAAACAGTTGGAAAACAAATGGAAAACAAGCAAAACAATTGCAATCAACATGATGCCATGATGCAAAACATAAAATAACATGGAGCAAAACATTCTAATGGCTATTTTTCAGACTTGGGATGTTACAGCTAACCAACTACAGAGATTCTACCACTTCCGGCTAACAGAAAGAAGATAAGATCGAGTATTGTAACCAACTGAAAGATAACTTCAAACAAACCCATCCTGGATCTCGCCCCTTATCCAAAGAAGCAATCCGAGGATAACTCACACAGTTGGATTAAAGATGAATCAAGTTATTGTGTCAATAATCCTATTACTAGTCAAGTTGTTAATCATGGGGGTGAGATTGTGAATCATTAGGTTTAAGTTGTCCTGAGTACTTGTTAGCCAGTACTTTCACCAAGTTAACCTTAACCGCGGAAAACACGGCTTCTCGAGAAGATTATCCCTGCAGGGTTGCACCAATTTGGCCGTACACGTATGAATAACCCGCCAGATGGGATGCCTCCCACCAAGCGGGGCACTCAACACAATTCAACTCTTCTTCGCATCAAGCCCAAAGCACCTTGGGCGCACGGCTAATCAAGCCCCGAAGAAAAGGGACCCTCATAGCACTCTAAGACCGTGTCCCCCTATATGCCGACTACAAAAGTTCCACCCTGCGCTGGGCTCGCAAAAACATGCATGCGGCAAATGGAAAACACGAACTAAATGAGGCGATTTGGACGAGATGCGAATCGAATCAAATTGAGGGGGGCGCCCATACTCGCTTCCCACATGCGGGTAGTGCGCTTATCATGGATCAGTAGACAAGACCCTTTTCCTATTAGGGTCGACACTAGCAGGCCTCAAAACCACACAGGGCCTCCTGCCGGTGCCTTATCATCAAATTATTATTTAACAATAACATTAGCATGATTGATTGATTAAACATCGAGCCCCCAGAACATAATAAAATATAGTAACTGAAAGTAACGGGTAACAGACTCGAGCAAAACAACCTAAGCATGCTAGTAAGACACTGGCTCAATCAATAGGGTTGTAGGAGGGGTGGTGAGGCAATATCAGGGTTAAAGGATTCATGTGATAGGTTCGTATCAGAAACAACTACTACTAAGGCTAGCAGAAATAGACAATGGAAAGTATCGGTAACCAATGTTGAAAGGAACACAATGGTTCATGTGAGTGATAACTTGCCTGCAAACTCAGCAGCCCGGTACTGAGCTAGATCCTCAGAAGGGGTGTCGTAAAGATCGTCGGTCTCAACGTCGTCGTCTATTCGAGAAGAAGCAAACAAACAAGGCAGAAAATATAAACAATCAATATCATGGCATAGTGCACAATCATGGGATGATGCATGTCAAGTTAATGGTTGCATCAAAATAAAATAGTTAACATGGTAACACAATTTAAGTGGACCCATATGCAATTGGATTGCATATGGAAAAAGGTCCATGAATTAAGTGGAAACAAATGATCTACAATTTATTACCATGTGAAAGTTTGCTTATCATGATGCATGCATGATGATAACAACAAAATAACAACAATAGATGCAAGTGGTAAAGGAATTTAACAAGTTTGGAAATCATTTATTAAGTTTGGAAATTTTTTGTTACTTAAAGATGTCACACAAGTATTTGTTGTTTTCATCAATTTAAAATGTTCAATACAAATAACAAAATTCATATTTGAAAAGAATACAAAATTTTAGTTGAATTACATGTTTCAAATTTTGAAATAGGAGTTAGGACGAATTTATTAGGACTTAAACAATATTAAACAAGTTTTAAATGAATTTAAAACAAGTGTGAATTTTATTTGTTCAAAACATAATTTCAAATTCATATTTGAAAAGTTCATACTTTTCTAGTTTGAAAACATATTTTGCATGTTCAAAAATAATTTAATTTGAGCAAGTTATGATTTTATCAAATTTAAATGAATTAAACAAGGATTAAATTATTTAGGCAATTTAAATTATTCAAAACATGAAACAAAATTTATATTTGAAAAGGTTATTTGAAATAGCATGGAAAACATATTTTATTTGCATTTATTGGATTAAGAATGAATTAGTTATGAATTTTAGCAAATTGCAATTGAATTATTTGAATTCAAATTTGAATTGCATTTTGAAAATTCAAAACAGTACACAATTGGTTTAATTGGATAGACAATTTAGTTTAGATCAACAAACATATTTAGATTTTATAATTTGGAGTTATAGATTAAAAGTTATTAAGGTTTTAATTTTTAGGACTAAACTGCAATTTTAAAGGACCTGTTTTTAAAAAGAAACGTGCAGGAATACTTTTTGTTACCGCACTGTAAGCTAGCCACAGGCACTGCCAGTGGGCCTGGGGCCAGCGTGGCGTGCTCGCGTGCTGGCGTGGCTGCCAGGGCCACAGACAGGTGGGCCCTGCCTGTCAGCCGCGGGGGAAAAAGTTTGGTTTTAATCCACGGTGCTAGGGATCGAACACAGGACCTCGCGGTGCGCTCGCTAGTGTGTAACCAGTGCGGTGAATTCAGTTTGGTGACAGGTTCAGATACGCAGGGAGGTTGAGCTTCCACTGCGCGTTACTGAACTTTTAAATGAACTTGCGCTCGACTGAAAACTGACGGAGACAAGGGTCGCCGGCGACGAGCTGTGGTGCTGCTGCGCCGTGGCTGCTGCTGGTGGTGCAGTGCGTGGATGAGGGGCTAGCTTGCGATGCAGGGAGGTACCGTGAGCAGCAGTGAACAGAGGAGGAGGAGGGTGCTTACAGAGGGGTGATCGTCGTCGACAGAAAACAGGGAGGAGGTCGACGGGGAGCAGTGGCTGTCGACGGCGAGGAGGTGGCGAACGCGGCTCCAAAAACTCCCTCCTGGAAACGAAGATGCCGAGGACGGTGCGGTGATCTCGTCCCCGAGAAGAGGGAGGCTCGTCGGCGAGCAGAACGTCGGCGGGGAGCTCCTTCAGGTACCGGCCATGGCGGACAGAGGGGGTTCAGACATTGGGGTGACGCCACGGGGAAGAAAAGAGGCGGCTTTCTCCGGGAAACAGCAGGGGAGCTCACCGGGAGGTGTTGCTGTAGCGGATCGGGGTCGAGGAGGACGACGGCGAGCAGCTTGCTCTGCTCCCGCTTCGGTTCAGAGAAGACAGGGATCAGGGGGAGGAAAGAAAAAGACGGCGGCGGCTGTGAGGAGGGCTAGGGCTAGCAGGTGGTTGGAGGTGGGTTTTTAAGGAGGAGGTCGAGCTCGTACGGCCGGCGATCGGGTGGAGGAGGAAGCGATCGGGTGGTGGCGATGGCGTCGTACGCAGGGTGACGTAGGGGGGGAGGTAGACGACAAGCAGGAAGGTGGGCTGGGCTGGGTTTTCTCCCCCCTCTTGAACCGTTTTTCTTTTTATTATTTTTGGCTTTTCTGTTTTTTTTTGCAGCAAAACTAATTGGAAGAAAAAGATAGGTTTTAGGTTAGTAAAAGTTTGGAAAAAAATATGGTTAGCTTAGTTTTTATCTTAGCAACTAGTTGCTAACTTTTAGTTTCCAAAAGTTTTCAAATTACCTGCTGTTTATGATTTAAACCAAATTTGAATGAATTTTCTTATTAAATGAATATTATTGAAAACAACATCTTAATAGGGTGAACCCTATTATTTAGTTAGAACAAAAGAGTTGATTGGTTTTGGAGATTTTCATATATTCAAGTTGGTGCTGTTTGGAAGTTGTTGGTTTGAATTTTGAATAATTTGATATTTAATTGATTAATATTGGAGACAATGTTTTTATTAGGGTGACCCCTATTGATTAAATAGAACAAATGTGATTAGAATTTGTTTGGTATTTTTGTAATTTTCAAATGAGGTACTGTTTGAAGATGCTTTGAATTTGAAAGCAATTTGGGATTACTTAATTGAAATAACAGCACCATTTTAGTAGTTGATCAAATATGGAATGATGGGAAACAAAAGGTTGTTTGAATTGAACTTTTATTTGAAAATGTTGTAACATGACAAGTATGAAACACATCATTTGAATTTGTTTGAAATTCAATTATGAAAACAGAATAAGAACAGATGCAAAACAAATAGTAACAAATGCAAACAAGGAAATAAATATGATGACATGATGCAATACTTTAATTAAACATGAAATCACACATTCTAAGGGATATTTTCATACTTGGGATGTTACAGGACACACCGCTATCTGGGTAGTGATTGATCGTCTGTCAAAGGTTGCTCATTTTGTTCCTATCCATCAGGGCATCAATGCTAAACAACTGGCAGATTTGTATGTCTCTCAGATAATACCTCTTCATGGTGTTCCTAAGAAGATCCTTTTCGATCATGGAAATCTGTTTACTTCCAAAGGCTGGGCAAGTTTCAAGCAAGCTATGGGAAGTCGTCTACATTCCACCATAAGCTATCAGTCATCCCGTAATGATCACCTCGGGAGTCTGAATCAAACTCTTGAAGACATGCTTCGAGCTTGTGTTGTATCTTTCGGTAATGATTGGGAGAAGTGTATTCCATCTGCCGAATTTGTTTACAACAACTGTTTCCAAGTTATCTTGGCCAAATCCCCGTTGGAAGTTCTCTACAACAGAAGCTGTTCTATTCCGTTAAATTGGTCAGAAACCGGTGAAAGACAGTTCTTTGGACCGAAGAATCTGATCAATGAGACCGAAGAAACAGTTCGTATCATCCGTGAACATCTGAAAGCTGCTCAGTCTCGCCAGAAGAGTTATGGTGACCGTCAACAAGATATTCGTTATGATGTTGGTGGACAAGCCTATCTACGAGTCACACCTTTGAAGGGTGTTCATCGTGATGTCATGAAGGGAAGGTTACCGCCTCGCTATGTTGGTCCTTTCCCTGTTCTTGCAAAAAGTGGGAATTTTGCTTATCGTCTTCACCTACCTTCAACGTTCCCACGGGTTCATGCTACATTCCACGTCTCACAACTCCATCGTTGCTTCAAAGATTCCAACCGTGGTGTTGATCATGAAGCCATTGATCTTAAGGATGATCTGACCTACCGAGAATGTCCTGTCCGTATCCTCGAGGCAGCTGAACGAAAGATTCGATGCCGAAGCATCAAGTGCCTCAAAGTTCAGTGGTCTCATCATTCTGAAGCTGAAGCAACCTGGGAACGAGAAGATCATTTACGATCTGAGTACCCGTCCTTCTTTGCTAAAACCTAGGAATCTCGGGACGAGATTCTTGTAAGGGGGGTAGACTTGTAACATCCACCTTTTTGTAATAAAGTGGTTGTGTGTTTGTGCTTATGATCATGTCATGTCATGCATGCATTTTTGAACCCAATGTTGTGTTTAAAACAAGTGCACCAAAATTTAATACCGGAGTTTATTAAAATCCCTTAAAAGTGCCAATTTAAATGATGATTTAAAATGGTGCAATTTTTGCAAAACAAAAATGTGTTGAGGTTGCTCATGTTGTGAGGATCTCAAAAATAATTTTTACAAATTTTTACCTTTTGCAGGAAGGCCCTCAAATCTGTTTTTACTTTGCTCTTTTAAAAAGGGCAGGGACCTTGTTGCAGTTCCTGTAATCCCAGGGGATTTTTCCAAAAATTGGTTTTGTCATCTTCTTCCTCCAGCCAATAGACAGAAGCTCCTCGACGCCAACCTTCCCCGCCACCTCCTGCTTGCTCCCTCTACAAGGATAAGGGAGAGGAGAGCTACCCCGAGCGCCCTACCTCCTCCTCCCCTCGGCCTCGCGCCCTCTCTGTCCCTCTCCACGCGGAAAAACGCACCCGGAACCCAACCCTACCGCCGGACTCCGCCGCCCCTTCGCCAGCAGCACGGCTGCCCCCGCGCCCCCCCGGGCATCTCCCCGTCACCGCCACCTTCCCCTCCCCCTCCTCGAGCTTGTGCGGCCCCGAGGAGCTCCGGGAGGCCCTCAATTTCACCGCCGGAATTCCCACGGCCGCCGCCGGATTTCTGCTCGCCGCCGGCGATTGCGGCCCCGCCCCGCCACCCCGACCACCTAATCACGATCACGGTGAGCACACGAACCCGCCGGTGCCCTCGCCTCGCTCCCTCCCCCTCCACAACTCCCTGCCGCCGCCGGCCGACTTCCGCCGCCGCGCCTAGATCGCCGGTGAGCTTTTCCGGCGACCAATCGACTAGCCGCGGCCACCCCCAGCTCCCCCTCGTTGTGCTCTACCCCGTGATGCAGTTTGATTCCAAAACCCCGCACCAATTCGATGAATTTCAGAGCAGCTGTGCCAATTTGGCCCGGGGTGATGTCATTGTGACATCGTGCTTGCGTCACCAGGCAGTTTTCTATTCAATTTCTTTCAAATGAAATTTTTCTGCCACGTGGACCCCACCTCATTTAAATTTCAGAAAAAGAGTTAAAATTGAAAATGCAATAACTTTTATTTGGTTCATCAGAAAAATGTGTTCAATATACCAAAATGTTCAGAAAAATGTAATCTACATGTTCATATCATTTGCACACATTTTTACAAAGTTGAATTTTGAGCATTATTTAAATCATTTAAAATAAAGAAAATAAGTTTTTATTCAAGAAAATTAGAAAATTACAAGTTATATGTCAAAATGCTTAGAATGACAAATGCAATCTAGTTATGGTGTTCTCAACCCTATTTGAGCACTTTAACTTGTCGCACCTCTAGGTTTTTACCCGAATCGGCCTCTGAGGTCCACTTCGGGACTAATTTCACTAAAGTTGTTTTCTTAACATATGAACCCTAGCAACCCATGAACCATGTTTAGGGCTTCTCTTTAATGCATTCAAATGTTCATTCATACATATTGAGCATTGCATCGATGCCTGTGTTGAGTGTTGTTCTCTTTCTTTCCGGTGTTTGCTCTCATCGTTAGACCTCGAATCTGGAGTGAAGTTCGACACCCCTGTTGCTGAATACTTGGTCTAAACAACCAAGTCAAGCACTTATTCCTGAAGCTTTCTCTGGTTTTCTTGAAGCAAGGCAAGCATAACCTCTTATCTGCCCATATATGTTTTTGAAGTGTTTTCCTTCTCATACGATGCATGCTTTACAAAGTATTTTGAGTCAATAGATAGAGTTATCCTATTTAGCTGCATAAACCAGATATCATAATTCCATGCTCCTAGCTGACATAGGATTTGTTTGTGTGTATCGCCAAAACCTCAAATATGCCATGCTTAGTCATACATGTCTGTTTATCTCTGCTCCATCCGGTTGATGAATTAGAGTTACGAAATGAATCTAGTATGACAGGATGACGTGGTAAGGTTTGAGATGTGTGTTAAATATGATTAAAGGCTTGGATGAGTTGCCACATGGAATGTGGTGATTTTCCTCGTTCATGCCCCTAGGAGCGAGTTCTTGCCTTTGAAGCCAAGACTGATCGTGCAACCACACGGGGATTGGATTCCCCTCGGTTTCAACTTGTCTAGTTTGTTCCATGAGTTGCCTAGTTCGGACGTTCCATTTGGATTTGCTGGGGATATTAAAATGTTCTCAAAACTAGGACGTGGTGGTGTATCGGCGCTCTGTGGGTAGGTAACCGTCGAGCATTGCGCACAATGATAGAGACCCGGCAGGAGATGGCCACTCCCTATTGGCGGTCCATCTCTACTCGGAGCGACTCATGGAATAGGCGAAGCAAGGGAAAGATCGTGGTCAGCCACCCTCTGCCGGCACATCGTCGGAATTGTGCCAATAGCTTGGCATTAAGAGTCGGTTGATACGTGTGGGTAAAGTTGTACACCCCTGCAGGGTTTAATCTTTTCGAAAAGCCGTGTCCGCGGTTAAGGACAACTTGGTGACGGATCCTGAGATCATAGATAACTTGAACATGACATAAAATATGTTGGCAATGAATGTTTAGTTTTAAAAGGTGGTTCCGGTTATTGGTTATGAAGATGATGCTTCGAAGGTTCTGAAGGCAATACCCGTAAAAAGGGTATTCTTTTAAAAGATTTGTGAAAAACTTCTCTATCTCCCTCTATTCGAAACAAAGTTGGCTTTACGCAAAACAACCTTCATAAACCCTTTATGAACAAGCAGATATATAATAGGTTAGTTAAGTCTTGTTGAGTACCTCCCGTACTCATGTTTGCTTCAATTTGGTTCAGGTGGAGTTCCATACCTTTGGTGGTGTTTCAACGTGGACATCGACAGATAGTTTGGGGTTTCCCAGGTAGCAACCTGGAATCTCTAGGCTGGGACGTCGCCTTATGTTGCGGCCTCTTAGGCCTTTTGGTTCTTGTTGAATAGCAACATATTTTGCTTTCCGTTGTCTGATGTAATGTTGGGTCGTGTGACCTCTGGTTGTAAGCTATACTCTAGTATTACTTGCTTAATAAAGCTTCATGTTTAGAGTACTGCTTTGATCGGTTGTTGGTTTCGAGCTCATTGTTATACAGTTTTGGCTATGCCTGCATAGTTGTCGCAGTCGAGGGGTTGTGGAGCCGATGATCCATGTCCGAGCCCGCCTGTCGATGTGATCGGCCTGGGGCGAGGTAACCCCAGTAACCCTCGATTGTTGTTGCACTTTCTGGACACATAGCAGCTCTGTATAACTTTGGTCCCGTTCCTTCAGTTTCATCCGACTCGTGGACGCTTGGGTATGCATAATTGGTTATGACTAACATGGATACAAGGAGTAGTAGACCGGGGATCCGGACTACGTGTCGATGAATCCGGTCTGCCTGCCGTTGTTTTTTGCGGCCGGGGCTGGTAACCCTGAAGCCCTTGTGAGTTTATGGCTAGGAGCACATAACAGTATGTATATCTCTGGGTCCGGGGTCTGACATGAACCTAGAATCTTTTATGTTTTATGCCGCCTATGGGCCGCTATAACTATCCAAGTAGACACTCAAAAAGGAAGGATAAACAAACCTACCCGGTGGCCGATCATCTCGTCCGGCGAATGGGAAGTCTTGTTGATATGAATTGATCTTCAACCAAATGACAATGCTTCGATTTCGATCTTGACTTCTTTCTTGGATGCCCAAATCCGGATTTCGTTTTGCTTCTCCCGGTCGATCGACTCACCTGGAATGACCTACTTGGAAGCTCATAGGTAGAGAGGAACGGAAGATTAGGCGACAAAAGGAAGATGTCGCAGAATAAGAGGTCGCGAGTCGGTTTAAGTTGCGGTGCTATTCTTCTAGTGGTGTCATGTGAACGTCGACTAAATGATACTTCACCTTTATGGGCCTAGGAGGATGCATTGTGTATTTGGCTACTAATTGTGGGGTTTCCGGAGTGACAGAAATCTAAACCCCTGTTAGGAAACCAATGCACGAGGGAGCGTAGAATCCCGGAGTTTTAATGCTGTGGTTAGTTTATTCTTAATTACTTTCTTGTATTTGCGGATGCTTACGAAGGGTATAATCACAAGTATGTATTAGTCCTAGTTGGGCGGTGCATTAGCATAGTTTCACCCACACAATACTTCACGAATCAATGGATATTAATCAACCGTAATGAAGCGAAAGCACTTGACGAAATTCCCATGTGTCCTTGAAAACGTTTGGTAGTCATAAGTAACACAACCGGCTTGTCCTTTGCTCTCAAAAGGATTGGGCCACTTGTTGCAATATTATTTACCGCCCTTTATTACTCGCACTTTATTTATCTGCTATATCAAAAACCTCCAAAAACCCGTTTGCTAGTGTTCAGAGTGAATCCTCTATCCAACCTGCTTGTCAACACCTTCTGCTCCTCATTGGATTCGACACTCTTATTTATCGAAAGTACTACGATACACCCCCTATACTTGTGGGTCATTAGACCCTAGTATTCCTTGTTTGGGAGAGAGACACACTCCATTTTTTCGTTTGAATACTTGATATGCTAGTATTCTTAGTTTTTCTTCTAGTTGATGCAAAATTCCTGTTTAGCTCTTGTTTTCATTACATCTCTTGTTCAGAGCTGTTAGTTTTAGTAGTGTTATGTGAGTACTCTCATGTTTGCTTGTTGTATAATTTAGAGAGTTTTTGTTAAAGCATGTTTTGTATGGTGCTTGTTGGGAAAGGAAACTGCTGCTTGTGGTAGGATTTATAACGGTGCAAGTAGAAGCTTGTATAGACTGTGGCTAGACTTTTTTATATCATGCTAGATGTTATTTTAATTCTAAAGCGTTGTGGTTATTTAGCAGCATGATTAGCCTCAAATAGCTGAGAGTGTTTAATGTGCCATTGAAAGAATCATGAGTTGTTCTTGTCATATTGAAGCATAAATTTGTGGTGTTCTCTTTTGAATGTTTTATTTGGTTGACTTGGCACATGCTCACACCATGTTTATGACTATGAACCAGTCACTTATAGCCTCTATGATCATTTATTTTTTGATCTTGTGGTACCACTTATGTTTTGATTAATTATGTTTATGTCGCTATGCATGATTATGTCTCTTGATTTATCGCTCCTAGTCTTTTGCTAGCCTCCACATGTACTGAGTATGAGATCTACTCGTGCATTCAACTCCCAAAAACCAAAGTTTACCAAATGTGTCCACCACACCTATGTACATGTGGTATTTAACCGCCACTCCAAATTAAATTGCTCATGCGTTAACTCTAATATTTTCAAAATTATTCCTATTTTGTGCTCCTGTTTTAGCTCATGAGGATGTAAATAGAGAATCTTTATCTCACTTGTTGATTGGACTTTAACACCCTGGACTAGTGGCTTCATCCGCTTATCCAATGATAGAAGAGCCGGCAGCGGGGTGCCCAGCCCCAAATTAATAAAAACAAAATTCGCTTCACTATTTTCCCCCTGATTTATCAGTCAAAGCATAATTGTGTAAACAAAAGAGAAAGAGGGATGACCTTCTATCCATATGCGTTCTTCTATGGGAGCCGATCTTGTGAAGTCTACTTGGCTTGTGACGTAGTGTATTTTCTGTTTATCATTCGTTGACATAAGCATACACCTCTCTAAAAATGTTTTCAATACCTCTGTTTAATAAAATAAAAACTCTAGCACATGAGTTTATCCATGCTTCCCTCTGCGAAGGGCCTTTCTTTTATTTTTATGTTGAGTCTCCATCTTCTAACTTTATGCACAGTTGAGAGAGCATAGTTTCCCTTCTGAGTTTAATGTGCATTTGTTCCAGAAACATTATTAATTGCTTCATGATGTGTTATTACTTGCTCACAAATTATTTGTTCTAGTCTTCCTCTTAAACTTTGAAGTTGTCCTGATATTTATGTTTTGTCCCACTCTTAAGGACAAACGGAATATCACTTTGCTATGTTTTCTCTATACTTGAAACAAACGTATAACTTTAAATGCATTGTTATTCATGATCTTTTATTTGTGTTACTTCTCATGATGCAAAGTGATTGCTATGTTTTATTGCTAGAATTATATCTACCATGCTTGTGTTTAGAGTGCTATGATCTCAGTTTACAAATATGATGATCAATATTATGTTGGTAGCATGTCACCTCAAAAATTATTTTGTTTTTATCGTTTTACCTACTCGAGGACGAGTAGGAACTAAGCTTGGGGATGTTGATATGTCCAAAACGTATCTATAATTTTTGTTGGTTTCATGCTACTTTAATGATTTTCATAATTATTTTTACATTAAGTTTATGATTTATTTGGACTAACCTACTAATAGTTGCAAAAGTGCACAACGTTCTCGTTGTACACTTTTATGTGTAGGAATTACCAAAAATAGAAGACGAAACCTTGTTGGAGTCGAATTGGGACTTTCCTGAAATCTGTCTGAAAACACTTTTTAAAGATTTCCACGTTACGGGTCGAAGCCAGCGTCAAACGGAAATCCCACAGAAGACAAAATTGTGGTGAATTTTGTGTCGTACGATCTAGACTTAAAAATCGCCTGATTCCGAGTCCGGACGGCCGAGATACGCCTGATTTACTGCAGCCCTAGATGGGATGACGGAAATCCATGAGACTATATAAAGGGAGGAAACCTAGGTCGTGGGAGACACCCCATAGCACGAATTTCCAGCCACCAAAGCCACGTTTTGGCCTCCCCATGGATATCATCTCCATGGGGGAAGTCTCCCAAGATCATGAAGGAAGAGGGCTAAGGGGCGGCGCTCTCCCATGATGCCGGCGGCGCAGGGATGGAGTCCTTGCGCCACCACCGGTGCCGCCCCATGCCCTGCGCTGTCCTCTCCGCCATCTTCACCGCCATCTCCGTCGCCAATTCCTCCTTGTCTACAATGGTTCATTCCCCCACACACCTCTGTACCACCCTATGTAAACATGGTGTTTGACGTTATAAATTATTTGCAGATGATCTATTGCATCTATGTCATGTTTGTGTAGATCATTTTTATCATATGATTGATTGTTGAATATATATGGATGGTTTGAGCTATATATTGAATTTGTTACAGTCCTATGGTATCATCATATGTTTATGCGCGCATGGATCACATCATAGGGTTTTTAGTATGTGTAGAAAGCTAGAGGGAGGGCTTCTTGAGTGACAGAAACATGAGCCACAATCTAGTGATTGAAGCATATGGGATAAAGAGGACCTTTTGATCTTAATGCTATGGTTGGGTATTTGTTACCTTAATGTATCTTCTAATAGTTACGGACCTTTGCTAGAGTTCCAATCATAAGTACTTGCAATCATTGGATAGTGAGAGCTTGTTAGCTTTGCCTCTCCCACATAAAAGAGGAATATCAACCTTGTATTTGACTATTTGATCATGGACAAATCCATCATAATTACCACCACTTTTCCACACTCATGGTACTGTTAGTTTATAGTCATTAAGTGTATTTTATTGCTGCAACAACTAACTTTACTTTCATGTATTTATTATCTCGCAAAGCTATCTCATACCCGTATTATTGCTCTAGTATTATTTCCTAGATAAAGTAAACTTTAGTGTGCGTAGAGTTGTATCAGTGGTTGATAGAACTTGAGAGAACATTTATCCTACCTTTAGCTCCTCGTTGGATTCGACACTCTTACTTATCGAAAAGGCTACACACGATCCCCTATACTTGTGGGATATCACTCGTCCGTATTTTATTTATCGACGCCTCACTCCATAAAACTGTGTTCATGTTTACCGAGTTCAGTTTCGCTTGGGGACAAACGAGGTGTAAGCTTTGGTGGAAGTGATACGCCTATTTTGTATCAATATTTTATATAGTAATTTTCTGTTATTTATCGATATATTTCTTATTATGATGCATTAATTATGTCATTTCATCTTATTTTGCATGTTTAATAATTATTGGAGAATGAACACCGGGACCAGAAATCTGGTAGAAAAAACACCGTCAAGATACCATATTTCAGAAGATCATAAGAAGAAGGGGGGCATCGGAGAAGTCTTAGAAGTACAGAAGAGGGAGCCAGCCACGAGGAGACGCGGAGGGGGGCCACCAGGGGCCCACACCACTAGGGGGCGTGCCCCCTTGGCCGCGCCTAGGGTGGTGTGGTCACCCTGGCCCACCTCTGGCCGCCTCCTTTCGCGTACGTGACCCCAAGGACACCCTAAGCCTCAAAAAACCATCGAGGAAATATTTCGCCGCCTCCTAGGGGCAAAAAAAACAAAGAGAGAAAAGCTCTTCGGCAGGGAGAAATCTGCCGGGAAAATTCCTCCCCGGAGAGGGGAAATCATCGCCATCATCACCGTCATCGCTCCGGGCATCATCAAGATCGTCATCGTCATCATCATCATCACTAGCACCATCACCCTCACCATCCATCTCCATCCCTCTGTAACGATTAGGGTTCTATATCGTTGTTCTTCACTAGATCTCTCTCCCGATGTGGATTACTTGTTAGTAGTTGATGCTTGTGAGATTTATCGGTGTTTGCACTTTATGACCAGATTGTTATTCATCATTATATCACCTCTGATTATGATCCATATGATGTCTTGTGAGTAGTTCGTTTAGTTCTTGAGGACATGGGAGAAGTCAAGATGTTAGTAGTGGAATTATGTTAAAATAATATCTAGTGGTTTGATATTTAAGTTGTGGTGTTATTCTTCTAGTGATTTCATGTAAAAATCGACTACATGACACTTCATCTTGATGGTCCTATAGGGATGTATTGTGTATTTGGCTACTAATTGTGGGGTTGCCGGAGTGACAGCAACCTAAACCTCCGTTAGAAAACCGATGCACGAGGGAGTGTAAGATCCCAGAGTTTAAGGTTGTGATTAGATTTATCTTAATTATTTTCTTATAGTTGCGGATGCTTGCAAGAGGGGTTTAATCAGAAGTATGTATTAGTCCTAGTTGGGCGGTGCATTAGCATAGGTTCACTCACACAACACATATCAAAATAATAAATATTAATCAACCGTAGAAACGAAAACGCTTGGCAAAATTCCCATGTGTCATCGAGAACGTTTGGTAATCATAAGTAGAACAACCGGGTTCTCCTTTGCTCTAAAAAGGATTGAGCCACTCGCTGCAATTTTATTTACTGTCTTTTATTTACTCGTATTTTATTTATCTGCTATATCAAAAACCAGCAGAAAACCTGTTTGTTAGTGTTTACAGTGAATCCTCTATCCAACATGCTTGTCAACACCTTATGCTCCTCGTTGGGTTTGACACTCTTATTTATCGAAATTACTACGATACACCCTCTATACCTGTGGGTCATCAAGACAATTTTCTGACTCCGTTGCCGGGGAGTGAAGCGCTATTGGTAAGTGGAATTGGTAAGAGAATCTTTTACTGTGAGTGCTGTTTTTTTTGTCTGCTGTTTTATTTCATTATGGATAGTCCATATGGTTCTTTATTTAAGAGCACTACTGTTACTGCTAGGGTAGTAGATGACCCGTTATCTGCTGATTTGGATCCTTTTAAAATAGTTGTGTAAATTGTTGGACGTGTTATGGATAACTGCTATTTTGGAGATGGAACTGTCCATCCCGGTGATCATTTGATCTTTATACATGAATTATGCGAGTTATTCACGTGTGCAGGTATTACAACAAATCAAGTTAAAAGGAATTTATTCTCTTTATCACTGAAGGGAAAAGCTGCGGGATGGTTTAAAATGCTGAAGAAAGGTCAATCTATTTGATGTGAGGAAATGATACCTCTCTTTTATTTGAAGAATGGACAATCTATGCAAGCACTTTTCTTAATTACATAAGCACATTTTATAGATGGTGTTGAAAATAAAGAAGATTTCTCATATGGAATATTTAATTCATTCATAATGTTTTGAGAAGTGTTTGAACCTTTATTTGGCATAGTGGACATTGGTTCAGGGACGGTAGAACATATAATTAAACATGTGGCACTGAATTTGGAATGGGGAAGTATTTACGGAGATTTTTTTTATCAACAACTTATACTTTTTTCTCTTATTCATTTTTATAAAAGAATAAACTTATTATGCTATAAGATGTCAAGATTAAATATTCAACATGAATTTTATGTGATTTTGGACAATATATTTAGTATATAAAATAGATGATCCCAAATCGGACCACATTGGTCTGCATTTGGTCCTCGTGAGGTTGTCGGACAACCCGTTTGGTCTGCGTCCGTCCCAATCCCTTCCCCCTTTCCAATTTTTTTTTCTACCTCACTCCAAAATCCCTAAGAGCATCTCCATCGGCACCCCTCAAACGCCCCCCAAAGGCCCAATGGGAGTCCAGACGGAAAAACCCGTCGCAACGGCACCCCCAAAGGTGTCCACCGCCAATTTTCTGTCCGGGCCCCCCGCCCACCCGCCAAACTTGGTGGCCTGCCTGGGTGCGCCGGACATTGTCCGGCCACCCCACCCGACAGGCGGCCCCGCCCGTAAGTGAGACAAACCGTCCCTAAGACAGTTTAAAGGCGCCATGCAGGAGGCCGGTGAGGCCGCGTTAATGGCGATGATGAGACGCGACTGCCCGCCGGGCGATGTGTCGCCGCCATGTACTCCGACGGGACACGACTGCCCGCCAGACGATGTGTCGCCGCCATGTACTCCGACGGGACGCGACTGCCCGCTAGACGACGTGTCGCCGCCATGTACTCCTACGGGACGCGTGCTCCGACGCGTGCACCGACGCGTCCTCGCCCTCCCACCGCTTCCCGCCCTCCTGCCGCTTCCCGCGCCATCGTTTCCTGCCCAGAGAGCCGGCTATAAAAAACACAGAGGCTTCACTGCACTTGGCACTCACGCCATCGCCGTTGCACTCGCCATCGCCAAGTCACTCGCTTCTCTACAGCAGTCACCACCCGAGACCATGCCGCGTCGGCTCCATACCAGCTGGGTGACGTTCACCCAACAGGCGGCGCGCCGTGGCCTGAACCCGCCGCCACCGAACGACGGAAGTGACAACGATAGTGACGAGGAGCCAGAGCTGTCGCCGCAGGAGGAGGAGACAGCGCAGGAGCAGGCCGAGCCCGAGCAGACGGAGGAGGCGGAGCCCAAGCAGCAGCGCCCTCCGCTCTAGACCGACTAGGTCGTGGCCTACAACTCGTTCGCCACATGGCGCAACGAGGAGGCGTTCCGCCGGGTCCGCGCTGGCTTGGAGGAGGCGGCAGCAACGGTCGAGGCTGCTGCTATTCGAGCATCCTTGAAGACCGCCCGGAGGGAGGCGCATGTCCGCGCCCTCATGGACGCCGAGCGCGCGGTGTACGAGCAGCTCAACGCCAACGCGGCGTCTGATGAGCAGCAGCCCCTCGTCGCGCAGTTGGAGGGCGAATTTGCCTCGTTTATGGCCGCCTAGCGTGTGGCCCACGAGGAGTTGAACGCCGCGCGAGCAAGCGGAGAGGCGATGCAGGCTGCCAGGAGCGACGTGAACAACGCGCACCGTGCCTGCATCGACGACGCCTTCCGTCGGTATCGCGAAGCTATGGCGCTGGACGACGAGGCGCGATGTCGGAACGAGAGGCGCGTGTGCCAGCGCTCGGAGCAGGCGCAGTTGCACCGGATGCGGCTGCAGGGCAGGGCGGCGCTGTCTCGCTCAGGCGCCGAACCCATCGCCAAGCTCTCCGTCGTTCTACGCCGAGAACAACAACGAAGCAGGCCCCTCCAACATGGCGGTCGATGACGACGAGGAGGAGGTGGACAACGACGAGGATGTCTAGGATTGTTTTAGGCTAGTTTTAAATTTTCTGCCGTAGTTTAAATTGAAATGTTTGAAATGAAAGTTTCTACTCGTGCCCACAAGTTGTTTGTGGCTACGTCACTAGATAGATGGTCCGAATTGAAAGGCTGCTGCAGAACCGGCCTATCAAATAATCGAACACATGTGTGACACCCAAAGAAGGTCCAATTAAGGTGTGCCGGACACGAAAAGCAAAACAAGATCCGATAGATGAGCAACTAATTCTAAAAAAAAAAACATGAGCAAATGGGCGGCGGTCCTCCCATGGTCCCACCGCCGACAAGAATTTACAATCTTCCTCGGGCGCGTCGCGAGCTCCGATGCGAAGCATATCCTTCGTTCACATGTCATATGGGCCCCGAAGCACGATAAAATTGTGGGTCCCACCTGGCAGTCGGTGAGGTGACCACCGTGGTGTGCATGGTCCAGAGAAAAGAATTAAAAGCAGGCGGTTTGTGCTGTGATGATATGGTACCGGTGAGTCGGTGACGATAACTGCTCGGTTGTCCACTACTACTAGTAGCACAGGCGCGGTACTACTACCCCATCTCCTCGTAGGTGGCAATGGCAAGTGGGCCGATAGACCCGCCAGATCAGCTTGTCAGTGGGAGGACGATAAAGGTTTCCCGGGGGAGCCCACGCGCTAGCGTGCAAGTGTCGATGGTGGGCGTGGCCCACGGGATGGTGCCCCCAGTGCTCGCAGTACCCCGTACGAACGAACCAACGGCGCCGCCACCACTAGCCTGGCTATTCTAGTGGCCTGTCCACCAGTCCACGCCTGTCAGAGGCATGTCCGTGAGCCCGGTCCACGCAGGTCAGGTGGCGCTGTCAGCGGTCGTGTTATCCCTTTGTCAGCTTCTGCTTGCTAACTAAACATGCTTTCTTTTCCATTCTTCTACTCATCAATCTCTCTGATCGGAGGAGCCAAAACTGTTTATTTCAATGACGTGTGGGCCGAAGGAGTCCATGCCCCACAAACCAGCCTCACAATCTCGCGCCCTTGTCTGTCCGCGAAAACGAGACGAGCGCACGCCTTTCCGTATTAAACTGCGCGCGCTGTATCAAGACGCAATTAGAGCTGACGGAGCCCCGAGGAATCCGGTAATTCTGGGCCGCAAACCCCGGGCTATTTCTTTTTCTGGTAAACCCCTCCGGTTCTTTTCTCGTGTTGTTTTGACAGGAGACGACGGTGGAGTACTAGCGATAACAGGCAGGCTAAGCTTAAACAAAGCGACGTCCTGGCCACTAGGAGACGAGTCAATCGGTGCGTAGAGAAAGTTTACCCCCCCTCCGGCCGCTGCCCGCGTCAGTGGCCATGTCGGATCCACCCACCCACCACCAACACCAGTAGGCAATACTAGCTGCTGCGGACGACGGCGACTTTCGTTTCGGCGGCGGCATGAAGAACTTCTTCAGGAAGCTCCACATCGGGGAGGGGTCCGGCGACGGCGCCTCGTCATCGCCTCCCCCGCCGCCCTCCCGCAAGGGCACCGCCGGAGGGGTAGGAGTCGGCGCGGTTCATCGCCCCGTCCCCGAGCAGAGGCAGCAGCCCTCGGTGGTCTCCAGCTGGCTCGACTCCGTCCCGACCCGCCCCCCGCCCCCGACGCCCCCGACCCCCGCGGAGGCGGAGGGTTCGGCGTCCGCGTCGCCCGGAGGGGACGAGAGGAGGCAATCGGACAGGAGGCGGACGCAGCAGGAGGGGGAAACGGAGCGGCGGCAGTCGCGGGAGGGGGACGAGGCGGAGAGGGAGAGGCGGCGATCGCGGGAGGAGGACGCGGTGGAGGAGAGGGTCATTAGGGAGTCGTCCGAGGCGGAGGAGAGGAAGCGGGAGAGGGAGAAGGAGGAGGACGACCTCGAGGAGTTCCAGCTGCAGCTCGTGCTGGAGATGAGCGCGCGGGACAACCCCGAGGAAATGGAGATCGAGGTCGCCAAGCAGATGAGCCTCGGCTTCTGCCGCCCTTCCAGCTCCCCCGCCGAGGTCCTAGCAGCTCGATACTGGGTCAGTTGGCAAATCTAGCTCCGCCTGGTGCTATAGTCGATTCCCCTGACCATTGCCCTGCTCATATTGATCATCCATTGCGATAATGCTCATTGCGTATGCATTTTCTAATTCTACTAGCTACGGCGTGATATATTCCTTGTTAGATTGGCAACAACACTAGCTCTTTCTTGTAAGCAAAGGAGTAGCTAGTTAGGGTCCCTTTGGAACACATAATTGAAAACCACAGAATGCCATGGAATCCTACATGAACAAGTAGCTTTGGTTCCACCATAGGAAACTCACGAGTTCAAAGAAATTTCCATGGCTCCCATGGAATTGGGTGCAGTAAAGCAATCCGCAGGCCCATCTGATAAGCGATAACCACTTTTATCTAGGAGTAGACACCGCAGGATAATGCATATTGTTGTGTGAGTTCTAGAGTGTGATGCTGGCAGACCTTTATTAGTACGTAGTAGACTGGTAGCAGTAGGAGCTCTCTTCAAGCAAAGTACTTCTTCTCAGGAATCATGCCTTGACACAAATGGCAAATGACATCTTTGATAGTGATTCTTCATATACCATGTATCCTGTTGCTTCTATTTACTCAAATGTTGCCTACTTATAATGTACTCTTACCATTTTCTGACATGCAACATATTATATGTTTCGCAGAATTTCAGCGCCCTTGGTTATGATGACATAATATCAGATGGCTTTTATGATCTTTATATCACTGGGAATGGACCATCGTCAATAAACATGCCCTCTCTTAGTGATCTGCGAGCACAGTCACTTTCACATGATAGTGTCAACTGGGAAGCTGTATTGGTCCACAGAGGTGAAGATCCTGAGCTTATGAAACTTGAGCAGAAGGCATTGATCATTGCTCTTGAACTTCGACAGAGAACTTCAGAACTTGTTGGCAGTGTTTTGATTCATGAACTTGCCAATCTAGTTGCTAAACACATGGGTGGAATTATATTTGATCCTGAGAATATGTCAGTGAAATACCAGAATATGATCAGATCCCTGAGAAAACATACTGAAAGTGTAGTTGTGCCTCTTGGTCAATTAAAAACCGGACTAGCTCGTCATCGTGCTCTGCTATTTAAGGTCAGTAACTTATAAACACATTAAGCATTTTTAGATGATGGGGCCAATCCTGATCTGTTTTTGTACATGCATAATCTGCTAAACATGAACATTGAAGATTACGTGTTAAAATGTTGTAGATTATCAAAATTCAACGCATAACTCCGAATCAATTTTGCTGTATCACATTTCTATAATATAAAAAATGGATGACATTATTTTCTTGGTATTCTATATGTTCTGAAGACCTAACACAACAATTTTTTATGCAACTTTTGTTCAAAAAGTGATCCTTCAATATGCTATCAATTACCTCGCTGATATGGAAAAACACTGTCCAAGACATTTGTCCATTAGGTGACTCATTAGTGTGTTGACAATTATTTCTCTCCATATTTTGGATGTAGGTTTTGTCTGATAGCCTTGAAGTCCCTTGTCGACTCCTAAAAGGAAGACAATACACTGGATCGGATGATGGAGCTTTGAACATTGTGAAATTTGATGATGGAAGGTATTACACCCTGCGCATAGTCAGCATAATATATGGCCTGTTTGGTTTTATATACCAGGTTTGCCAAAATTTGCCACACTTTTTGCCCACATGCCTAAGGTTTGGTGCCACACTTTGCCACACTTGAAGAATCTTGCCACACTTCTGAGTCAGTTGACACATGGAACCTAGATTGCAGGAAAAGAATCTTTCCACAAGTATGTCTGCAAACCAAATAGGAGACTAACTGAGTGAAACTTGCCTAACTTGTGGTGTGGCAACCTTTATACCAACCAAACAGGCCCATAATTTTGCAGCACATGTGAGCATTTGATGGAACAATTGTGCTTTGTGTAGATATTAGATTTGCTTCATCCACCAGAAGCTTTATAACAATCTATGCCATGCTACATTTTGCAGGGAGTTCATAGTTGATCTCGTGACTGATCCTGGCACAATTATTCCTTCAGATGGTGCTGCTTTGTCTACAGAATTTGAAGATAGTTCCTTCTCAGATAATCATCAGTTGAGCAAAGCTGATGCGGCCAATCAGCTGGGATCTTCTCCTAGTGGAGTTTCAAATTCTGCATGCGATTCTTTCGAGTACGAATTACTAGACAGACAATCGACATCTAGCAATGTTGGTCCTTCTGATACCGATGGAGCTGCAACTAGCCAGACAAGCAATCAACAAAATACGCTGTCAAGTTCATTTGAAGTTTTATCAGTTAGCACATACCCTAGTGAAAATAGGCCTGCTAACGATTGTAGAAGCACAGATGAAGTTGTGGCTTCAAAGAACAAAGAAAAATCAATTGGAGTAAATAATTCTTTGTCAAGTTCACCTTCATCCCCAGAAGTGGGCAGCAGTGCAGGTTTCCGGAGGATGAAAGTAAAGGATATCTCAGAGTACATGATTAATGCTGCCAAAGAAAATCCACAATTAGCACGGAAGATCCACGAGGTTTTACTTGAAAATGGAGTAGTGGCACCACCGGACTTGTTTTCAGAAGATTCAATGGAAGAGCCAAAGGACCTCATTGTGTGTGACACGACCCTGTTTCAGAGCAAGGATGAAATGAAAAGAAGGATGACCGAGGTTGGGTCAAGGGAATATGCTGATCGTGGTCATGGCCCATTACCAGCACATCATCCTGGACATGAACTCCAATCGAAAATTGTGCCTCACCGGGCACCTTTGGACTCGCTTAAGCCTATTGAAGGTTTAGGCATATATCCACCCCCGGATATCCGTGGTAGCCCATCTCCTTATTTTTCTAATTATGAACCTTCGGCACCTCCCCAGGAAACTTCGTCACAGCTCTCAAAGCAACTGCCTGTTACGGCTGCTGCTGTTGCCACTGCTGCAGTTGTAGCGTCTTCAATGGTTGTCGCAGCTGCAAAATCTAATAGCGATATGAAATTTGACGTACCTGTTGCAGCCGCAGCTACTGTCACCGCAGCGGCAGTTGTTGCAACAACGGCTGCTGTTAGCAAGCAATATGAACACCTGGAGCCTGGTAATCAGCTATTTGGTTTACCAAGTACCTCTGAAAGAAATGAATCAATTGAGAAAGCTGCAGATCACTTTTGGGATAAACAGCACGATGATATTGGTCATGGTCAAGATAACCCTCTAGATCAAGAAAAAGATTCATCTGAAGTCCCTCGGGAAGCCGAAAGAACCTCAGACAAATCAAGCGGTACAGAAAGTGCAAAATCTGAAAGTGCTCTAGACGAAGTTGCGGAGTTTGAAATGCAATTGGAAGAAATTGCAATTGGTGAACGTATTGGCCTTGGTACTACTCCCTCGATTATTTTTGTAAATGAATTTTATCTTAGTCAAACCGCTCTGTGTCTCTAATGATTCTCTGGACTAGCATAATGCAGTTTCAACTTTTTAATATAAATGCAACCATTTGTGTTTCAGGATCATTTGGAGAAGTTTATAGAGGAGAATGGCATGGAACAGTAAGTATTTTAGTTTAAATGTGCTCATTTTTAAATTTCGTCAACAAGTTCCATGTTTCTTATTTAATTGGCTATTGCTAAATGGCAGTGGAAATACATGAGAGCTAATTAAAGTTCTTTTGTTCTAGTGGTGTCTAATGGTGTTAAATAAATGTTAACTTATAGCATACATTATACCACTGCCCACTAATTAATAAAACTAGAATATGCCTTTACTTCTTCAGTGTTTTTGATATTTAGCAATGGGGGATAGCCAAGCCAGTTAAAATATGTGCGAACCGTCATAGCCATTTGGTTCTTCTTATCCATTCATAACGTGAAACACATGCATCAGGACACAGTTAAATAAATAATGTGAAATGTTTAGGTCTTGCACCAAAAAGTTAAATTTAGCTGTAGACTTATGGAGTCAGTTGCTTGTGGTTTGGCCAGGAGCTTGACGTGAAATATGATTTCTGTAGTGGCAGACTTCAGGAACAATTTTTTCTTCAAAATGGAGGTTCAAACCCCGGCCTCTGCATTAATTGATGCACCCAGCCACGATTTTATTAACTTATTATCATGCACTACAATAGGTGTTTCCGCACTAAGAGAGTAACAAAAAAATTCACGATACGACTCACAAGTGATGGAGGTCACCTAATATCAATGGCCTCTTGCTAGTCCACCGCTGCAGTGAACACCCCATACAGATCCCGTGTAGCCCGAAATATAGATTGCAAAAAGTTTCCTAAATAATTTGTTTCTTAAAAATTAAATAATTGCGGCAGTGCCATATGACACAACATACATTACAAGCGCCAGCAAGGCTTTAAGAATGCGATGATTTACTCAAACCTACTCCCTCCGTATCGAAATGGAAGATGTTTTAGCATTTACTAGACAACACGTATCTAGACATGTCTTAGTGTAAGATGCATATGAATGTATACACTAAAACATGTCTAGATATGTTTTGTCTAGAAAATACTAAAACATCTTACATTTTGATACGGAGGGAGTACAAGGCAAGTTCTCACACATATTAGAAATGCTAGTAGCCTAGTAGGCAGTGAAAGGTTAAAGGCCACAAAAATGACCCACCACACCAGGTGAGTAAAAGGGCATTGAATGAAATGATGCTGAGGCGATCCTTCCTCGCTCCAGAAATAACACATTTTGCTCCCCTTCCAATTATGTTTAGCCAAAATGTCCTTCGTTAAGATAACCCTCTTGCAGAGATACCAGACAAAAAGTTTTTTTCAGTGCGATCTTTAGTTTGCAAATGATATCTTTGTTGCACTGACACCATATCCACCAAGGCCGGGTACATCGACTGTACGAACAATTGGTTGGAGGCATGTTAAACTCCAGCAGTCCGAAATCTTCATCTTGAGTTAACTGAATATGGGCTACCCTGTCGTGTAAGCTCTGACAAGCCAAGAGCTTACGTCCAGTGAGGGCATCACGGATTCGATGTTCAGGGGACCGAGCCCATCGCATGTCGATTCCTGATGATGTGGTACATGGTAGGATTTTAATCATTGAATGACATGGTTCCGAACCAAGAGCCTTCCCAGAAGCGAGTTTCACTCCCAGGCTTCAATAATATACCTACCATTGTCCGTTTTTGTTTGTTTGAAGGCTCCTAAGTTTAGCACTATCTTCTGTTAACCCTTTAGCGATGCCTTCAGTATTTCCTTTTGTTTAATGACATTTTTTACAGGATAACGAATTGCTTTGTTTATAGGAAGTTGCTGTCAAGAAGTTTTTGCAGCAAGATATTTCAAGTGATGCTCTGGAAGAATTTAGAGCTGAGGTATACTGATTTCATGTAATTTGATTGTCATAAATGATTGAAGTACAATGCTGTTGGCTTTGTTGCCCTTTTTTATGCGACTATGTGGTCATGTCTGTTATACTTGCGCATACGCTTGCTGCACTCATGTGCATTTTGTAAACTAAACATTCAATTTTCCGTGAAGTAATCATATGTTTATTCTATAGTTGTAAACTGTAGTGCATTCCATTAGAAGGGATGTGCAGTAATGGTAGATTTAAAGTCGGCTAATGCTAAAGGTTTAGAAATTAAGTCAGAGCCTGACTACGATCTAAGAACTTTGCTCCATTATGTGCAATAATGGTTTTTAAAGTCTGTTCGTATGCAGTTACTTGATAATTGCTTCATGTCTAGGTTCGAATAATGAAGCGGTTGCGTCATCCGAATGTCGTTCTTTTCATGGGTGCTATCACTAGGGTACCTAATCTTTCCATCGTCACCGAGTTTCTTCCAAGGTAGGCTTTCTTGATTTAATTTTTATATATTTTGGATCTGCATTTACTGTGCAAAACATAGCAATATCACATAAGATCATCAGGTCACTTGACCATTTGATGTGAAATTTCATGTGTTAACAAGATGCTTTCTTTTCTGATGACTCATTTCAAACTAGTTTACTTAAATGCCTATGATCCATGTTGCTTATAAATATCCTAGAAGTTTGCACTGCTTTCTGTTTGAATGGAAAATGTTCTAGCAATTTGGAACATAGGAGTTGATGTAATTATTTCTGCCAAGTATATGGACTCGGATAATTACGCAGTCAGGCGATTTTGCTGTGGACAATGATTTTATCTTCTATTATTTGGTCATGCTGTTGTGATCTCATCTTCTCGCTTATGTAATGGTTTTAATAGCCTGGCTTGCTTTCTAAGTTGAGCTCAATCGAATCTCGGTTGATCACAGACAAATGTCTCATGCTCTCTAGAATGCTCGTGGCAACCCCTTTTAAGGACAGTGCATTAGGTTGGCGACATGTGATTCTGTTAAGGGTAGAGTTTTGTGTGTGGAAACAAATATGAAAATACGATTTATACACTAATATAGATAGTATCAAACACTTGTAATAGCTCTTTCCTCCTTTCATGTAGACTATGGCAGCTGTAATTCCATAACTTTCTTGCAAAGAGTCTCATTATTTGCTGATTGCTAGTTGTGTTGTTGGTATTTCAGAGGTAGTTTGTTCCGGTTGATTCATCGACCTAACAACCAGTTGGATGAAAAGAGGCGCTTAAGAATGGCACTTGATGTGGTAAGACTAATGCATAATCTAATATATCTGTCTCTGTAATTTACTGACTAATGCAGACAAGTACTGCTATATTTTTACTAACCTTGCTTTGGATGGTCCCTAGGCGCGTGGTATGAATTATCTGCATAATTGCACACCAGTTATAGTCCATCGAGACCTGAAATCCCCAAATCTACTGGTTGACAAGAATTGGGTTGTGAAGGTAACACACAAGTTCCATTATAGCAAATGTTATTCTGTGTATTGTTTCCATTGCAAGCTATATAACCTTTTGCAATTAGGTTTGTGATTTTGGTCTATCGAGAATGAAGAACAATACCTTCCTGTCATCAAGATCAACAGCTGGAACAGTAAGCTTTCATGATTCCACAATTTTATTGTAACTTTTGTGTGAGCAGTGCTTTAAGCTTTAAGGAGATATTTGAAGGTATAACCTTAGCTATTCTAGTGCGAAGAAAGATCGAATGCTGATAGTGCCATGCTTGGATGGATGGTGCAGCTTCAGATTGCATCTTTGACTTGCACTTCACCGATATCACCAATATTTCAGTTCAAAGTCCACGAATAGCTAGCTGTGTAGTCACGTAGTCTGCTTTTTTTTAGGGGAATGTTACATTGTTGGCTAAAGTATTTAAGCAGGCTAGCAGGCTCAACTGTCTTAGGACTGTGTTGCTCTTACATCAGATAGTCCTTGTACACTATGGAAAACAAAAGTTTGTTCATGTTATATGCGGGCATTTTTATTTGAATCTAGGTGGTTCAGGTGCTCTACCGAAGTTACCACTAAATGTATGCTTTGATCTGCAGGCGGAATGGATGGCACCTGAAGTACTACGCAATGAACCATCAGATGAGAAGTTAGTCTACTGCTCAAAATCCGGTTCAACCGTATGCATTTCATACTTAATTTTGTGCTAGCTGACACATGTGTGCATGTTGGCAGATGCGATGTCTTTAGTTACGGGGTCATACTGTGGGAACTCTGTACACTACAACAGCCTTGGGAAGGAATGAACGCCATGCAAGTTGTTGGAGCAGTTGGGTTTCAGAGTCGGCGCCTCGACATTCCAGATAACGTCGACCCTGCCGTAGGAGACATCATATTAAGATGCTGGCAGACGTTAGTATGCCTAATTTGCTCGGTTGCAGTTTTCCTTCATGATCATCATCGAGACTCTTGTCTGGTGAATGCCCAGTTCCCTGTAATCTCAATGGTGCTGCCTCCTGTATTTGATGTAGGGACCCAAGGGCGCGGCCATCGTTTGCAGATATCATGGCTGCATTAAAACCATTACTCAAGACCATGCCCGTCAACCAAGCACCAAGGCAGAGAGTACAGCAAACAGATGGGTGAGAAAGAAAAACGAAAACTAGTAGCTGCCCAACGTTCGTTTTTTTGTACAGTTACACCAAATGTGTGTGCAGAGTAAAGAAAGAGCGTGATGTTGGTCTTTGCTTACCCTGTATAGATGTAAGTTCCAACATGTGGCATGAGCCAAATATTTAAGAGCCCCGCTTGTCATCGACCCATTTGTGAAGACGGGCGCTGTGAGACCATGTAACAGTTGAACAAGGAACTGAACATGGCGGGCGGTACAGGGGCTTTTGTTCATACCGTCTTTCCTCCGTTTTCTTCTTGTGTTGTCCACCAAACGGTGGGTATTTACGTGTCATGTGTCGACAAATGTAATGTACCGCTGTCCATCAGACAAAAAAGGAAAAAAAAAGAAGCTTTTTCAGCTTGTGATGTACCGATTCTGGTAATCTGGTGTTTCACTGAGAATTCTCAACCGCTGCTACAAGCAAGAAGGGCACTTTATTGCGGTCGTCACATCAGGCAAAGGCAAAATAGAACAAGAAAAACTAATTGATATATATCCTCACCGTTCGCCAAGGTCCTCGGAAGGGTACAAGAGTACGCGGGTTGCTTCTGCTTTCACCTTCGCTTCCCTTGACTGATTCATGGACATGGTAACTCCCCGAGCTGTGAGGAAGAGTCTTGAAGAATAAATCAGAGGAAAAGCAACCCTTTGAATCTTAAAGAACGAAAAAGAAGGAATAAATCATGATTGTTATGTTGGGGACGGTGCTCTTCACGGATTCATTTGTTCTACATCTCCTGGATCATTTGACCTTCTACTTTGCTCCCTTTTCCTATATTTCCGTCTACAATAGCGATGCAGAAATGGGTTTAATTGACTTAAAATGATACATCGAACTACTTGAGACACATTCTTTCATGCTAGTTGCAAGATAAATGCGAGGCATAAATTAAAACTAGCCTATGGTTTGTAAGTGAGACCAAAAGATCCTAGTGTATAAGATGTACACACCAAAATCACAAGCTCAAATCATGTTTCGACTGATAACATGTGTACGCTGATTGATATAATTTGAGTGTATGTGATGTAAGACAAGGAAACATCATTAAACTCTTATTTTGACCTGGCCAATCGTGTGCACGTGTTATATGTTGGACCATCATGTGGTAGTACATTCTAAACTGTTCAAGGTCTTACCTTTTAGGGTGAAAATTCAAGTTCTAGCCTTAATTGTTTGTGCACGGCAATGGTCTTGCTGAAGGCATTATTTTGATAGCGGAGACTATCTTCAGGGTGAAAACTCAAGATCTTCGATCGGGCAACGACGACGCTTATGCGTTGTTTCCTTCTTATAGGCTTTGCTTTTAGAGAAATTGGATATTAGATATTGTCTTGGTGGTGGTTGTGCTGCTGCTTCAAGACTGAAACTTTGTAGCGGGACTTTTATTTTTTAGTTTTTTTTTTCCGGCTATGTGCATCCGTAATGCCATTAGGGTATTGAGTTGGTGCAGAGCCTGGGTGTAATTGGTATCTCTGTGCTATTAATATGTGCTCCTTTTCATTTTTACATTCTAAACTGTTGTTTGTTTGTAGGTAAAACGTCATGTCACTCTGCGGTATGTTGCATCAATTTGGATACTAATATTTATATGCCAACGTATAATGGGATATCGCTTGTACTGGTCCATTTGACGGTTTGCGTGTGGATCAACATGAATAAATTAGAGTTCAAACCATGAGTTGGCTAGTTATTTGCACATGACATTAGATCTATACATAATATTGTCCATGCTAGTATACCAACTTGCACTGGTAAAGCTAGATAGACGACAATAATTTATTTTAGTTCTTCAGATTCTTTGTTTACGCTGGAACTTCAAATCTCTGTGCAGTTGCGCCTTTCCACAAAATAAATGAGCCATTATAGCCTATAAATACATCAACACCATGGTAGCAAATACATTATAGTACCCACTAACTTTAGTAGCGACCCAGCGACAAGTATATTACTCGGTTCCTTTCTTTCCATGAAGTTGTGATGGGGATGAGAGATGTTAGGAAGTTATTCAAAGTTGTATCACCTCATACCTATGTCGTCTATGCACCATGTCTTCATAGATGTTAATTTGAGTCGTAGGATGATACATGTACATGGACTGGATAGGAAACAATAAGGCGTCACTTCTAGGTAGCATTGTTGTGGTTTGATCCTGTATCCACGGGGTGTTCCCTTTGGACTTATGCCATAAACACAAATCATAAGTGACGTTTTTTTTTGCATCAATGTGATTTTGCTTCTTAAATGTTATTGCTATGTTCACACATGAGATACTTTTATCACTTATTAGAATCTTTTATTTTAATTTAATAATTATACATGGACAATTGGTACATAAAAATTAACCATTTCTTAATTACTAGTAGTAAACTAATTGTCTCCAAATTCAATCTAGTATTTCAATATTTTATCACTCCGTGCTAGACATGATCTCTTTTGATCTTCCTCCGCGCTCGACGCTTTGCTACGACGCTTGCTAGACCAGATTTTGCATCTGTGTACAATCACACTGCCATCATGTGTAGAGATATGTAGTACCACTATGAGAGTACACTTCATGTTGTCGGAGAGCTTCTCTTGCATACTACCTCCGTTCCGGTTTACAAGTCTCCTTTCCATTTTAAATTTTTTGTGAGAATCGAAGGCGTGTATCCCTAATTTATCATAATTCCAATGAGTACCATTCTCCCAATAATGCATCTCCCATTGTGCTTTATTGTATATCCCCTCCAATGCATGTAGTTCCCTCTCCCAACTACCGGTGCATGCGTTAATTAATAGGAGGGGTAATTATCCTTCCTGGTCTCAACAATTAGGTTCTTTAGCTTACATACCTGAGTAGAGGGAGTAATTCACGTCACCAACGAGGTACTCCCTCAATTTCTGTTTACTCCGCGTATTAGGATTATCAAAAGTCAAATTTATTAAAGTTTTACCAATTTTATAGAGAAAAATATCAACATTAGCAATACCAAGTCAATACCATATGATTCATCATGAAATAATTTTTTATATTATGTCAATTTAAAATTTTGAATGTTGATATTTTGTTCTATAAACGTGGTCAAACTTTATAACATTTGACTTAAGACAATCCTAATACGCGGTGTAAAAAGAAACAGAGGGAGTACTACTGTAGCATAGACTTCATAGTGAAACGACCACCAATTGCACAGATCATGACTGCATTAAAACTATTAATGAAGAACATGCTCGCCAACCAAGCACCAATGAAGAGAGTACACAAAAGAGTTGGGTAAGAGGAAAAACCAAGATTGATACCCTCCCAACTTTCCTAACTATTGTTTTTGTACAATTAAATGCGATTACAAAGTAAAAAAGAGAGTATGATGTCATGTGTAAGTTTCAATGGTGTCACGAGCCATACTAAGTCCCATGACAGCTACGCATTTGTGCATACGTGTGTCGTGATACCATGTGACGATTGAACAAGGAACAATCATGGTAGGAGAAACATGGGGTTTTGTTCATACCGTTTCTTTTCCGTTTCCTTAGCGTGCTCTCCACCAAACAGTGGGTATGTATGTTCCACATGTCAAGAAATGCAACGTACTATTGTCAATCATAGAAAAAAGAAAAAACATGGATTTGGGGATATGAGACCGGATAGATAGAGGGAGGTGAGGGAAGGGGAGGGACGGGAGGGCTCGTGAGGCGAAAAACGCGGAGAGAGGCGGCCCGCCGCCGCCGTGACAGCGGCGGCGAGGAGATCTGGTGGTGGCGGCGACTTGGAAGGGTGGCGGCGGGGGACGCCTTGGAGTCGCCAGGGATCGACCCGGAGGCGAGGAATTGATCTCCGTTTTGCTGGAAATGCCAGCGTGTTTTGTTTGGTTTCTTATTACGCGTGCCAATTTTGCAAGAAAAGTTGCAACAAAAGACATACAACTTGTTTCATTGTGTACTCAAGTTACTTTTTTAAAATATTTGTCAACACATATATGAATTGGATCTACTCACTCTGTCTCATATTAAGTTTCGTAAAAGTGGGTAAAATTCGATGTATCTAGACATGTTTTAGTCTAGATAAATGTATTCATCCGTATGCCTGCAGTATTTTTTAATCCTGATGTTTTCCATAATTGCTACCACCGTTACTATTTTACTCCTGCTGTTATTTTACTACTGCTACTGCTATAAAATTGTTACCACTGATAAGCTGTTGCGAGCAAGTCTACTTTCAGGTGCAGCTGAACTGAAAACTCATCTGTTAAGGCTTATAAATATTCTTTGGCTCCCCTTGTGTCGAACCAATAAATTTGGGTTTTACTTCCCTCGAAGACTGTTGCGATCCCCTATACTTGTGGGTCATCAAGACTATTTTCCGGCGTCGTTGCCGGGGAGCATAGCTTTATTTATTTCCTAACTTGAACGTGATATTGTTCGTTGCAAGACTTTAATCATGGGTAAAACTCGTGATAGAAAAGTTCCTATATTACCATCCACTACAAGGAGAGATACAACTCTAAACACCTCTGTTGCTCTTGATTCACCATCTGTAATGAGTAAACTTCTTACACCACCACATGCTACAGACACTGCTACTTCTGCTGAGTCTGGAAATGCTTCTGATACTTTTGATGATGCTTCTATTGTGCTTGATGATACTGGTTCACTAGGTCCTTTCCTAGATGCTACAATTGCTACATCTAAACAAATTGAAAACGCTGAAATTCCTGATGAAAATACTCGTACACCTTTAAATTCACCTGAGTCTATAGAAAGTCCTAGTGATGATCTTGAGGAAACTTACATTGAACTTAATGATGACTTTATTGAAGAAGTTCAACTACTATTAGTGCAAGTGCTATTATGAGTCTTCTTGTAAGACATGTTGTTAAATATAAACCTTTTCTTGATGATAAGTTTGCTACATCTCCTATACACATTAAAGATAAGAATTATGATTTCTCTCTAGATTTATCTTATATATCCATTGTTGAGAAAGAACCTTTTTGTGGTACTGAATATAAAAGTGCTATGGAACTTTCATCTTTTAGTAGTTTATTTTCTGATGATATTAAGAAACACACTTATTTTAAGTGATAACATAATCATTTAAGTGATAAGCAAAGTTTTACTTCATATAAAAATTGTTTTGGTAACAAGACTTAATCAACCTTGTTAACAAAGTGATTTTGAATGAATAGAAAAATGTTTTCACTATGTTTTCTCCACCCACATTTATGTTTTCACTATGTTTCTTTATGTTTTCTTTGGTTATTTGCCTATTGGGGTGTCTTAGAACCTCTCTAGCTTTGATTTTTTTTTCACCATTCTATATTTGATTTCCTGGTTTTTAATTATTTATTAATTTCTGGAAATTGCTCGAAAATGAAGTTTCTCTAAAAATTACAGAAAAATTATATTAAATTTCTACGTCACAAATGAGGTATAAAGACATATGGGGCACCCCAGGGGGACCCACCATGCAGGCACACCAATAGGTGGCGCAGGCAGGCCCCTAGTTGTGCGAGCACATGGTGTGGGGCCCTCCACTTGCTCTCCTCCCTGCCAAACACTCCAGTCTCTCTCCTAAACTCAAAAATATTACTGGAACCCGAGCTCTTGATGTTCTTCTTCTCGAATTTCTCGATCTCCTTGCGCAACCCATCTTTGTTGCTGAAATTTGGAGCATTTGCTCTCCGATACGCTACTCCTCCGTTTATCCAAGTAGAATTTTGTTTACTGGAGTATTTCTTGAGTATTTTGGTACTGTAGGTGACAGGGTGTGTGAGCTAGCATGCTTTATTTGTGTGAAATAATTTATTTTTGATGCATGTTTAGCCCTCCTACAAGTCTCGATAGTAGTTTCTATCATATAGTTGCTTGAAATCATTTTTTTGTGATGCTTGCTAAAAATTTCAGAAAAAGAGGATGGATAACTACACCTTTGGAGAAATCTTTGAGAGTGATGCACCTAGGAGGACAAGGCCTTCACGCTCAGCTACTCTGCTGAGACCATCTTACAATGAAAATCTCATTGCACCGAGTATTGACGATGCATGAAATGATGGAGATTGACATTCATCCACTTTCCCTTGTTATAACTTTCTAAATGATGGAGGGATACTTGAGGATTTCTTGCCACTGGTTGGTAGGGTTAGTCTAACTGATTACATGAATGATGAAAACCCTCAATATGCTATATTAACCAAAACTTTTGTTGAGAGTTTTACTTTCAACAACTCTCATTATAACCAATCTGTTGCATTCAAAATCTATGATAGACCTTTTTCCATGCTTTTGGAAAGATTTTGCAGCATCATAGGTATTAACATGTCGGGGACAACGAGGAAGATTCAGGAACGACCCATTGATTTGCTAGAGCTCTACCGAGGAGTTACACATGATGATGACCGCACAACTCAGCGTGGCAAGATAAGGAACATTCAACACCCTGCTATTAGATATTTTACTTAATACTTTGCTACTAGTGTTCTTGGTAGGGAAAACACTAGTAATATTTCAAATTACCATCTCGCTTTTCATGCTGTTGCACTGAATAATAGAAATAGATATAACCTTGGTGCTTTCATTGCTTGCCGCTTAGCTGCTAGAGGACCCATTTATGGAGGTATTATTGCTACCCGTGTGTTGACGGCTCTAAACCTTTCTGTTGCTCCACATGATGAGTTTCTAGCTCCTCAGAGATTGACCTTGCTGCAATGAAAGCTCATCACTCTGTTACTGCAAACTCTAATGTTGGACATCTAGTATATAGAGTTTTATCTACTAATGGAGATGAAAGGGAAGTACCCTTGCCGCAGCCTGTTTTGTTCACTGTTAGCAGGATGCCATGGTCGCGTTCAAAGGAGGAGCTGGATGAGCAGCTGCGCTTGCTTGATTTCCATGAGCAGCACGACCCCGAGCATCAGATGGGGCAGAACGCGCCCTCCGAGGACTACACTGCGCAGTACACCGGGGCGTCCTCGAGTTCATATCAGGAGGATGACCCATCCTCAACGTACTATGGGGCCCCCACTTCATGACCCTCTTGGGATTGATCTCCACTTAGGCCAAAAACCTAAGCTTGGGGGAGGTATGCTGACATCACGCTCATCTACATATCACGTTTCTGTCGGTTCTTTGTATATCCATGTTTTCGTTTCTTTCGTTTCTTTTGGTTTTTATTGTTTTGTTCTTGCTTTCCAAAACGCAAAAAGACAAAAAATATTTCTGTTGTTTCTCTTTATTTGCTTCTTTATTTTCTTTTGTTGGTTTTCTTTACTTTCTAGTTTCGGTTTAATATTCAAAAATCTAAAAATATTTTGCTTTGTTTGCTTGTTTCCTTCTGTTCTTGTTTTAAATTTGAAAATCCAAAAATATTTGATGTTCTTCTTTGGTTTTGGAAATTTTTATGCAGAGTTCAGTAGTCCTCCGTGACTCCGTTGGAGCTTGGTTATCATTTTATATTATTCAATCGACACGAGTGAAGAGCAATAATGATGATTTACGATAATTCAAGTTGTGGTGAGAGGATGGTATGAACTATATTTGTTTTGTTTTTGTACATATACTCATCCATGTGGACATGCTTAGTTTATTCATGTAAAGTGTATATGTTATTTAATCGATGCTTAGTAGTTCGTTCTCTCTCATGATTAGTTCCAGCTTACTAATATTAGATAGCATGTCATATAAATGTTTGCTTGCATTGTTTTATTCATAGAAGGGCATAAAAATTGTGGTATCTCCCTCCGAATGTTTCACTTGAATCGACTTGGCACATGCTCATGCATGCATAAGAATGCAAACAAAAGTCAATTAAGCCTCGATGATTTATTTTGCCTTAGAGTATTTGTATCACGTTTATGCCCCTGTTAATTTTGTTCTGTCGCAAGTATGATTATGACAGTTGTTGCTCTCTTGATTGTCGCTCCCAGTCTATTGCTAGCCTTCACTTGTACTGAGTATGAGCTCTACTAGTGTATCCAACTCCCAAAACCAAAAAATTTCAAATGCGTCTACCATACCTACATATATGTGGTATTTCACCGCCACTCCAAGTAATTTTTTCATAAGCTACCATTAAAACCTTCAAAATACTTCTCATTTTGTGACACTGTTTTAGCTCATGAGGAAGTAGTAGTTGTGTTTGTTATCTTCCATACTATTTAAGTACCCTGACTTGCATGCTTCATCTGCTCGTCATTAATTTTGCGAAGACCTGGTTAGACCATTATAGCATCAAAAGTTAAATAAACAAATAGACACTCCTCCATGGTATGAGATTGTTGGCAGACACCCGAGGATTCGGTTAGCCATGGTTTGCGAAAGCAAGGTGGGGAGGAGTGTCATACTATATAAAGAGCATGCTATAAATGCTTAATATAAATATCTCGGAACCGCTCTCAACTTGTTTATTATGGAAGATAACAAGGACTCTATTACCATTCGTTGACATGAACAACCACCTCTCCAAAAAATCATTTTACTTCTGTTTATAAAATAAAAAATTCTATCACATGTTAATCCTTGTTCCCTTTCCGAAGGGCCTTTCTTTTACTTTTACGTTGAGTCTTCAACTTCTCACTTTATGCACTTTCTTGAGAGCATGGCTTTCATTCTTAGTTTAATGTGCTTGTCCCAGAAAACGATTGATTGTGCTATAACTTTGATGCTTGTATCTTTGATATATTTACTTCTACTCTTCACTTGAACCTCAGAGGTGCCCTGACATTTATGTTTTGCTCCATTATTAAGGGCAAGCGATATACCACTTTATCATATCTTATTATGAACATTGCAATCCTGCAGATTGATATATTTCATGTGGTTTATTATTAACGTGTTGGTATCTCTTCATGATTTGCATAACTATTAGGTGACTTTATTTGCATACTTCTTATTATGAATTGCCTAAGCACTTGATCATATAGTGAGAATATTTACATCATATGAAAAAGTGTGTTCGTAAAATTTCTTTTATCGCTCTCAGTTGTCAACTGAATTGCTTGAGGACAAGCAATAAGCTAAGCTTGGGGGGAGTTGATACGTCCAAAACGTATCTCCTTTTCTGAACACTTTTGCTGTTGTTTACCTCTAAACTTGTGAGTTTTGGATAGAACTAACACAGACTAACTCTGTTTTCAGCAGAATTACCTCGGTGTCTCGTTTTTGTGCAGAAAAATCAACTTTCAGGAAATTGCCCGGAAAAAAACCCGAAGACCCCGGAGCCATAAGAAGAGCCGTAGGGGGGGGGGCAAGGAGGGGCCCACACCATGGGCTGGTGCCCCCCTAGGCCACGCCGCCTAGTGGTGTGGCTGCCCCAGGCACCCCCTCGGGCTCCCCTTTCGACTACTTAACCCCCATGACCTATAAACCGGGGGGAGGGGGAAGTAGGGTTCGTCATATTCGAGAGAAAAACACCACAACGCCACCGCCACCTCGAAATTCAATTTGGGGATCAGAAATTCCCGTTCTGGCGCCCTGCCGGGACGGGGATTCGGAGGAGATCATCGCCATCATCATCGCCACCACTTCTCCATCAACCATACATGATTCGCCCATCCATTTGTGAGTAATCCCCGCTGTAGGCTGAGAGGGATGGTTGGGATTGGATGAGATCGTTCATGTAATAATGCCAGATTGTTATGGCATAGTGCCTAGTAGCCGTTGTTAGTGCTTTATATCGTTGTTGCAACTTGTTATGCTTAATGCTTGTCACTAGGGCCCGAGTGCCATGATCTCAGATATGAACATTCTATTGTTTCATGAGTATAATTATGTTTCTTGATCATATCTTCAAGTTATTTACACATATCATTGTCCGAAACCCGATGCCCGAAGTGATAGAAATTGGGACAACTGGAGGGGATGGCTATGATGTGAGGATCACATGTGTTCGCGGAGTATTAATGCTTTTCTCTGGTGCTTTGTTAAAAGGAGCACCTTAATTACCAGTAGTTTCACTTGAGGCCCCGCTGCAACGGGCTGGTAGAACAGAAGATGTTGTGCAAGTTTCTCATTGCGAACACGTACGACTAAATTGGAACACATGCCTATGGTTTGCCTAGAACTTGGATGCTTTTATTATCTATCTGCAATACCCATGTTTTGATTATTATATGAACTATCTTATCCATGCAACGCCCGTTCATCCATCCCTATGCCTACAATACTTTAATCCTGCTGTTTCCCACAATTGCTACTACTGTTACTATTTTACTCCTGTTATTATTTTACTACTGCTACTGCTATAAAACTGTTACCACTGATAAACTGTTGCGAGCAAGTCTACTTTCAGGTGCAGCTGAACTGACAACTCAACTGTTAAGGCTTATAAATATTCTTTGACTCCCCTTTTATCGAATCAATAAATTTGGGTTTTACTTCCATCGAATACTGTTGCGACCCCCTATACTTGTGGGTCATCAGCTGGGCATTAGGAATTTGGAGGCTGTTAACCAAAGTCTAATTCTAATGGCCGCTTGGCGCATTGCTCAAAATCCTAACGACAATCTTCATAAAGTGCTTCAATCCAAGTATTTTCCTAACTCTTCTATTTGGCGGCCTAAACCCAATGCTCCCAAATCTGCATTTTGGGCCTCATTTCTCAAAATCCTTCCGATCCTTAAAGCCCACTCATTTTACCAGCTGACTCAAGGTAACCTTTCTATCTGGGGTGCGATTAGAAAAAGACTTCCTCTCCGAAGGAAACTGAAAGAAAAAATAAGCTCACGCGAGAGCGCCACGTCGCGGGCTCGTACGCGAGGAACCAAACAGAGGGAGTGCATGCATTTGTTTTAGATTCGTTTTTTAAAACGAAATATCTTCAGAACCATAATTCGGAATTATAAACCGTTGTCATATTTGAGCTCCTCGCGTCGAGATCTTCAAAATTAAGGGCATTGTAAGTTATCTAGCATTGCAAGGTGAACCATTCCGTGGACACGATGAATCATGTTCTTCTTTAAACAAGGGAAACTTTTTACAGATGCTTGATTGGTATAAAGAAAGGAATAGGGAGGTGCAGCTTGCATTTGATGACTTATGTCCTAAAAATGCCAAAATGACTTCGTCAACTATTCAGAAAGAGCTTGCTAGATTTTGTGCGAATGCGGTCACCAAATACATCAAAGAAGAGATGGATGGTTTTCTTTTCACTGTTCTTATTGATGAATCTCGTGATATATCAGTTAAAGAACAAATGGCTGTGGTTGCGAGGTATGTGTTGAAGTATATTAAATACTTATGCCCTTAATTTTGTTTTATGTAGTTCAATAATTGAACTAATTGTATCATTTTTTGTGTAGGTATGTGAGAAAAAAGTGGAGATATTGTTGAAAGATTTTTAGGTATTACACATGTCCCAAACACAACATCGTCCGCTTTAAAGGAGGCACTTTTGAAGGTTTTCGCCAAACATGGTCTACTTATTGCAAGACTACGAGGGCAAGGATATGATGGAGCATCTAACATGAGAGGAGAATTTAATGGCCTTCAGAAGTTAATCCGTGATGAGAACCCATATGCTTTCTATATTCATTACTTTGCCCACCGATTGCAACTGATAGTTGTTGCGTTATCGAGATGTTACAAAGGTCTTGAAGATTTCTTTGATGATGTGTCCATGATTGCCAATGTCAGTAGTTCATCTTGCAGGAGGAAGGATATATTGCTTGATAAGCACAAATAAATTATTTTGGCTAAGATTAAGAAATGTGAGGTGCCCATGGGAAGAGGTCAAAATCAAGAAACATCTTTGGTCCGACCTGGAGATACAAGATGGGGTTCTCACTACACGACTTTAGCTCGCATTGAATCAATGTGGGAAGTAGTGATAGAAATTTTGAGCATTGTTGAACATGATGTCCGTGTTCCATGTAGGGCGGGAGGTTTGGTTCATGCAATGGAGAGTTTTAGCTTTGTTTTTATCTTGAAGATGATGTTAAAGCTACTTCGTATGACAAATGATATATCTCATTTATTGCAAAAGAAGGATCAAAATATTGTTCAGGTATGTAGTGGATAATTTTTTTATGATTCTACATTTTCTATGTATATTTTATTGATCCAAACTTTTAGTTGTATCATTTCAGGCAATGTCTTTGATTAAGGATGTGGTAACACGATTGGTCAATTGGAGGAATGATGGTTGGGAGCCACTTTTGGAAGAGGTCAATGCATTCTGCACCGAAAATGAAATACCAATCCCAAGTATGGATGCAATGGTAACAAAATGGGGCAAAACGAGAAAAGGAGGAAAGCATGAGGTCACCACAGATCATTTTTATCGCGTGGACACCTTCTATACTGCCATAGACTCTATTACCACTGAGTTCGATCATCGTTTTAATGAGGTATCTTCAGAATTGCTTCAGAACTTCTCTTGTCTTGACCCAAGAGACTCATTTGTTAGGTTCAATGCGGATAAGCTTGCTCGGCTTACTGAGATTTATCATGAGGATTTTTCCAATTATGAGCGTGAGCATATACAAGATACCCTTGATCTATTCCTTATTCATATGAGGAGATCTGAAGATTTCAGAGCTTGTCTTGATATTGCAAGTCTAGCTAAAAAGATGGTTGAACTTGAAAAGCACATCATGTTTCCTACAGTTTACCGCCTCATTGAGTTGGCACGACTTTTATCGGTGGCCACAGCAACAGTAGAAAGGGCTTTCTCAGCTATGAAGATTATCAAGACTGAGTTGCACAACAAGATGTCTGATGACTGGCTTAACGATTTGATGGTGATCTACATAGAGCGAGGAATATTTAAAAGTCTTGATCTTGGTAATATTAAGAAAGATTTTCAGAAAGAGGGTAGAGCTCTGCCACCGCCGGGGACTTCTAGACGACACTAGAGTTTCATTATCGATATATTTGTAGGTTCTACTTCTATTTAAACATGTTGTTATTTTTGTTAAGTTACTTATGTTTAGGATCAAATAAAATACTAGTGTGTCTACAAAGTTATGGTTTGTTTGAATAATTTTTTGTATGCGTTAGATTTTGCCCGACCTCAAATTTGTTCGTCCTCCGCCACTGATCCAAGCGGCTACTTCTCTTGCGTCATCGGTTTTCCAGGCGGAAGCAAAAGCACTGCTGCCGGCGGCAGAGATCACACATCACACGACATGCCAACATTCCTCACAGATAACCTAACGTTGGCAAGAGCGACAGCAACTAAACCATCCACTCATCCGCTGGGATTCAAGAGAAACTTTGGCAAAACTATTTATACTTAATTCCAGGTCCTTGGCTCGGGTGTTCCACGTCAGGAGGGATCTGAATGGATTTGCCCATAACCGTGCACATGAGGCTCTTTGGCATAGCCTACAACAGCCTATCTTTTCGCGTGTTAATTCAGCTCATGAAACAGGCGTACGTATGAAGTGTACGGATCGAGTTTGATATGGACTCGGACTCCATCAGCTTAGCTTAACCCAGTATATGGATCCGACTCGGGCTGTACCAGCAATTAATAAATAGTTTACATCTTTGCCCGCCCCGTGCTATCGCGCGCGCTCTGGAAATCAACAATGGACCTGCTCTGCGATAACACCGTCGAGGAGATCCTCCTCCGCCTGCCGGAGAAACGGCACCTTTGCTGCGCCCGCGCCATCGCCCGCCGCTACAATACCATAGTCCGCAGCCCCGAATTCGCTGCCCGCCACAGGCGAATTCATACTCCGTACCGCTCTTCCGGTATCTTTCTACAAAGTTCTTCTCTGCCTCCATCCAAGGTGACTGCAGAGGCGGCGGTCCGAGAATCCTTGGCCTTCTTTGTATCCTCCTCCTCAACTGTACCAGTCTTATCGTCCGATCTAAACACCTTCTTGCCTAGCGCCAGCGCGAGGGAGCTAGCATACCTAAAGCACGCCGGAGTTGGCCCTGGCGACACCGGTAGGAAAATCTTCATCTTACACTCGTCGGCAGGCTTGTTGCTGTGTTGCCGGGGCCACGTCTCCCCGGTACATTACTACGTTTGCGACCCATTAGCGCGCAAGTGGGTGGCCCTTCCGGAGCTTCCACGGCCTCCACACAGCGAACAGTCGGGCCTGCTCACGGTGAGTGCCGTCGAAGGGGACATTGCGATGAAAAGGTTCCAGGTGGTCCTGTTTGACCAGCGTAGGCAGTGGGAAACACCAGGAGGGAGTTTAGACCTCCAGGTGTTCTCTTCAGACTCCGGCGAGTGGACGGCGATGCGCCTTCCATACCCGCCCGCCCTCAGCGGGTTTCTGTGCTTCGCGCCGCCCTGCCTTGGCCGAAGCGGCAAAGCTGCGTACTGGTTCGGGCTTTCCCCCTACGACTCGGCCATCGCCTACAGCAGCGTCCACCAGTCCATGCGCCTGATGCAGGTTCCAAGCCGCGCCCACGACCTGAGCTCGCTCAACAGGTGCATGTCGGAGCGCCAGGACGAGGTACTCCGATATGCCCACTTTGACGCGGCGGAGTTCGAGGTATGGGATCTGCTTCCGACAAGCGAGCAGCCCCAGTGGACGTTGGTACACCGAGCCACGGTGAATGACGTAGTCCGCCGTAGCTCAGGAGCGGGTTCCTTCTTCGGCAGCTACATGCTCGGCTGGATGGCTGTCAGCCCACGTGCCTTTTGGTGCAGTGCCTTTGAGCTGATCGGCTTCGACCCGGCTGACGACGACCTTGTCTTCTTCTTTCAGGCCTCTACCGGCCGCCTGGCCGTCTACTCCATTAGGCTCGGCAAGCTGAACCTCCGATGTCAGCTTTTGCCCGGTAAATCGCTCTCCTCGTTCAACATGGTCCCCTACGTGCGCCCAAGTCGCCCCGTAGACATCCCTGGCATGCAATGCCTCGATGTTGCTTGCCCCATGTGATCGGTATTTCTTCTTTTAGATTATAAGGCAGTTGATATCCGCCAGCGCGGCTAGATGTTTTAGGTATCATTATATCTTTTTTTTTATCATGTTCATTATTATGAATTTTGGGATGTTCGTCTACTATGTTAGACATGTTATATTAAAAAAGCATTGTTACCAAATTCTATTATGGGAACAATTTGTTTCATATTGGTAGCTCTCTAAAATGTTTACAAAAAATGATTTCTACTAAATTGAATTTGCATTTATACGATTGGATTTTCGTAGTGAAAAGGCTAATTGTTTAGGATCCTGGAAGATAATTTGGTGTGAAAACAAATGATTTTTTTTTTTTTCCAGAAACACGCACGAGAGTTGCGTGTCTTTTATTAAGATGAGAGGCCTGGCGAACTGAAACATCTTAGTAGCCAGAGGAAAAGAAAGCAAAAACGATCCCCGTAGTAGGGCGAGCGAAATGGGAGCAGACTAAACCGTGAAAACGGGGTTGTGGGAGAGAAAATACAAGCGTTGTGCTGCTAGACGATCCGGTGAATAGCGGCCGTAAATATAACGGTTCTAAGAGCATCTCTAGCAGAGCCCGTACGTGTTTGTAGTTTGCCTTTTTCGCTTTTAAGGGTCAAGGAACCACTAGGCCATAGTAGACCCCGTAAAAGTAACCGCAAAATGGAATATTCCGTTGAGGTCGTCTTCAACCTTACTGCAACGCCGTCCGGTGTGTTTGATCTATTTTTTGGCCAGCATTAAAGGACTCCTACCAAAGCCCCCGTGTGCTTGTGTGCCTGTAGGAGATTGGGCTGCATAAAGACGAAGCGTGGGCCACGAAGCTCCCCGGCCAAGCCGCTGCTGCCGCCGTGAGCATTTGCAGGGTGTTGGTCACGAGCAGCTTGACGAGGCGTGCAAGGAGAGGCTGCCGGTGTGGAGCCACGTGATGTGGTCCCAGATGAGCATCTGCTATGGTGCCTTCCTTGAGCATCTGTAGGGCACCTCCGCAAGTTTCTCGGCCGCACGCACATGTCCTTGCACTCCGGCCGGAGGCACTTCCCGGAGCCCGATAGCTTGGTCAAAGCGACCAGCTCCGCCGACACAAACGTTCATGGACCGAGCGCGAGGAGTGCCGATTTTTGAATGGAAGTTTAACATTTTGCTGGACACGTGAGAAATCGACGGCTGGAGCTTTGGCCATGCACGGCGGCGTGAGGAGAATTTCGGCCAGTTCCGGCCAGTTCGTGACCCGTATACTACCCTCCACTCCCTGTACATAAAGGTTACATGCTTGCATTTTTGGTGGCTTGTAAACCGTTTACAGGTTCGTGGAATTTTACAGTCACTGCTATGGCCGCAAAACTGAGCCGAACCCGTAAACCCGCCGGAATTTTACGAGTTTGGGCTTTTTACACTCTGCTAGAGATGCTCTAAGGTAGCGAAATTCCTTGTCGGGTAAGTTCTGACCCGCACGAAAGGCGTAACAATCTGGGCACTGACTCGGAGAGAGGCTCGGTCCCCTTAGGGTTATCCTGCGCTTGGAAGAAGAACTAGGAAAAGAAAAAAAAATGGAGATAGTTTTATTTTTCGTCGGCCGTAAGTAAATACGGAACTAGAAATATGGAAGCCTTGGTATGGAAACCCGCTAAGTGGTAACTTCCAAATTCAGAGAAACCCCAAAATTAAAAAATGTCAAATTTGAGCCAAATCCATGTTTTGAGAAAACAAGAAGTTCTCGAACTAGAATACGAGGGTAGCACAGAGGGGCGCTAGCTAGGATACTAAGTAATGCTAGTAATAGGGCTAGCACCAGTTTATGCTTCTTGAACTTTATAACTAGGGTAAAATATGCCTTGTTTTCTTTCCCTTGCTTGTGATGATTAGTTCATCAAGTCGGAAAGGTAGCTTGAGCAAGTCATTTGATACAATAATACTAACCGTGATAATTAATCCTCCCAAGTTGCCGTGAGCCCTAAAGACCCAATATGTAAGGTGTTGGTGTGAGGTTAGGTGAAGGAAGTTAATGCTTAACAATCGGCGATTTGAAATTGATAATATACATTAAAAACTTCTCTACCTATTGTAGTGTCCGAAGGTACTAGGAAAGGTGGTTAAACCAAAATAATAATGCTCATCTGATAAAACCATCCATCTCAACCAGTCAAGTGGTTGGATACAATGGCCATTCCTTCCCATATAAGAGTCTTCTCTTCCCAAATAGTAAAGTGAGAGATAAAACAAGTAGTGAAGCCTAATTTTTATCAATAATCAGTTTGATCTTTTTCCCACCTTCAGAAGGATGAATCATAGTGATGTGGTCGCAACCTCTAGGATGTTCTGATGTTCATGGATTGATGCATGAAAGGTGAGGAGATTGGGTAAGAACACAAAGAACATGATGAACTCAAACAAGAACACACACACAAAAGGGGATAACTCGTGAATCATACAAGGGAATCGCAAAACCCAAGTCAACAACATGCTTGATGTAACTGATTCACCTTCACGGCCGGTCCATCGTGCCAATATAATCTCAAGGGTAGACAATGGTGACATACTAGAATCCCAAGGACAAAAAATAGCAATCACCAAGTAACCTTGATACAAGTAAATAGATGAATCTATGGAGTAGGCATGAATCCCGTGGGGGAATTTCTCCACATGTGAGGGGGAGGGGGAGCACAATCTCAATTCTATCTTAAAATCTTCTCTTTCACTCTAGATCTGGGCCTTGGGTCCTATTTATAGTCTTAGTACAAAGGGGTAGATGGGGGTAGGCGGAAGGAGGGATACAAGGACAAAAGGCCGTTTTCCTGCACGCAGGAACACGCTGGATAATCCAGTTCTTCTTCTTCTTCTTCTTCTTCTTGAGAAATATTTGCAGGTAGTATACCATCCAAAGGTGACATTTCAGGTAGTATACCATCCAAAGGTGACATTTCACGTTTTGAATCCATGGTGACTTGGCATATGATGGAGTGCGAGACATGCCCGTTTGGATGTGTCGGGCTACATCTCATAGATGGATCCAAAGACTTCGTTTAAATTTTCTGAAAATGTTTAGTTACAACTTTACAGGTGAAAGGATGGGAAGATCACAACAATCAACCCTCCGAACACGCGCATGCCACACCAAATTGAAATTGCTCAACTCCTCCAGAGACCGGTCCGAACAAATCGTCTTTTTTCAAAGCTCGAATTCTAGCTTGATTTGTCTGCAAATTTCCCACGGCATCGTAGCTTTTTTGTTGAACACTCTGTTGTTCCTCTCCAGCCAATGACATCGGGTAACAAGAACGATTAAGCCATTGAGTTCTTTTCCCAACTGTCCTAACGTCACGACAGTCACCGTCGGCCACCACTCTTCCCGCTTGGAGAGAGGCCCTAGCATGAAGCGGTGTGAATGGTACGTGAGCAGGAGAGAGTACCCGACTTCCATAGAGAAGGAGCACTCCAGCGAGAGGTGTTCTGCCATTTCCTGCTCCTGGCACCACAGGGGGCACACTGTTGGGTGATCCAACACTCTCTGCGGCTAGTATCTCCGCCGTCCACAGCCTCCCATGAAGTGTAAACCACATGTGAAATTTGTGAAGCGAAGGAGCCCTCGTGGACCACAACATTCTAACGCAAGGCTCTTCTACTCTCTCTAGGAAGAAGGCTTCATAGGAAGATTTTGGTGAGTAAACCCCATTTGCAGTTAGCTTCCACAAAAATTTGTCCTCGCCCAACCCAATGGTTCTCTCCTGCGTCAGCTCCCAGACATCCAAGAACTCGGTGTTTACGGGGATTGAAGGAGGGCCTCTGATATCCACAACCCAGCGGTGAATAGGGAGGGTGTCGGCCACACTCATGTTGTGCGCGGCTGGTCTAACAAATTTCATCAGGTGTGGTGCAAACTCACTGATGCTCTGGCCGTCGAACCATTTGTTGTGCCGGAATGCCAACCCATGGCCATTGACGAGCTCATACTTGGTACATGTTGAGCAGAGGTCCTCTGCTTTAGGGGCGAGGGCGAACTTAATTCCATGCCAGGGTTTGTCTGCGTCCTTCCATTGTAGTCACCTCCATCATCCATGCAAAGCCATCAAAATATAATATGATGTTTTGACAAAAAAAAATATAATTGACTTACGTACTATTTTTTGATTTAGATCTTACACGGACAGACGTATCCTATGCATCCCTGCATCCATCTATCATTTTTTTTGGAATTCATAGGTTTGTACGTCAAGTTCATATACTAACTGACTAAATAATGTCGGTGATATCCTAAGCTAGTCCTAGTATATTGAAGAGGCAGCTAGGTTCTGACATCCTATTCCAACCACCACCTCGGTGTGTATATATAGAGCTCCCCCAACATTATTCATATGTACGGTTCTGAAAACAATCTACACAAATCACATGGTATCAGAGAAACTAGATCCAAACAATCATGACTTCCTTGGAAACCTCCAGCTCAACTGTCGGGTCGAATAGTAGTGATACCCTTGGAACCTCGCCGGCTCAAGCTTTCGCCTTTGCTGGCTCCATTATGTCTGGCCACACTGTTGTGCCAACCGTCCCCAACCTAACTCACATGGTTACGGTGAAACTCTCTCGTGACAACTACCTGATGTGGAAGGCCTATAAGGGAGATCAGCTCCTCGACATCCTCAACTGGTCGCTTCGGGCCCCACCCGTGATGGTGCTGGTGTTTGATACGTCCAAAACGTATCTCCTTTTCCGAACACTTTTCTTATAGTTTTCTTCTAAACTTCTTAGTTTTGGATACCACTAACACGGACTAACGCTGTTTTCAGCAGAATTACCTTGGCGTGTCGTTTTTGTGCAGAAAAATCAACTTTCGGGAAATTGCCCAAATAAGATCCCATTGGTCCTAAAACACCAGAAGACCCCGGGAGCCAGAAGGGGGGCCAGGAGGGGTCCACACCACCCCTGGCGCGCCCCCTTGGCCGCGCCGCCAGGTGGTGTGGGCCACTCCCTCACCCCCTCGGACTCCCCTTTCGACTACATATGCCCCGTAAACTAAAAACCGAGGGGGGTTCATCATATTCCACAGAAACACAACAGAGCGCCGCCGCCACCTCGAAACTCGATTCGGGGATGAAAAGTTCCTGTTCTGGCGCCTTACCGGGACGTGGATTCAAAGGAGATCATCGCCATCGACACCGCCACCTCTTATCCATCAACCATCCATGATTTTCCCATCCATGTGTGAGTAAACATCGCTGTAGACTGAGAGGGATGGAAGGAATTGGATGAGATCGATCATGTAATAATGTCAGATTGTTAGGGCATAGTTCGTAGTATCCATTGTTAGTGTTTTCTACCGTTGTTGCAACTTGCTATGCTTAATGCTTGTCAATTTGGGCCCGAGTGCCATGATCTCAGATCTGAACATGTTATTGTTTCATGAGTATAATTATGTTTCTTGATCATATCTGCAAGTTGTTTACACATGTCATTGTCCGGAACCCGAGACCCCAAAGTGACAGAAATTAGGACAACCGGAGGGGATAGTTCTGATGTGAGGATCACGTGTGTTCACGGAGTGTTAATGCTTTGTTCTAGTACTTTATTAAAAGGAGCACCTTAATTACTAATAGTTTCCCTAGAGGCCCCGCTGCCACGGGCTGGTAGGACAAAAGATGTTGTGCAAGTTTCTCATTGCGAGCACGTATGAATATATTGGGACACATGCCTATGGTATGCCTAGATGTTTGATGCTTTAATATTATTATATGTAATGCCCATGTTTAGATTATTACATCGCCTATGTTATCCATGCAACGCCCGTTCATTCATTCCCTCTATGCCTACGGTACTCCCATCCTGCGGTTTTCCGCGATTGCTATTGTTGTTACTATTTTACTACTGCTGTTATTTTATTTCTACTGCTACTATAAAACTGTTACCGCTGATAAATTATTGCGAGCAAGTCTACTTTCAGGTGCAGCTGAATTGACAACTCAGTTGTTAAGGCTTATAAATATTCTTTGGCTCCCCTGTGTCAAATCAATAAATTTGGGTTTTACTTCCCTTAAAGACTGTTGCGATCCCCTATACTTGTGGGTCATCAAGACTATTTTCTGGCATTGTTGCCGGGGAACATAGCTTTATTTATTTGCTCACTTGATCGTGACATTGTTTGCTGCAAGCCATTCATCATGGGAAAGAATCGTGATGGAAAAGTTCCTATATTACCATCCACTACAAGAAGAGGTATAACTCTGAACACCTCTCTTGCTCTTGATTCACCGTCTGCTATGAGTAAGCTTCTTACTCCACCACATGCTATTGTCACTTCTGCCGAGTCTGAAAATATTTCTGATACTTTTGATGATTCTTCTACTGTGCTTGATGGTACTGATTCTCTAGGTTCTTTCCTAGGTGCTACTATTGCTAAATCCAAACAAATTAAAAATGCTGAAATTTCTATTGAAAATATTGGTACACCTGTTAACTCACCTGAGTCTATTAATGATCTTGATGAAAGCTATATTGAAATTAATGATGATTTTATTGAAGAAGCTCGTGCTACTACTGGTGCAAGTGATCTTGAGAGTCTTCTTGCAAGACATGCTGTGAAATATACATCTTCTCTTGATGCTAAGTTTCCCACATCTCCCATACACATTAGAGACAAGGATTATGATTTCTCTTTAGATTTATCTTATATATATATTGTTGAGAAGGAACCTTTTTGTGGAACTGAAAGTAAAAGTGCTATTGAACACATGAATGAGCTTTCATCTTTGAGTAGTTTATTTTCTGATGATACCAATCTGCGTACTTATTTTGTTACCAAGATCTTCCCTTTCTCATTGAAAGATGAAGCTAAACTTTAGTTTAACAATCTGTCACCTAGGTCTATCACTGATACTATGGATTTGGTTAATGCTTTCTTTCAAAAATATTTTCCTGCTAGTGCCCAACATGCTGTTGTGCAGGATATCTTTAACTTTGAGCAAATTGAAGGAGAAAAATTGCCTGAATCTTGGACAATGTTTTGTTCTTTGATAAGAGATAGCCCTGGATATCCATTACCTAAAAATGAGCTTCTAGATATATTTTATAATGGACTAACTGTTGAATCTAGGACATACCTGGATAGTTGTGTTGGTTGTGTTTTCAGGAAAAGAACTCCAGAAGAAGCTGAGGAATTAATGGCTAAAATAGCCAAAAAATAATGATGATTGGAATGTACCTGAGCCTACACCTAGACCAGATCCAACACCAATACCAAAACCCAAGAATTGAGGGATGATTGAATTAAATGATGAAGTAAGCCAAGAAATCTCTTAAATAGAGGGGTATTAGATCTTAAGATGTGAAGAATTAACCTCCTATAGAAGAATTATGTAAGCCTATTCCTCATCCATCAATTGTTGAGGTACACTCTCTCCAATACTTTGATAATAGAGATACTCACTATTCTAAACCACTTGATCAATGATGAATTTGATAATTATGTTGTTAAGCAAGACAACTTTAATAGGAGAGTGCAAAATCATCTTATGGAAAACTCTAGAGCTATTGATAATTTGCATGGTATTATTGAGAGAACCTCTAATGATGTTAAAATGGTTGTTAAACATTTTCAAATGGTTCAAACTCAAATTGATCAACTTACTAAAGTGCAAATAGATATGCTAGCTAATGCTTCTAGAGATAAACTTGTTTGTGAAATAATTACTAGAAGTGCTGATTCTACTCAGGACCCCTTGTATCCCGAAGGACATCCTAAAAGAATTGAACAAGATTCTTAGCAACCTACAAATAATAGTTCTCCTTCTAACAAAAAGATGAAGAGACACAAAAATATTGTAGAATCTCCTGAACCTGCTAAAGATCCTAATAGTATATCTATTTCTATTGCTGAAACTGAAAGTGGTAATGATAAAAGTGATGCTTCTAATAAAGAAGAAACTGTAGCTGAACCTGAAAAGCAATTTAAAACTACAAAGTATACTAAGGAGGATTTCATTGCTAATAAACATGGTAATGAAAGAGAGCTTTGGGTACAAAAAGCAATGCCTTTTCCTAATAAGAAACACAAATCAAAGGAAGAAGAACATTATAACAAGTTTTGTGAGTGGATAAACCTCTGTTTTTGCAAATCCCTTTGACTGATTCTATTAAATTGCCTCCTTATTCTAAATATATGAAAGATATTGTCTCTAACAAAAGGAAAATTCCTAATGAGGAAATTTCCACTATGCTTGCTAATTACTCTTCCAATGGCAAGGTTCCAAAGAAGCTCGGAGATCCTGGTATTCCTACTATCCCTTGTTCTATTAAAAATAATTATGTTAGAACTGCTTTATGTGACTTGGGAGCTGGAGTTAGTGTTATGCCTTTATCTCTTTATAAGAAAATCTCTCTTGAAAAATTGATACACACTGATATATCTTTGCAAATTGCTGATAAATCTACTGCTATTCCTATTGGTATATGTGAGAATGTTCCTGTTCAAGTTGATACTAATTGTTTGATATTAACTGACTTTGTTGTGTTGGAAATGCCCGAAGGCGATAATATGTCTATTATTCTTGGGAGACCTTTTCTTAATACTGCAGGGGCTGTTATTGATTGCAATCAAGCAAAAGTAACTTTAATGTTAATGATAAAGAGCATACTGTTTATTTTCCCAAGAAGATTGATAGAAGATATGGTTTAAATTCAATTGAAAATATTGAGACCATCAAGATTGGAGAATTTTATTGTCCCATTCCAGTACCACCAAAAGAATATGAAATTATTATGATTGGGACTATGTCTATCAAGGTTGAGGTAACATAATTATTCAGTCATTAGCAAAGTTTTGCTTCCTATGAAAATTATTCTGGTAACAAGACTTGATCACCCTTGTTAACAAAATGATTTTGAATGAAGAGGACAATGTTTTTAATATGTTTTCACCTTCCCCATTATGTTTTCACCATATTTATTTCTGTTATCACCTTGCCACTTCAGCGCATTCATATTTTCCATCATCCATAGTCATGTTTTCACCCTGATTACTGTGGTTATGCATGTTTTCACCACCTATACTTTTGTTTTCACCACTTCCACCTTTGTTTTCTTTGGATATTTTTCCATTGGAGTGTCATAGAAACTTTGTAGTACTGGTTTTGGTTTTGTTTTCCACTTTTCCATAATTTTTTCTAGCAAAAGTTGGAGTTGGTTTTGGATTTCTGTGCAGAAAACAGATTTCTGTTGTCCACCGTAAAAAATTGTATAATTCACAGACAGATCAAAATGACCTGAAACTTTTTGAGCTTATTCCTCAGCTAATCCCAAATTTTTTTTGCTCTTTATGTTTTTTGATATGAGCAACTTAAGTGCCCCGAAAAAATTCTTCTTTACAGACCGTTCTGGTTTTGGTAGATTTTGCCATTTTTCTTGCATTTGCTCTTTTACTATGTCAAGTGGATTTGTTTGATTCACGAAACATCAGTGGATGTAGCTAATGTTTAAAAGTATCAATATCAATGTGCCCTTGCAGAACCCATGATTTTTTGATTGTTCACTAACCCTCTAATGCAAATTACTTTGAGTGTGGTGTGTAGGAAGTTTTCAAGGGTCAAGAAAACTGGGTGATATAATGTAATCAAGAAGAGGCCAAAAGACTAAGCTTAGGGGAAGGTATACCGACATCACACTAATTTATATCATGTTTGGTCGGTTCTTTGTATATCCATGTTTTTGTTTCTTTCGTCTGTTTTCGTTTTCTTTCACTTGTTTCGTTTCTCTTTGTTTTGTTCTTGTTTTCCAAAACACAAAAAGACCAAAAATATTTTTGTCGTTTATCTTTGTTTGCTTCTTTAGTTTATTTTGTTGGTTTTTTTCTTTTCTCGTTTCGATTTAGTATTCCAAAATCCAAAAACATTTTCTTTTGTTTGCTTGTTTATTTTTGTTCTTATTTTAATTCGAAAACCCAAAAATGTTTGTTCTTCTTCTTTGGTTTTGTAAAGTTTGTTGCAGAATTCATCAGACTTCCATGTCTCCATTGGAGCTTGATTACCATTCTATATTATTCAATCCACAAGTGAAGAGCAGTAATGACGATTTACGACAATCCAAGTTGTGGTGAGAGGCTGGTATGAACTCTATTTGTTTTATTTTTGTACATATACTCATTTGTGTGAACATGCTTAGTTCGTTCATGTAAGGTGTATGTTATTTAATTGATGCTTAGTAGTCCGTGCTCTCGCGTGTTTAGTTCCAACTTATTAATATAAGATAGCATGTCGTATGAATGTTTGCTTGCATTGTTTTATTCATAGAAGGGTATGACATTGTGGTATCTCCCTCTGATTGTTTTGCTTGAATCGACTTGGCACATGCTCACGCATGCTATGACTTAAAACAAAAGGTCAATTAAGCCTTGATGGTTTATTTTTCCTCAGAGTATTTGTATCATTTTTATGCCCCTGTTAATTTTGTTTTGTCGTAAGCATGATTATGACAGTTGTTGCTCTCTTGATTGTCGCTCCCCGTCTATTGCTAGCCTTCACATGTACCGAGTAAGAGATCTACTCGTGCATCCAACTACAAAAAACCAAAGTTTTCCAAATGTTTCCACGATACCTACCTATATATGTGGTATTTAACCGCCACTCCAAGTAAATTTCTTGTGTGCTACCTTTAAAACCTTCGAAAAATTATTCCTGTTTTGTGCCCCTATTTTAGCTCATGAGGACATAAATAGAGAATCTTTATCTCACTGGTTGATTGGATTTCACACCCTGGACTAGTGGCTTCATCCTCTTATCCAATGATAGAAGAGCCGGCAGCGGGGTGCCCAACCCCAAATTAATACAACAAATTATCTTCACTCTTTTTGCCCCTGATTTATCAGTCAAAGAATAATTGTGTAAACAAATGAGAAAGAGGGATGACCTTCTACCCAGTTGTGTCCTTCTATGGGAGCCGCTCTTGTGAAGTCTAGTTGGCTTGTGACATACTATATTTTCCGTTTACCATTTGTTGACATAAGCATACACCGCTCTTAAAAATATTTTCAATACCTCTGTTTAATAAAATAAAAAGCTCTAACACATGAGTTAATCCATGCTTCCCTCTGCGAAGGGCCTTTCTTTTATTTTATGTTGAGTCTTCACCTTCTCGCTTTATGAACCTTCTTGAGAGCAGGGCTGTTATTCTTAGTGTAATGTGATTGTCCCAAAACACGATTGATTTTGGTATAACTTTGATGCTTGTATCTTTGATATCTTTATTTCTAGTCTTCATTTGAACTTCAGAGGTGCCCTAGCATTTATGTTTTTCTCCACTATTAAGGGCAAGCGAGTACACTTTATCATACCCTATTATGAGGATTGCAATCTTGCAGATTGATATACTTCATGTTGTCTATTATTAGTTTATTGGCATCTCTTCATGGTTAGCACAACTGCTAGGTGACTTTTAATTTCCATACGTCTTATTATGAATTGCCTCAACACTTAATCATATAGTGAGTATATTTACATCATATGAAACAAATTTGTTCGTAAAAGTCTTTTATCGCACTCAGTTGTCACTGAATTGCTTGAGGATAAGCAATAAGCTAAGCTTGGGAAGAGTTCATATGTCCAAAATGTATCTCCGTTTCCGAACACTTTTCTTATAGTTTTCTTCTAAACTTGTGAGTTTTGGATACCACTAACACGGACTAACGCTATTTTCAGCAGAATTACCTTGGTGTCTCGTTTTTGTGCAGAAAAATCAACTTTCGGGAAATTGCCCAGAAAAGATCCCATTGGTCCTAAAACACCAGAAGACCCCGGGAGCCAGAAGAGGGGCCAGGAGGGGCCACACCACCCCCTGACGCGCCCCCCTTGGCCGCGCCGCCAGGTGGTGTGGGCAACTCCCTCACCCCTTCGGACTCCCATTTCGACTACATATGCCCCGTAACCTAAAAACCGAGGGGGGTTCGTCATATTCCACAGAAACATAATAGAGCGCCGCCGTCACCTCGAAACTCGATTCGGGGATCAAAAGTTCCTGTTCTGGCGCCCTGCCGGGACATGGATTCGAAGGAGATCATCGCCATCGTCACCGCCACCTCTTCTCCATCAACCATCCATGATTCCCCCGTCCATGTGTGAGTAAACACCGCTGTAGACTGAGAGGGATGGAAGGAATTGGATGATATCGATCATGTAATAATGTCAGATTGTTAGGACATAGTGCCTAGTATCCATTGTTAGTGTTTTCTACCGTTGTTGCAACTTGTTATGCTTAATGCTTCTCACTTTGGGCCCGAGTGCCATGATCTCTGATTTGAGCATGTTATTGTTTCATGAATATAATTATGTTTCTTGATCATATCTGCAAGTTGTTTACACATGTTATTGTCCGGAACCCGAGACCCCAAAGTGACAGAAATTGGGAAAACCGGAGGGGATGGTTGTGATGTGAGGATCACGTGTGTTCACGGAGTGTTAATGCTTTTCTCCAGTACTTTATTAAAAGGAGCACCTTAATTGCCAATAGTTTCCCTAGAGGCCCCGCTGCCACGGGCTGGTAGGACAAAAGATGTTGTGCAAGTTTCTCATTGCGAGCACGTATGACTATATTGGAACACATGCCTATGGTTTTCCTAGATGTTTGATGCTTTATTATTATTATTATCTGCAATGCCCATGTTTAGATTATTACATGACCTATGTTATCCATGCAATGCCCGTTCATCCATTCCCTCTATGCCTACGGTCTCCATCCTGCTGTTTTCCGCGATGGCTATTGTTGTTACTATTTTACTGCTGCTGTTATTTTATTTCTATTGCTGCTATAAAACTATTACCACTGATAAATTGTTGCGAGCAAGTCTACTTTCAGGTGCAACTGAATTGACAACTCAGTTGTTAGGGCTTATAAATATTCTTTGGCTCCCCTTGTGTCGAACCAATAAATTTGGGTTTTACTTTCCTCGAAGACTGTTGCGACCCCCTATACTTGTGGGTCTTCAGTGTTCATGGAGAAGGGAGCTGACCTTGCTCCTAATCCGGTGTATATGACCTAATACGGCACGGACCAGCTTATCCTTGCTGCTCTCATCGCCACTCGTGCACCCTAAGTGCAGGTGCGGCTCCTTGGCATCGACTCCTCCGTAGAGCGGATGTACGCATCATCCTATCGCACCCGGATCACCGGGATTTGGAAGCAGCTCACCATGATGAAAAAGAGGGATATTTGCATGAGCAACTACTTCACCAAGGTCAAGGGTCTCAACGATCAGCTCACGGTTGTAGGACACCCCCTTCAAGATGAGGAGATGATGGTGTACCTGCTCGCCGGCCTTGCCCAGTCCTATGATAGTTTCATCACCTCCATCAACATGAAAGGTGAAGAGCTCAGAGTGGATAAGTTATACACCCACATTCTAGACTATGATATGATGTGTGGTACTCTTGACATGAGCTATTAGATCACGACCAATTTGATTAGCCACAACCATGGCGATGGTGGAGGCGGACGCATACGTGGCTTTGGCAACAGCTACGGCAACCAACACAATGGCTACATAAACCAACACAATGGTGGTCGCCACGGTGCCCAAGGAGGAAACCAAGGCGGTGGCAGACACAATCTGGGACAAGGAGGTGGTGGCGGCACCAAAAGGAACATAGGGCCTAAATCTATGTGCCAGATATCTCGCAAGCCCAGCCACATCGAGACTAAGTGATATGATCGCTTTAACCACAACATCCAGCCAGAGGAGACAATCAACCACTCTTACAACATCAACTCTGGCCACCAGGCATTGGACCCTGCGTGATATGCTGATTCCGGAGCAACGGATCAGATCATCGCCGAACTCAACAATCTTCGCATGAGGGAGCAGTACACCAGCCATGATTAGGTCCACCCTGCAAACGACACTGGTATGTCCATAACTCATATTCGTAAATCCTTCATCCGTGGAGCACAAAAATATTTTATTTTTAAACATGTTCTTAGAGTCGCAAACACACACAAAAACTGTTGAGTTACGCAATGGGAATTTAAATTTTTTGCCGAACTTGCTACGCGACAACCAACACCTTGCTATGTAGATACAAGTGAATATAAATTAAAAAAATCTAAATCCTATGGGTGAGGATGTTGCCGACTACCCGTATTCAGCACCTTGATACAAAAGAGGGAGGGTCTCACGTGTTACCGTTCTGAGAGTATGCACACATACGCCGGGGCAAATTCTGCAGCGCTTCATGGTCCAGGACTAGACGCCGCAGGTGTATATGAAGGTGGAATTCTCAACACATGAGAGAGAGAAATGAAAAGCTAGGTCTAATCAGGAGAGGACACCTCAAAACTCAATTAGAAGAAGCTCTAATTCAATTATAGGAAGCTCTAATTCATTTAGATGGGCTCCATTAGACCCTCTAATTCTTCTAGTGAAAGAGAGAGAGGATTGGGAGCCAATTGAATGTTTTGCTTGGAGCTTTGGGGTGCTTTATATAGTGTGAGGAGGGAGAGACCTGCCAAAGGGATAAGAGTCCTAGTTGAGCAATGTAAATTTAAAAACTGCTGAGTTATGCAATGGAATTTTAATTTTTTTTCCGAACTTGCTACGCGACAACCAAGACCTTGCTATGCAGATACAAGTGAATATAAATTCAAAAATCTAAAGCGTATGGGTGAGGATGTGTCCGACTACCCGTATTCAGCACCTTGATACAACAGAGGGAGGGTCTCACGTGTTACCCTTCTGAGAGTATGCACACATACGTCGGGCAAATTCTGCAGCGCTTCGTCGTCCAGGACTAGACGCCGCAGGTGTATATGAAGGTGGAGTTCTCAACAGATGAGAGAGATAAAGTAATTAAAAGCTAGGTCTAATCACGAGAGGATACCTCAAAACCCAATTAGAATAATCTCTAATTCAATTATAGGAAGCTCTAATTCATTTAGATGGGCTCTAATTAGACCCTCTAATTCTTCTAGTGAAAGAGAGAGAGGATTGAGAGCCAATTGAATGTTTTGCTTGGATCCTTGGGGTGCTTTATATAGTGTGAGGAGGGGGATACTTTCCAAAGGGATATGAGTCCTAGTTGAGCTAGGAGGAGGTGGCCGCACCCTTTCTCTAGGCCAACTCGGATTGGAGTGAGGTGGAGTCCAACTCCACCTCCCTCCATCCCTTTTTCTTTTTCTCCTTTTTCATTTTCACTTTTTTCTCCAAATATTTCAGGAAAAATACCCGGACGATGAGTACCATTTTGTGAGGCCACTGGGGCCCATCTAGCACCCCCCCTCCAAAATTAGGGATCGGCCATGAGGGGGAAATCTGCCCCCTCGCAGTAAAATCCCCGAAACTTCTCCGGAACCACTTAACCCATATAGATGAAATCATCGATATTATGTAATGATGTCAGAAATATATTTCTGACACCCCGGGACATCTCATGCCCTCCTGCATTTTTTCTGTAAAGCATGCAACCTCAATTTATCTTTTAGAACAACTTCAGAATAAATTCTGGCAGTAATAGAAACTGTTTCTATTACTCTAAGACATCCAATGCCCTCTTATAAATTCTCTCCGATATATAAAATATTTTTATCACGCAAAAACACCATTCCGATGATACTCCTAGTTGATCCGGACCTACCAATATACAGAAACAAGTTTAAAGTTAAGTGTGTTTCCCCTACAGGTTCGATAGTGTGTGGACATGAAACTGGAAACTCTTTCCTTTTTAATAATCAATAGCGCAGCCATGACACCCATATTGACGCCCACATACTATGTAAATAAATTGTTGAACCGGTTGGTTATTATATAGTTCTCCCATTACTCACGTACTGAACTTACCCGAGACTATTGATTCCGACATTGCCGTGAAACAATCTCTGGTTCAGTTATACATTTGTCTTTTCATCCAACACATTTTCTCTTTATCTTTATTGTAATATGATATCCCACATGATGTATCACCATCATGCATTTTCTATAGAACTTATGGATATCAAGAATATCGAGTGGGCCCAGATATGTATCTCTCTTTTTACGAGGAAGAAATTCCCATCTCAGAACATCGAGGTAATATAATACTTAAGAACTACCCAGTAGCTACCTTTTTGTTCACCCAGTTTACGGTGTGACTCTTGATAGCACCAAAGTAAAACCTCCAGAATATATGGTCAAAGGATACATTGTAATATAACCGTGTTGTGATATGATTCTAAGGACAAAGATGTCTTAGTGGAATCTCTTAGCATATCAATCTACTTAGGGAATACCCAAACATATTGTTTCCTTCCAACAATATGATATTCATTGATGTTGATATAAACAATGTCCATGACCAAGAAAACATAGTCAACAAACATCCATTGAATTAGTCCTAAAAAGGCAAGAGTAGGGTTTATTTCTGTGTTCATGTTACTTCACGTGAGCGATAGTTTTCCTCTAAATCTCATATTCAGGAACCACGTCATTTATAGCATAGTAATATAAATCATAATTATGAAACAAATGTATAATTCTGAAACTTGCTTTCTATTCATCCCTTACCAAGGATAACAATGTATTCATTGAATTTAATCATGATTTTTTTTCATTAAGGATCAAACTTCGAATAAGGTTCTAACTCTCGGCCCTAGTGAAGAAGATCTCTATCCAATTGTTCCAGGGCATATGAGTCCACATAAGACATCTCTGTCTTCCACATTCAAGCTTAGCTATGAGCGGTGACATTGCAGATTAGGTCATCATGCATTCGTGATCACCGACCATGTCGTGAATCGTTTCCAGCTTCCTTGCAACAATAAATCAAATAAATCATCGGTGTGACACATGTCAACAAGGAAAGAGTCATAAATTCCCCTTCCCTAGATCGACAAGAGTTTCTTATTTTCCACTTGAACTTGTTTTCATGGATGTCTGGAGACCCGCGTGTCTTTCATCTGGTGGTTTTAGTTATTATGTTAGTTTTGTGGACAACTACAAGAAGTTTACTTGGCTACTTTGAATTAAGAATAAATATGATGTTGAGAATGTCTTTCTCCAATTTCAGGCACACATTGAATGCCTTCTAAACAGAAAAAAATCTATGTGTTCAGTCAGATGGCGGGGGTGAATATCTCAAAATACACATGTTCTCTAATAAAATAGGCATAGACTATCATGTATATTGCACCCACACCCACAAGAAAAACGGATCGAGTGAAAGAAAACATAGGCGCGTTGTACAAACATGCCTAAGCCTCGTAGTCAAAGAATCCATGTCGTCCGCTTATGGCATGGAGCCTTCCGATCTGCTTGTTTTCTTATAAATCGTAAGAAAAACATCAACATGCACTCACCCTTCGAACTATTTTTCAGCTCTAAACCTGACTACTAGTTCCTCAAAACAATCGGTTTGCATGTTGGCCATGGCTTTGTCCATGCAACAATAAGAAACTCCAATTTCGATCGAAGCGCTGCGTTTTTCTCTGGTAGAGTAGCCACCACAAGGGGTACAAGTGGCTTGACATCTCGTCAGGACGAGTATATATTGTTGCAGACAATAATATTCAGTTATTATTCTATCTTCGAGGTCATTTAAGTTTATATCATTATTCTATAACCGCTATAGTAATTTTAAAGTGAGTTTTTAAAGAAAAACCTTTATGAGAGTGTGAAAATATAAACAAACAAGTGTTACTAATATTAGCTTATGTGTTGTGAGATGATAACATTTCCTGATCATGAACTTTGATAAGTCTAGCAAGCATAAGAGTTTATTATTAGAGTAACAATAGTACTAAACCGACCCAAGTATATAATCTTGCTAAGAACGATTATAATGATTTAGCAAAGTGAATATGGAGTATTATTGATTAGGATTCCTATAATATGAGAATATCTAGTGATCTCACAATCGACAGTTATTTCAGAGATTATAACGTTGGCATCTAGGTATGACCTAGAGTGTGTAATGGAACTGAGATCTTTTAATAACTAGCACAATGCCCGTGTGCTTCGCCACAGAGCAAAACACCATTTGACATGAATCGTTCCATAATGTAACTAAGTGAATCAAATATCAAACAAACGATTAAGTCACTACATATTTTTGCAAGGATATTAACTTGTTGAGCGAATTCATTTGTTTTTTTGATACATTGGTGGCCATATGAGATGTAAATGACAAGGCCATATCTGCAAATGTGTAACGGAATGGGGTGTCTTTTTGCAAAATTGCCATAGATTGCTTCATATCCATTAGATATAAATCGAACGATCGTGAATGAAAGATGGAAGACACACCATCGTCACCAATTGTGGGTTTTATAGGAGTAGAGATAGTATTTAACTCTTGCATATGATATAGAGAGCTACATCCTTTGGTCCATCTCAGTATTACGTTTGTTAACCAGTCATCTGGCCAGAAACAATGTGATTTATCACAAGGACATCAGGGATATGTATGAGTGAAGATAATGTTATCGGTACGAGTTTTATAAGTATTATGATCAAAGTATAACACATCGTCTCACCTCGTGATATCGTGAGTATTGTTTTGTTAAGCTAATAAGTTTAATGAGCAACTTGATGGTTCCCTAACACACAAGAGCCATCATAAGTGTCCATGGCTTCGTTGCTGGTAATTGTTTGGTAAGTTCCCGAACATGTATGTGTATTACCGAACCTTTACTGGCCACACGGTTAAGTTGTTTGAACCTTTGATTGAGAGTGTTTTAGTAGTATAAGATGTTTTGAGAACGGTAGGAGTCATTCCAATGTCGTAGGAACAATTTGGAAGTCATTTAGAGGTGTTCCAGTGAAGTTACTATGAGAGAGAAATAATGCCGGGAGAGGGCAGAATTATTTCAGAGATATACAGAGTACATGAGATGTTCCTGGATGTTAGAAATATATTTCTAACATTAGTAGATACAGTTGATGATTTATCTATTAAGTATATAGGGTTTTGTAAGAGTTTCAGAGAAAACCCGAATAATGTGGGTAGCGTTGGAGGGGGCAGAATTTCCCCATGGCTGCACCTAATTATTGGGTGGCTGCCAAGTAGCCCCGTGGTACATATACAAGGCGCATTAGCACTCCAAGAAACATTCATTATTTGGTTGAAGATAGAAAAGGAAAATGCCAAAGGAAAAAAAATAAGAAATAAAGAGAAAAGGAAAGATGCAAGTACGTGGAAGGAGAATCCCAATTAGGAGTCCAATCCGAGTGGGGCAAGGAGGGAGGGTGCAGCCTGCCTAGGGAAGCCCCAAACCGACCTCCTCCACTTGGCAGGTCTCCCTGGCAACCCACTATATAAAGGACCCCAACCCCATGGGATCGACCACATCAATTTGTTTTGATCCCTCTCTCTCTCACTCTCTCTCTCTCCCCCTTTCTCTCTAGTAGAATAAGAGTCTCTTCTAATTGGGTTTTTTGAGGTGTCCTCTCCCAATTAGAGCGTGATCTAATATCTAATTCCCTCTCATGTGTTGAGAACACCAGGCCTCATATAGCTCTAATCAAGTTGATTATATTTACCACCTAAACTATGCCGAAAGGCTGTTCTCTCTTGTTAGCGTTGAGTTCTGGACGGCGGAGCGCTGACGGATTGACATAAGTGGATATGTGGATACTATAAGAGGGATTACACATATGATCCTTGACGAGGGAAGCTTAGCGACATCCTTGCAAATAGGCCTAGTTTTGAGGATCTACGATTGTTCAAAATCTACTACGACTACACATTTATTTCACTATCGGTAATCGTAAGTGCTAGATCATCACATGTATGGGCGTGCGCTGTTATCTTCATAACCGATCGTGGCGGTTATGTTAGGCGAAAAAATTTCTGCAACATACACCAGTAGTGGTATTAGAGCACGCTATGCATAGATACGATCTGATCTAGATCATAATATTGTGTGGGTATTTCATAATCTTGTGCAAGTATATTAGAAAATTCTCTAATAATCACTTTATATTTATTGCTTCTCAATAAGTTTTGTTTGTTTTGTTTTTTGATGGCATGGTGTGGTTTTCTACAAACTTCTGGCAATCCTAGGACATTCGAGTTGCCCTTGGCATTTTTTGTCTGATCCGAAGAAGTGCTTTGGTACCTTTGGGTTGCACCCATAGTTGGTCTGAGTAAACAGAATGGTTGAAAGGTAAGGTGGGTTGGATCCACACGGGGGTCATGCGCAATTGCGTTTGTTTGAATTGGACCTAGAGATGTTTTCGTAATATCAGAGCCTCAATCTCCCCGTAAGGTTAATCTAGCAATGTGAGTAAACATATCTCGATATTCGTAGGTTATGGCGATCAATTTTTATAGAACCTACAAACACGCTAAAACTTGCAAACAAAACGTTAGAGACGTCTAACTTGGTTTTGCATGATGTGCATGTGATTTTATATAGCTATCCTGATACTGTTTTAACATGATGGCCAATGCCAAATTATTGTCATTATTCGACATCGACAATCATGCGTTCATCACGGACATCGGGAGGAAGTACATGACAAGTGAAAGTGACCGTTTCTCGGTCGCGGAAAGTCTTGAGCTATTTTCACCGTGGCGGAATTTTCTCAGATTTTCTGCTATGGTGAAAATAACAGAGATGAAGGACCCCGCTTGAAGATGCGTCAAGAATTCTCGAAGAACAAAGGCTATACTGAATCACACAAACTATAAATTTTCGGTGATGTTTATTATTTTTTGTTTGCACCTTGATTATCGCGTAGTCGTTTATTAGAATGATTTCTCACTAAAAATATCAAGGTAGATCGTGTTCTCCTATACTGTAGCAACCGTCATACCAGTTTGGGTTCGTGTTTGTCTCTTATATCAAAGGGTCAGCGTGTTCTTATTGTTGGTAGGCAGGTATGGATTGATGACTTGTATCCAAGGATACATGCGGTGTCAGTTGCTTGTCTTAACCTTCAGACATAACTAGTTATGAGCTTGCAACACATATAAAGAAATATGAGCGGGAATCGCATGCAGTGATCAGCAAGGTGGCCTATTGTTTAGATTATGATTGCTTGGTATCCATCCTTCTAATGTCTATCTATAGGAAACAAAAATACATCTCCCTACTGTACCATCGTTGCTTTCGATCAGATATCTGCATGCAGTTCCGCTGGAACTTATCTTAAGAGTACACTTAGAGCATCTCTAGCAGAACCCGCATTCTAGCAATTTTTTGGGTTTAGACCGATCGGGCAGTAGGAGAGCCTGTAAACAAAACCCATATATTTAAGTTAGTTGATTTTAGCCGCGAATTTACACACAAAATAGGCGGCTGCGATCATTGATTACATCGATTCTCGTCGGCGGTGATCACCGGACTAGCCCTAGTCCTGATCTACCTGGGGGTGGTGCCTCTACCTATATGTCGCCTTAGCGCCGCTCACTCCTCGTCGGAAGAGCCGATGTAGAGTGGCTCCTCGAGCGAGGCAGCGATGTGCTTCTCGAGGAGCACATCATTCACCTCGGCTTGGTGGCGGTGTTGCGCCTGGAGCTCCTATTCCTCCACTGCAGAGCGCTCGCAGAGTGTCACCACAACGGCAACGACCGTGTTGTCGGGGACGAAGTCCAGCTCTGACAATGAAGGGCCAAATTCCACCAGGTCGTACTCCGGCAGAGGCTCCTCCTCGCGCGGCTCCGTCCTCACTAGGGCACGGGAAGAGCTACCCGCAATGGACGAGATTCCCTCGCTGCGCCTAGTGGCCATACGGAAGCGGGCGAACTCCAGGAGGACGCGGTAGGAAAGGTTCTCCGAGACGAGGAGGCTATTGTTGGCGAAGGCGTGCGCCGCTGTCACGCCCCAGTTTTTGGATTCTTGTACTGTTGTTCAAGGAGACAAAAATGTGGGCCAACATTTTCTTTTCTTTTCTAACAACATGATTGTTTGAACCAACGTGTGTATATGATCTTAATCATATATGCAATGCAAGTTTAGTTTCATTTTAAAACCAATACAAATTTTTTCCAGAAAACACTTCTATAATTTTTCCTTGGTGTTTTCCCTTATGTTACTTGAGTGATTTTTATTCCAAGACTTGGATCATGCTTGTTTGCATCTTTAAGTAAACTTTTAGCTTTGTTTCATCCAAGAAAACAAAATTTTAAAATGATTTATGAAAGTTTTCTTTTAAGTTTTCTATAAAAACTATTCCTTGAAAATACAGCCAAGTACCTGTTTTCCACATTTTTTTTCACTAGGCTATGATATTCCATTTTGTGTTTTCTTGACTTTTATTTGTTCCTTGATATATGGAGTACAAATACATAAGCTTGGTTTGAATTTTGGAATAATAAAAATGATGTTTTGCTTGTTGTTTTTGTGGAAGAAAGATAAGGCAGAAAATTGCATTCTTTAGAAAACAGAAAAAACTGAAAGTAGCCCTTTTCCCACTTTGTTTTCATAGCCTTCTACTATTCCAAATTTGTTTTCAAAGGATGTTTATGAAATTTTAAAACATGTTTAACAATATCCAACTTTGAAAACAAAAATTGGAATTTATTTGACCCTTGAAAACAGTGTGAACTTTTTTATGTTTTTAACATATTTCAACACTTAGAAAAATGCTCCAAGTCCTTAACTGAATTTTCTGAAAACAGTTGCTCTTACCAAGTTTGACAAATGTTTTCATTGCCTTTTCTTGAAAATTTGGAAGTGGGACTTTGTCACTGGTGTTGACCATGGGTTGAACTCCACCTAGGATTCTTTTCTTGGCTTCTAGAAGACTTGGGGAGAGAGATAACATGTGAGATAGAGAAGAGGTCAGTGATGAGGTGGAATGGCATGGGCACAACAGTGCCATGGCTACTGTGGCCATGCCTTCGCCTCTCCACCCCTCTAAAGCCAATGTTGACTTGCCCCCTACCCTCTCCTTGCCCCTTGACATAATTCCTTGGTCGTGCACGTCGAGGACATGCCTTTGGGCGCGTCCATGCCGTTCCCTGACACCCACCCGAGAGCACCCCGAGTCCATCGACCAGATGCCACGAGATAAGGCCCTCCCGAGAGATTCCCTTGCGCCACCACACTCCCTCACTCCCCCACGTCCCCCCCGGGCAAAAGGAACGAGATCCCGAGCCTTCTGTGAGCTCCATGGGCAGTAGATCGCTGCCGACCACCGTGCGTGTGCCCGAGGTAGTGCACCTCGACACAACACCTCACACCTCTCGTACTCACCGCCGTTGCACTCCCCATAACCCGTAGACTACCCCTTACACGCCCCCTCATCCCCTCGCTTGCAGGTACCCCGCCGCCATCCACCTCGCCGCCGCGGCCACTCCGCTCGGCGCTGCCGTTCGGGGCCGCTCCAGCCGCAGCTCTTCGCACCCCTCGACTCCCGCGAGTTCCTGGACCCTCCTCGACCCCGCGCCTGTCCCCAGCAAGCCCCCACGGTGAGAACCCAAGCCTCCCGCGCCACCGTGTTTCGTCCGTCGAGTGAGAGCAAGAGTGAGGAGGGAGACGACGAGTGGTTGTCGATCGCGAGATCGACGGCGCTCGTTGAAAGCTGTTTTCACACGCTTGGCCCGCGCGCGCTCGCGGTTGGGACACCGTGAGTGTAGATGGGCCGCCCGGAGGAAGATCCAGCCCGCCCCTCTGTTTGGTTTTTCTTTTTATAAATCCACAGAAAAATAGCTAATCAGTTTGGCTCTGTGAAAAATAGTTTTCTTGCAAAATAAAATCTACAAAAATTCATAGAAGTATAATTATGTTTTCCTAACCATCTCAAATTGGTAGATCTATGTTTTCACTTTTATTTTGTCTAGGATAATTAAAATGCCATAGAATGCCTGCTTAACCTTTTTATGAATAACTTTTTGGATCTATATCCAAATCTTGGAAACCAAGTTGTTTTGAGTAGCTAGTGAATATATCTATCAATAGGGCTTGCCATAACATCAAGGTGAGTTACCAAATGGAAATTCCATCCATTTTTGTATTGGACCTATAGGCTTTTCTATGATTTTTAGAAGGAGTTTAAAAAGGATTTTTGAGGTGAATCCAATTGGATGAGTTTGTATATGAGTAGATATATGTACTCCTAGCTTGGATTGATTTTTAGAGCACTATATATTATTTTTGACATGCATTTCTAGAAACAACATATTTTATGTTTTCTTTATTATGTGTGTACTTGTTTGAAATCAAATGTTTGATTGTTTGAAACTTGTTTCCTAGAATGTATAAAGGTGTTGCTACTTGTTTTTAGGTTGTTTTCTTGCAATATAACTACCTTAGGAAGTGTGTGTAGGATTGGAAATCAAATTTTTGATTGTTTGAAACTTATTTCCTAGCATGTATAAACATGTTGCTACTTGTTATTAGGTTGTTTTCTTGGAATATAACTACCTTAGGAAGTATGTGCATGATTGTAAATCATATGGAAACAGAAATATCATTTTATTGTTTTCTAGTATTTATCATTGACTAGATTGTGTGAGCAAATCTTTGTAGGATTGTGCACCTAAGTTTTGATGTTGTTGAATTGAGTCCATTACCATTTTGGCACTGTTATTTTGATGTTATGATCTGTGTTAGCTTGCACTTTATTTTATAGCAAAGCATGTATAACATTTGTTGTTTGTTTTCACTAGTATTGTTTTCACTAGTATAATAGTTGTGTGATGAATGCTTTGATAGTTTAGTTTTGCCAAGTGTGACCAGAGGCTTTGTGACCTCTAAATGCCTTGGTATTAGTGGGCCCATAACCCACTGGTCCCATTGCATTTTTGGTTAGGGATACAAATCCCCTACCATGCACTTGTGTGTTAATATCATGTAGTACTACGAGTTTGCTTAGTATTTTCCACCAAGGAAGATAGATGTTTATTTTACTTGTGTAAGAGAAGTGTTTAGCATTTATTTGTGAATCCTAGTATGTTTAGTTGTGGTGCATTTCTTGATAGTATGTTCCCTTGGGAATATCATGTTAAGAAAGGTTCGACTATTGATTTGATGTTTTTGAATATTGTTTGCAAATAGAATGTTTTCCTGGGGATTGGTAGATCATGTGTGGATAGATTTCCTTGAGTGTCTGGATTTTTGAAAGTGTTTAGTTGAGATTGTATTGAGTGCATAGCTACTGGTTGTATAGCTTGTACTTTTATTCCTTGTTATTTGATTGATTAGGAAATCATGGTAGTAGGTTGAGTGATTCTTGCTTAGTAGTTGTTTTCATGGAATTATTTTAGTGTTTTTGATTACTAGCATGTGTAAGGTGTTATGTGCTGTTAGTAGGTATTTATAAGCATGTGTTTCTTGTTTAGGATTATGCATCCTTGTAGTATTGTTTGCTTCTCTAGTGATGAATAGTGTCACCACTAGATATTATGAGTTGCTCTAGTATTGTTGTCTTTTTTATTTTATGAGTGTATGATTATTATAGCATGTTTAGAATGTTTTTACTTCTGATATTATGACAAGACTTTTGGAGTTGCTTGTTGCTATTAGTTGTAGAATGCAATTATTTCTTGTAGCATGCTTGTGTAGAATTCTCATACTAGTATGCTATTAGTGAACCCCTGTTGTTATGTCAACTCCTAGCTATGTTATCTCTTGTGAGTATTGTGGTTTGGAGTGCGTATTATGTTTTGTTACCATTGGTTGAGCCACTGGTTTGTTTGGTTATTTTCATGATTGATGGATTCCTTAGCTTTTGGGTAGACATAAGCATAGTCGGTAGCTAGCTTATTCATCTGTTGTATGTTTGCTTGCTGTTTGGAATTGTCTGAGTGTTTACCTTTTCATGAGTATTGTAATTAGGTTATTGTTGTGCTAGTGTTGTTGTTGTGTTTAGTAGTATCTTGTTATCAGTGCATTAGTTTAGTAGTGAACTTGTTTGTTGGTGATTGCTTGGGTGTTGTTAATACCCACTGCCATGGGTATTGCTTTTGATTGATTGTTAGTAATTTTAGTAGTCTCACCTTTTGTGCCCACAAGTTGTATTTTTAGCTTCTTGAATATCTTATTATGAGAGTGGTACACCCACTACATATATGGTATGTAAGATGTGGGATATGGTTTCTCAACCATATGTTTGTTTGACGACAATTTTGTACCATGAGAGTTTGTGAGATAGTTTTCGTGATAACTTTTTGAGTGTTTGCGCTAATATAAATTGCTTGCTGTATGTGTTGCTTGGTTATATTGTTTGCCTTCTTAGTTATGAGTGTGTGTCTTTTGTTCTTTTACGGCGTTAGAAAACGAAGAAGGAGTTGTAGAGCTGTGCGTCAAGTTCAAGCTACTTCAAGGCCAGGGACACAGAGAGTTTTAAGGCAAGCCATCCTGTGCTTGCTGTTATTATACTTATAATTATCTATCATGCATGTTTTACTTCTGAAAAGTTTTACAAAACTTTGATTACCAAAAACTATTTTTGAGTGACTAGTACTACTATTAATATTATATATTATTATGCCAGTAGTTGATACTTGGTGATACCAAGCCCATAGCCACCAGATGGTATTTACTACCATAAAAATTATTAGTCCCTAAGCGAACACCTTAAAAATATGTTTTGAAAAACAAAGGCTTTATGGAAAACCAGGTAGAAAGGCGAGGCCTTCCACCGGAGGAAAGTGTAAGTGGTCATTTTTGGGAAAAAAGTGTTTTACAAAAAATAACACATAACCTAGTCTTCGGCGGACAAGCTTTACCGTACTACCACTCTACCCCAACACGGGCACGGGGCTTAACTTGAAGCTTGTTTTTGTTAGTGTGTGTTCTATCTCAATTTGCTATAAGGGTCGTCGTGCCCTCGAACCGATTGTCGTCAGAAGGGGTATACGGGACATACAAAGTGAGGGATTAAGTTACCCCCCGATCGCAGCAGTTGGGGCTCCTGTCTTGGCAAGGTGGGACCTGATGCCGGGGAGCGCACACTCAACTGAAGAGATAGGCATATTCAAGCTTGAACATAGTGGATGGTTATGATTTGTTATCCGATGTTCACATACTGTTGTTACAGTCTGTGGTTGTTCACGGCGGATGTACTAGATCTGGTGGATTGTGTACACCTCTGCAAAGTAAAACTATTCTGAATAGCCGCGTCCTCGGATATGGACAGTTGAAGGGCCATGTAGCTATCATTGTGTCAATGTTTTCAAAAAGGAGTTGGAACTTATGAAGTACTGAAAGAAGGAAACCTGTACCGTGGAGGTACCGTTGATGAAAAGTCAGAAGTTGTTTTACAAAAAGTTTTGCAAAGAAAAACATTCTTTTCTAAAACAAAGTTTTACAAAAACTCTTGGATATGCAATATCTACAAGAGAAAGATTTTTTTTTGAAGTATCTTCTTCAACGAAGATACAGAGATTTTCAAAATCAACTATGATATGTCTTTCATATATCATGGATAGTGAACCCTATGTATAGCCTAGCTACTCCACTATATAAGCATACTTGCATTTTGGTAAGCTACATTATGGGTGTCTTGCTGAGTACGTTCAAATGTACTCATATTGGTTTCGTCCCTGGTATTTACTTGCCAGACTTCGAGAAGAAATCTCAGGAGGAGATCTACGAGGAGGAGTACCGCGCTGATGGACTTGCGAACTAGGATCGTCTCCCGGTCAGCAGCCTGGAGGTTAAGGCGCGACTTGGACTCTACTACGTTTGTGTGTGGTAGTCTTCCGCTATGTGTGTTGTGTGTTTGCCCTGCGTGGCAATTTTGTTAGACTTCGTCATGTGACCATGCCCCTTTTGTAAGTGTTTTATGTAATCGTGTAATGGATATTGTATCAGTGTTCCAACTTGATATGTTGTTCACGACTGGTGTGATCTGGGATCGTGAATGTATGCATATCGGAGGTGTCCTTGAACAGTGGTTCCGGGGGACCTTACAGCCGCCCTCTTCCTCGCGCATGCTGACCTCACCACACCCTCTTTCGCGCCGCGTGAGACAGATCTGATGGGTCGAACGTGGGACGGGAGGCAGGCTCGCGCTTCGGGGTTCTTATCTCCGGCGTCATGGCGGCGTGGCGGAGCCGGATCTGGGTGGCGGCGCGACTAATTGCTCGTCGGAGGTGGGCGTCGGCGCGACTAATTGCTCGTCGGTGGCGCCGGAGGGATGCGGGAAGGGATACACACCTCGGAATCTCAGGCTACCGAAAACGGTTTACAGTCCGGTTTCGTTTTACGGGCTCTACGGCCGAAAAACCGGCACGAGCCCGTAAACCGGGCTCTGCTAGAGAAACTCTTAGCGCTGAAAAGACCATCAATTGCAAAGAGCGTGGCTGCATTAAAACCATGACCAAAGACCATGCCCTCCAACAAAGCACCATGGCAGAGAGCATAACAAACAGGTGGTTAAGAGGAAACAACCAAGATTAGCAGCGGCCCAACGTCTGTAAATACAATATTTTTGTGTACGGCTACACAAAATTTGTGTGCAGAGTAAAGAAAGAGCATGGTGTTGTTTTTCGCTCCCCTGTATAGATGTAAGAAGTGTGTGCGTGTGCGCTGTTTTCTTGGGCGTCCGTCAGGCAACATAAAATGGAACAAGAAAAACCATTGATCCTCGCGAGTCGGGCACAAGAGGACGCGCGCTGCTTCCGCTCCCATGTCCACATGACCGATTCCCAGCCGTGGAAACTCCCCGGGCCGCCCGCGGGATCCTCTTTCTTCTTCCCGTCTCTGCCTTGCCCGCGGTAGCCGTGCCAGTTCCTTCTCTCTGTGTCCAGAACTCCGTTGAGGTCCGTCACCCAGACGCCAACGAACGTACGCACGCGCCGGGATGGCGAGCATCTTCTGGGGCGGCGCCAAGGCCGACGAGGTCGCTGATTTCGACGAGCACGACCCCACCCCCTACGGCGGCGGCTACGACATCGCGCTCACATTCGGTCGTCCCCTCCCACCCTCCGACGAGACCTGCTACCCGATCTCCACCGCCACCTCCTCCTCGTCGTCATACGCGAGCCACGGCGCGGCTGAGCAGCAACGCAGGAGGCCGCAGGATCAGGAGAGCCACGGGTCGGCAGGATACGGCAGGAGGCCTCCTGCTCAGGAGGAGACCCATGGCTCTGCTGCTGTGTACGGGGGACACGGGAGGAAAGCACACGACGATGATGACGACGCAGGTGGGTACCGGAAGCCAAAGCCGGCGTACGGCGAAGATGAGGGCGGGTACCGGAAGCCGAAGCCGGCGTATGGCGACGACGACGAGGGTGGGTACCGGAAGCCCAAGCCGACGTACGGCAACGATGACGAGGGTGGGTACCGGAAGCCCAAGCCGACGTACGGTGACGACGACGAGGGTGGGTACCGGAAGCCGAAGCCCGCGTACGGCGACGATGAGCGGCCCAGCTACGGCCGCAAGAAGAATGTGAGTTCTTGTCCGTTGTCACCCGAGGGTTTGCACGGCCCGGCCCGGCCGGACAATTCCAGCCCCGCCGAGCCTTACTTATTGGACCCGAAACCCCATTAGCTTTGTTTGTTCCTTTGAAAAGTGTCTCTTGCTGTATTGTTCTGCAGGATGACGACGAGGATGAGAGGAAGCCACGGTACAAGAAGCATGACGACGATGACGACGATGAGAGGAAGCCACGGTATAAAAAGCGCGATGACGATGATGATGACGATGAGAGGAAGCCACGCTACAAGAAGCACGACGACGACGATGATGATGATAGGAAGCCACGCTACAAGAAGCACAATGATGATGACGACGATGATGAAAAGAAACAGCGCTATGGGAAGAACAACCGCCGCCGCAACGATTACGACGATTGATTAAACTATGCATCCTCTACCAATGGTCACCATGCATGTCCCTGATGCATTTAGCCGACGCAGAATAAGCACGTCGGCTTGTTTCGAAGAATTACAATTTGCATTTTTTTTAATTTCAGGTTTTGATTTTTGCTATTCTTTCATAACTCTCTACACGTCCAATTGTATGGTTGAGATTCTCTTGGAATACAATTCGCAGTTCCAAATGTTTGTTTTTTCATGTTTATCATGTTATGGAATGCAGATAAATGGTTTGCCACTGAAGATGCTCTAGTTCACATCTCCGGCATGTCTTTCAAGGAAACTGGCTAGTACAAACGATTCAAGCTATTAGTGTTCGTTGGAGCTGGTGATCGTACACGATCTCTTACCTACATCCGTCAATGTGTGTAATCACCTTTTTTTTTTTTTGATAAAAGGCTTTTATTATTTAAACATAGTTAAGCATTACACCCGGCCTCTGCATCATGATAATACACACAGCCCACCTGTATACGTGAGTGGTCTTTTCTGCTAAGCCAAGCCGATGCCCTTATTTTTTTTTTACTTCTATCTTTGTTCTTTAATATAAAACTAGTAATCTTTCAGTGCAATGCAGAA